>CM050163.1:342266990-342674490 GCA_027410445.1 Discoglossus pictus | reverse complement strand
AAATATGACATCATATTGTTTTAAAATGTAATATGAGCCTTCTATGAAGAATATTAGAGAGTCACTTAAACTTCAAAAAATTAGATGATATATTATTATTATTTATTATTATCCTTTATTATTTATTATTATCATTTATTTGTAACACACCATCATATTCAGTAGTGTTATACAGGTCCCCTACAGGTCCCCTATCTTTGAGCTTAAAATCAAATGTACATAGTGATTTATATATGATGTCAAACGTCTTGTAATGTCGGCTATTCATAGAACTATTCTACAAAGGTTGTCATCTTGTCTTAAGAGTACAAAACAATGAGCTTAACTTCCGTAAAAGAGTGTGTCCCTCGAGAGTTATCTCAGGGCAATATGAAAGCTCTTAGAAAAGCACAGTTGAAACCTTGATCTATAATATCCATCTATAATACATATAGAGAAAGATAATGTGTTGGTTTATCATTTTCTAAACCATTTTTTTTAAACCATTATATCTAATTTTTCAAGAATCACCTTAAAACAGGGTTGCTATCAGATGACTGAAGAAAAGCAGATGTGATACCCATATTTAAGAAGGGAGCAAGAGCAAATAGGTGGAATTATAGACCAGTCAGCCTCACTTCTGTAGTGGGAAAGCTGTTAGAAGGGTTAATAAGGGATAATATACAAGAATGTGTCTATTTGAACATGATTATAAGTAGGAGTCAACCTAGTGGATGTAGTCTTTTTGGATTTTGCAAAGGCTTTTGATACAGTGCCACATGGAGGACTATTGTGCAATCTAAGGGATGCAGGAATTGCAGTACATATCTGCTTATGGATTGAGAGCTGGCTAAAGGACAGAAAGCAAAGGTTTGTTGTAAATTGAACATACTCAGATTGGACTAATGTGGTAAGTGAGTTTCCTCAGGGTTCGGTATTAGGTCCTCTCCTTTTTAGCATATTTATTAATGACTGGAGTTGGTCTGGAAAGTATTGTCTCCATTTATGCTGATGACATGAATTTGTGCATGGTAATTAAATCAGAAAAGGATGTACGTTCCTTCCAAAGGGATTTGCATAAATTAGAGAAATGGGCGACTAAATGGCAGATGAGATTTAATACGAATAAATCTAAAGTTAATCATTTAGGAAGGAAAATTAGCCATGCAATTCAGATTTTTAATGGAGTAAACCTAGGGGTATCAGATATTGAAAGGGATTTCGAATATGCTTGTGGACAACCACCTAGGTAACAGTGCTCAATGCCAAGCAGCAGCTGCAAAGGCAAATAAAATATTAGCATGTATTAAGAAGGTTATAAAAGCAAGAAAAGCAAATATACTTCAATCACTATACAAATCCATAGAAAGTCCTCATTTGGAATATAGAGTATAATTATGGGCACCATTTCATAAAAAGGACATTTTAGAGCTGGAAAAAGTACAGGGAAGGGCAACAAAACTAATAAGGCGAATGGAGGGTCTAAGTTATTAAGAAAGACTAAACAAATTAAACGTATTTTCTCTAGAAAAAAGGCCTCTAAGAGGTGATTTGATTACCCTATATAAATACATCCAGGGTCAATACAAGGCTTTGTCAAGTGAACTTTTTGTGCCAACAGGTTTTCAACTGACAAGAGGACATCCTTTGAGGTTAGAAGTAAAAATATTTCACCTTAAAGAAAGAAAAGGGTTCTTCACAGTAAGGGTGGTTAATCTGTGGAATTCTCTACCAAAGGAGGTGGTGACAGCGGATTCAATAGATAACTTAAAAAGGGATTGGATATATTTCTAAATAAAAAGGGCATTCAGGGTTACCCCTTTTAATTAGAGAGGGGGTATTGATTCAGGGAGGAGTCCGATTGCCAGTATCTGGGGTCAAGAAGGAATTAATTTCTTTACCTTTTGAAACAATTGCCAAGTTTCACTGGTTTGTTTTTTCTGTTTACCTTCCTCTGGATCAAATAACACTTAATAATTAATCTGAATACTGCAGATCAGAGGAGATCTTAAAAGGTTAAATTTGATGGACTAAAAGTATTTTTTTTTGCGTCAATTACTATGTAACTTTGTCACTAGAATTGTGATTTTAACTCACAGCTTCTATTAGCAAAGAAATGAGATGGTGGATGGACAATATAAAACAGTAATACTCGTTATAATTACATGTTATTATACCTCACAAGCACATGCAGTTCTTCTCTATCAACTAAATGTATTGCAAGGTGCACCAGTGCAAAAACAATTATTTTTCATTGCTGATTGCTGTACATTTGCAACTACATTCACAAAAGTAGTAACAGCAAGAAAGTGAAAGGAGGATTAGAGAGAGCTTTATGGACCTCATTAAACCAAGATGAATACAGTAAAGAACCAGACAGTGTGAACTTAGGTAAATCTACTCCAGAGACTTTTATCAGCAACAAACATTGAAAATGATAATAGATCAAAATAGTAATTCCTTAAATTCAATAAAATAATAATGAGGTATGCGCTGCACAGATTTGTCAAATAGTTACACTTATACTTACAATAAATACACTTTCAAGGTCCATTGCCATTTTCTCTTCTTTACTTTATGCCATGAAATTCTTATCTGTCCTGTTGAAAGTTTTTTTTTCATCCAGTACCGATCTTCTCTACCTTTGCATCAAATATGAAGAGGCTCATCTTTTATTCCAGAAAGGAAATACATTTAATTATTTTGAAGCATTTATATAATGAGTTTTTTCTAATAAACACCATTTATTCTATGGAGCCTTTTATTAAAAATAAATTTCGTTAACATTACTTTTTAGCTTCCTTTGATGAAACACAAACAAATATCCAATATGTTTTTTTTAATAAATCCATCTCTTATGCTTGTTATTCTGTAGTGTTGGCATTAGTTAAAAAAGTTCAATTAAGTGGTAAAGTTTTTTTCTCCAAAATCTAGTGTGAATTATTATGAATCCATAAAATGGTGACTACGTGAAACCACATCATGAGTTAAGGTGGAATATACTCTGGCAAATGTAAATGTTATGAGTCCAAAGTATAGAAGTGTCAATTAGCTCAAAATTATCATGTCGAATAATTTTGAATATTCTACTATGTAAGTTTGAAATTATATAGGTAACATATATATTATTTATATCATAGTATATATATATATATATATATATATATATATATATATATATATATAATAGTATAACAGAGATCACAACATGAATAATTTTCAGTTTTCATTGAGCTAATTGCTAACCTTTTTACTTAAATAGTTCCAGGTTATTTTTGTTGCATTGCAGTCCATGATATTATGAGTTTTATATAATCTTTATGTGTACATGAACCTGACAAAATTACATCTACGGACAAATACCTTACCACAAAGCTATCAATCTCCTTTTATAGACCTTGTTTTCCAAACCTTAATTTAATTTTGTTGCCCAACACTATACTTTTCCAAGGTTTGTTACACCATGATGTGGGTTTCCCAATTTTACGCTGATATTTTTTCTGCTACAGCTCCTTTTCCCCCACTGGATTGTATGCCTGTCAGCTAACTGGCTTGAAATTCCCTGCCAGGTGGACAGCTTTGATGGCTAAGAGGTGGCGCTCTGCCCAGTAAAGCAGCTTTCAAGCCTCGAGCCATGAGGATGAGTTCTCAGTCCTTCTTATGCTTCAGCTCCAGCTTACTTTAATATGGTAACAGAAGACACAGACAAGCCTTACATTTTTATTACATGGAAAGTTTTCAATATACGAAACAATACTTTCCGAGCATTACTTTAAACACTGCAATGTTTGTTTGGATTTTTTTGCTCAAGTGGTGTAGTACAGGTCAACTATATGTGCAGTTTTGCTATGCTATGGCATGGATTTCAGCCCTTCTGCATTGCTAATTTACCATGATTTTGATTTTATCTCTTTTTTTGACAGCTGTAACTGCAGTGTTTATTTATACAGGCAGAAGAGCAGACGAACAGTCTCCTTTGGGGCCAAAGTCAATGTTAATCTGAGATCAAACAAGCCCACAGACAATCAAGCAAAATATCGAACTTTTGCTTGAGTTATTCTTTTTCTGATGTATGTTATTTTTACCATACTCTTAGTGCATTATTATTAATTAATTTATTAAACATTACATTTTAAGAATACAGGACTCCAATGGTTTTCCACATGCCTTTCCCCATTGTCTATATTACTGTCAGATATTTACTAACTGTATAATTATTGGACTAGATTATTATAACAGTAAAACAAGTTAAACAACAGACATTACAGTGAGCAGTGGTCATCAAAAGGGTTATATGAGATGAAACCCACCTTTCCATAACTGTTTAAGTTATGAAAAATCCAATGTATACAAGTTATTCATAAAAAAACAAAGTATGCAAGTAGGAAAATATCTTAAATAATGCATTAAAGAACTGCTGAAGCCCAAAAATGTTCTATCATACCTTTGCAGGAGTATGTTTTATAGGAAAGAAAAAAAACTGTGCAAGAAAAATACATTCCCTTTAGAAACTAGCACTAAAGAATTCCATAAATAGTTTTTAAAAATCCACATTTCAGAACTAATCAACTGAAACAATGTGATGTGTTATCTAATGTTAGTGTAAGCCCTTGATCTATTTAGCTACTTTTACATAACAAAATGCAGAACAATCTTATTCCCAAGATTTCCTGCCCCGTTACTATTGTGTATCACAGATATAGGGGGAGTAAACAGTCCTGCGCCTATCTCATTCTAATGAGAGTCCACTACAGACAACACGTTTTCATACTAAAAACATTTTTAAAATGTTTAAAGCATGATTAAAGAAATGAATAGAACACATTTTGACTACAGATGATTTTAGCATGTGGAAAATCTCACATTTGTGGAGTTTATAACTAATTATTATCAGCTATATGAGACATGCACATTAGCATACTCTTTATATCTCATAGGCTTAAACTGCTATTTGGCCTGGAAGCAAGAGGTTTATCCTACCGAGTCTTGCATCTGCATTTAGTCAGCACATCATAGTTGCCATGTTCAAGAAATCTGAACAAAGATCTTATCTAAATTGCAGTTTCCTCCCATGTATTGAATTATTTTACGAACAAGAGCACATTTCTAATGCAATTAATGAAAAACTCAATATAACAGTTAAAAATAAAAAGCTGCATTTATTTATTTAAATTATCTAAAACATTTTGCCCTCTATCAAATTAAGCTGTTCATAAGAATATTGTTGTTGTTTAGTTGTTCAGCCTGACTCTCCGTGACCCTATGCACCGCAGCATGTCAGGCACATCTGTCGGCAACTGCCCCTCGGAGCTCCCTCAAACTCATGTTGATTTCTTCTATGACCTCTGCCGTCCCCTTCTTCATGTGTTTTCAATCTTTCCCAGCATCAGAGTCTTCTCTAGGAAATCCTGTCTTCTCATGATATGGCCAAATTTCTGATCTGTAGCCTCATGATCAAACCTTCCAGTGTACATTTTGGCTTGATTTTCTGTAGTATTGATTGATTCAATCTTTTTTGCAGTCCTAGGGACTCTAAGCAGTTTTCTCCAATACCACAATACAAAGGCATCAATTCTAGGGAGCTCAGTCTGATATCTGTATATTTATATTATATTGCTGATAATGTTGTTAAAAATGCAATATCTTTTTCAATATACTTTTCAATAGCTTTTCTCCCCAGATGCAAACATCATTTAATATCATGGTCACCAGCTGCAGAGATCTTGGAGCCCAGGAAAAAAAATATCTGTCACTGCCTTTACTTGTTCCCCATCTATTTACCATAACTGAGATTGCCGTTTGCAATGATCCTCATCTTTTTAATGTTGAGCAGCAGGCCAGCACTTTCTTCTTTCACCCTCACCAAGGCCCTTTAGTGCCTCCTTAGTTTTAGCCATCAGAGCAGTATCATCTGCATATTTAAGGTTGTTGATATTTCTCCCAGCAATATTGATTCCTGCCTTATATTCCTCCAGCCCCATCTTACACATGATGTATTCCATGTATAAGTTGAATAAATAAGGAAACAATATACAGCCTTGTTGCACTCCTTTCCCAATGTTTTTTAATTTTTTTTTATTTTCAAGAAAGAAAAAAGATAAGAATACAAAACACATGTGAAAACAAACAAAAAATATAAAAGGTTGACATACGTTCAACACAGTAGACACCATTAAGTACTTTCATAAACATCAACAAGGGTAGAGAAAAAAAGAAACAGAAAAAGCAAAGCACAAAAGAATTGCGGATGGAGGGGCTGAGGATGTGTAGGACCAGCAGAGTCTATATATCATGGGGACCAATTAGAGAGAAGATATTAAACAGTTACACTTTTAGTACAACATTTTTTGACATTATGATTTCTGAAAAACTTTCTCAAAGTTTCTGTTATTTATAATAATGGATTCTACTTCTGCCCAAGTCGGCACTATATTGCATTTCCATTTCCATACAATTAGCCACTTGGCCACCATGACAATCTGTAATATAAAAGCTACAACGTCCAGGTCCAAAACTGCAGGAAAGATATGCAGCAGTGCCATCTCAGTAGTTATTGTAATTTGATACTTTAGATTCCTTACTTTTTGTTCAAAACAATTTGTCCAAAATTTTTGAATTTTATGACAATTACACCAAATGTGTAGATATGACCCCACTGCTCCACAATCTCCCAACATAATTTAAATTCCTCCTACTTAAACATCTGGGTTAATTTTGTAGGTACCATGTACCATCTATTAGTAAACTTAAAAAAAATCTCTCTGTAGGATGCGTTTTTTATGAATCTATCTGTATTTGCAAAAGCTCTCTGCCAACTATCTTCTTCCCATGCCTTTTGTAGGTGAATTTCCCACATTTTCTTTTTATGGAATTTTTTTCCGTCTTCTAAATAGTCCTTCAAAAGATTAAAACATTTCGCAATTAAATGCGGTTTGTTTACATTACCTAAAAAATTTCCAAAAGGTGTTAGGATTTATTAAATTGTGCAGGATTAGAAACCTTCGCAAAAGACAAGAGAAGACAGTGGTAATCCAACCAAAATTTAGCCGGTAAACCAAATTTTATCTTCATATCTGCAAAAGAAAGCAGAGCTAATTAACTCTTTGAATAGTCTAATCCACCATTTTCCCCATATATTTAAGTTAGGAATATTAAACATTAAGGAGATATCTTCCAAAGAGGTCAGTGGACTCGGGAAGGGAATCAATTTATCTTGAAAGTTGTTTTTCTCCCAACAACTCCTCAAGACTTTAATAATATGTGCCCCTTCTAAGATTATATTTTCCTTTCCTTTCCAATAGTAATAAAGATCTCATTCCCCCTCTTTGTACAAAACAATTCACTATTCATAGCCATTGTGTAGAGTCAGAATAAGCCAATCCACTTGCTAGATGTACTATCATTGTAGCGTCATGATAGGTTTTTAAAATGGGATATGCAATATCACCTTTCCCAAATCTTCTAGCCTCTCTTTTAATTCTGATATGCTTATAATTATGTATATATTAATCAATTATAGATTGAAATTGATTTATAATAAATCCAGGGAGGGGGATAGGAATGCTCTTAATTAAATAATTGAATTTGGGCAACACATTTTTTTTTGCAGATACCATTCAACCAGACCAAGAAAGATATGTATTTTTCCAAAAGATTAGCAAATTCAGTATATACAATAGAGATCAATTTAGTATATCCAATAGAGATCCGTCGTTTTTTTGAATTACGATCTTAAATTCTATGCTTAAAAATATACCCAGATGTGAAATGCCTGTAGTTTTCCATTTAAATTAAAATTTTGCCTTCAAAATTTCTTGATCTGTCTGACAAATATTAAGACAGGGCTTCTGATTTTTCATTGTTTAGACTATAATTAGACAATTTACTGTATGTTTGTATTATGTTTTCCTGTTTCTTCAATTATCTCACCGCGTCAGATACTGTGACTATCAGGTCATCAGCAAACAAAGTGACTCTATGGTCTGTCCCACCTATTTTGATACCTTTTAGACCATTAGAACTTATAATAATTTCAAGAGGTTCAATCATAAGAGTAAATATCCCTGGAGACAGGGGACACCCCTGCCTCATTCCATTGGAGATAATGAATCTTTCAGATTCAAATTCAGACCAGACAACAGAGGAGGATGGGACACTGTACAGAGCTCTGATAGCCTTTGAGCTGAATTCCTCCAGACCAAATTTTAACAGAGTCTGTTCCATATAGTCCCTTTCCAGGTCTTGAACCATTTGGTTGTTCCATATTCAGTTCTGACTGTGGCTTCTTGGCAATTTGATCTCTTGTGCCTCTTCTTCTGAGAAACCCAGCTTGCACAGCTGGTAGATCTAGGTCCATATATTGATGAATCTTTTAGGATTTTAAGCATTACCTTATTATTGTTATCTTTATTTGTAATGCACCAACATATTCTGTAGCGCTGTACATGGGTTAAGTCCTAGGCAAAACAAAATTGACACATTGAAAAAAGTGGAGAGCCTTGTCTTTGAGTTTAGAATCTAATGTGCAGAGTGTTTTCCATAAAGCACCTTACAAGATTGAAAACTTGCAAACTTACAATCATGTCTACCTTGCTGACATGAAATATTGGAGCATTCTTTGACACTACCTTTGGGAGTGAGGTGTAGGCTGACATTTTTCAGTCTACTGACTACTGTTGAGTTTTCCAAATTTGCTGGCATAATGCAAACAAAACTTTGACAGCATCATCTCCCTGAATTTTGAACAGTTCACTAGGGACATCATCAACACCTGCAGCCTTGTTCCTATTTCATTCGACTCTCCAAGATGTCTGGCTCCAGCTCATTGGATAAACTATTGAGGTTATGAATGCTGTTAAGTTTGAAGGTTCCTTTAAGATCCCCAATTTTCTTGAAGACATCTCTTGACTTTGTCATTCTGTTATCTTCTTCCTTCTCATTTTCTCTTCTTGCTAACCTCTGGAATTCTGCATTCAGTTGGACAAATCTTTCCTATCTCCACTACCTTCTACTTTCCTTCTTTCCCGTGCTTCATTTAAAGCCTCATCAGACAGCCAGTTTACTTCCTTTATTTTCTTCCTTTTGGAGATTTTCTCTGTTGATGTTTTCAAGACAATGTCATACATTTCTGTCTAAAATTCTTCAGATGTTCTATCTACCATGTCTAGTCTCTTAAATCTATTCTTTACCTCCACTGCATGTTTACAGGGAATATTATTTATTTCATATCTCCCTGGTTTAATGATTTCCCCTATTTTTCTCAGTTTAATTCTGAACTTTGCAATAAGAAGCTCATGATCTCAGCTGCAGTCAACTCCATGTCTTTATTTTGATGACTGTATAGAGCTCCTCCATCTTTGGCTTTAAATTACATAGTCAATCTGATTTCTATATTGTCCATCTGGTGATGTCCATTTGTAGAGGTGCCTATGTTTCCTGTTGGAAGAGGGTATTTGCTATACCAGAGAATTATCTTGACAGAATTCTACTAATCTCTGAACTGCTTCAATGGCACTCCAAGGCCAAACTTGCCCATTATTCCTTTTGGTTCCCTGTTTTAGCATTCTAATCTCCTGTGAGGAGAGTAACAGCTTGTCTTGGTATTATATTTATGAGGTGTATATCCTTGTAATATTTAACAACTTTTTCCACTTCAGCATCCATGGTTGGAGCATAGACTTGGATCACTGTGATATCATTCTGTCATTTATTGGATTGTATACAAGCAGTGCTTTGGCCACCATTTAATTGATTATGAGGGCGACTCCTTTGTCCTCTGGAGGATTCTTGATAACAGTAGAAGATCTGGTGGCAGCCTGATATAAAATGGCCAATTCCAATCCATTTGAGTTCACTAGTTCCCAGGATATCAATATTTAATCTAGTTATCTCATGTTCAACCATGTCTAGTTTGCCCTGGTTCATAGTTCTATTGTTCCAGATTCCTATGCTGGATTGTTCTTTACAGCAGCAGACTTTCCTTTTGTCCTCTAGACACAAACAAAGCAAGGTCTCATCACGACTTTGGCCCAACCACTTCATTATTTCTACTTATACTCACCCTCTTCTCTTACCCAGTAATTCCAGTGTCATATTGTTGAGTCTCTGGTTGTACTTATCCATACACTTATCTTGGCAAAGAAACTGGAGTGTGTTGCAAATTCCTTTTCCAGTTGATCACATTTTTTCTGACCTCTCTAGTATGACCTGCCCATCTTTGATGACCCTAAATTCATTGAATTACACAAGCCCCATCACAATGTGGATATTTAAACAAGGGTAAACAGCCCACTTATAGAAGTGCACAATTAAAATTGTTAGTGCTAGCATAGTCAACATAAATAATCCATACATAAATGTTTAAAATTGTAGCTGTAGTTAGAAAAATAAGCCATTATCCATTAATCATTCTAAGAGAATCGATATATAGTGTTTCAATGGGAGCCTTAAAAATATGCCTCTGTATTTACTGACATAAAATATGTTATGTTTCATATTGTTCCCTTATATCCCATTCCTCCAGAATGTAAAGGGCTCTCAGTGTGTTCTTAGCTTCTATTTACTGTAATACACAATATTGTCTTCCTCTTTCTTGTATTGTGTTGCAAATGTATATGCCAGTGCTTAAAAATGATATAATAATATTTGGACAAATTACACATATCAAAAAACCCACAATGAAAATAAGACTACTCACCAATATGATATGATTTAAAAATATGAAACTTTCTACTTTTTTATGAGTGTCAGGGGCGGAGATATAGGTGGTACAAGTGGTACATTGAGTGGCGTAGCAAGGGGGAGTGGACAGCCCCGGGCAGCACTTGTTTAACGGTGGCAAATATGCCCCCTCCCGCCGCACATCACCCTTGCTCTCCAGCCCCAAGGCCCCCTATGCCTCCCCGGCTGCTGCTCTCTCCTCTGACCTGTGGAGGGGAGGAGGAGCCAGCAGGTAGAGGAGCTGTCAGAGGAGGAAACACCAGTGGTAAAGAAGCCAACAGCATGAAGTGGCCCCCACTCAGCCACCTGCGGCCCCCATCAGCCCTCACTTGGCCTCCTGCAGCCCCCACTCGGGATCTGGTGGTCCCATCTCGGGTCCCTGTGGGACCTGCAGGGTCCCTTTGCCTCCAATCAGCCTCCCGCAGTCCCCCTTGGCCCTCACTCATGATTCTAACCCCCAATCAGTGTCCTGTGGCCCCCTGCAGTTCCCATTTGGCCCCCACTCAAATTCCTCTGCCCCCCAGTTGGCCTTTCTGTGACCCCACTTGACTCCCCAATCTGTATTCTGTGTCTGTATGAGCCAGTCTGGACCTGTGTCTTTAAGAGCCCAAGTGCAGCCTCTCTGTGCCTGTAAGCGCCAATCTGCAGTCTGTGTCTTTCAAAACCATTGTGCAGCCTCTCCCTGTAAGTGCCAATCTGCAACCTGTGTCTTTAAGAGCCAATGTGCATCCTGTGCCTGTAGGTGCCAATATGCAGCCTGTGTCTTTAAGAGCCAATGTGCATCAGGTGCTTGTATGTGCCAATCTGTAGCCTGTGCCTGTAAGGGCCAGCCTGTGTCTTTAAGAATCAATATGCAGCCTTTGCCTGTAAGTGCCAATCTGTACCCTGTATCTTTAAGAGCCATTGTGCAACGTGTGGCTGTATGTGCCAATGTGCATCATGTGTATGTAAGTGCCAATGTGCAGCCTATCTGTACATATAAGTGCCCATCTGTATCCTGTGCCTGTCAGTGCCAACGTGCATTCTGTGCCTGAAAGTGTCAATGTACATCCTGTGTCTGTAAGTGCCAATCTGCATCCTGTGCCTGTAAGAGCCAATGTGCAGCCTGTGCTTAAAAGAACCAAAGTGCAGCCTGGGTGCCTATAAGAACTAAAGTTCCACGCAATAACATGTCTCCTCTTTCTCCTCCTCTAAATTACCACCATCCCATTGGGCCCTCAAGTACTCTCAGTACAGTTAAAGTGATGTTAAATTCTATGTTATCTGATGTAATTATTGTTTTAATTATATGTTTTCTTTATGTCTGTTTAGTTTTAAGGTTTTTTATCCAAAAACAAGACTGACATACTCAGTAGTTCTAAAAAACAATGGAATTAACACACCAAAAGGAGTCAGGACAGTACAAATGTTGCTGTCCCCCCCTGAAATGTGTTATATATACACGAGTAACTGGCCCGTCAAAAATGACAGATATAAAATCGTAAGGCAAACAATGCTGATTGCCACACATTGGGCGTAAAAAATGACGGGAATACGTTTTCCCCACCTCTCCCTGCCCTATGTGTCCTTCCCCCCTCCCCTGTGTCTCCTCTGCCCACTGTGTCTCCTTCCCCCCTCTCTCCCCTGTGTCTCCTTCCCCCGCCCTCTCTCCCCTGTGTCTCCTTTTCCCCTCTCTCTCACCTGTGCCTATTCTCCCCCTCTTCCTTTCCCCCTCTCCCACTCCTGTACCTTGTTTCCCCCTCTCCTTCCCCAGTGTCTCCTTTCCCCCTCTCTCCCTCACCTGATTCTCCTTTCCCCCGTGTCTCCCTTTCCCCTCTCCCTTCACTGTATCTCATTTCCTCCCCTGTCTCTCCCCCTGTCTCCTTTTCCCCCCCTCTCCCTGTCCTGTTCCTCTTTTCCCTGTCCCTTTCCCCATGTATCTCCTTTGCCACACTCCCTTTCCCTCCTTGTGTCTCGTTTCCCCCTCTCCCTCCCCTGTGTCTCCTTCTCCCCATCTCCCTGCCTTGCATCTCTGTTTCACTTCCTCTCCCTCTCTCTTGACTCCTTTTACCCCTCCTCTCCCTCCCTTATCTCCTTTCACCCCCAAGTGTTCTTTCCCCCTTTCCCTCCCTTCCCTGCTTTCCCCTCCCTTTCCCTCACTTGTCTTCTTTCCCTCCCTCCCTTTGCTCTGTTTCCCCCTCCCTTGCCCCCCCCCCTTCCCTCCCTGTGTCTGGTACCTAAATTGAATCCTGCCAGTAGCACAGCACTCACCTCCTTCGCTGTTCCCGTCCGGCAGGAACTACTTTCTGTTTTTGCGTGGCTTGATGCAGAAAGTTGTTTTGGTCGTACGGGAACAGCAGAGGAAGTGAGTGCGGCGCAGCTTGCAAGATTGCATCCAGATACGTGGTGGTGAGAGGGTGTTGCGAGCCCAGGGGGCGCTTATAGCGACCCCCTACTGGCAGAAACCAGGTACTGGGGAGTAATGCAAGGTCGGGGGCCTTGCGATGAGCGCTGGAGGCGCAAATCGCGACCCCCTACTGGCAGGAACCAGGTACTGGGGAGGGATGAGAGGTCGGGGGCTTCGCGATGAGCGCCGGAGGCCAGCAGGAACCAACTACGCAGTGGCAGCGGTGCTGGCGCTTTGCGAGGCTCGCAATTGTGACGGTGGCGCTTACTCACCTCTCTTTGCGAGGCAACCTCGCTTTGCACACACTCTTTGGTCCACAACTATATATGTGATTGGCCAGAAATTACTAGGAGGACCATTATTAATCCATTATCTACAGCGTTACATTGTGCATTACCTGCACAAAATGTACTAAATGTCCTGAGTCATACAATGCTATATGTGCATTTGTTTAGATTCCACACAAGAACTATCAAAAGCCCAATACGGATTGGTATTACATTGTTAATGCAATATATTAACACTACACCTGGATAAAATGATAACATGCCCATGCACCACATATTATTCCGTTGTGTTAATAATGTAAGTCTGGCAACTATGTCAGGAAATAATTAAAAAGAAAAATAAATAAACATACTTACACAGTCTATTTACATATCACATATTATAATTGTCAAACTGCGAGTTGTCGTCACGCTTTGTAAGCTTGCGAAGTGAGCTTGCAGAACTGCGTCCGTCTCAAAAAAAAAAAAATACGACCCGCATGACTTGGAAAAATAAAAAAATGCGAGGTCGAAAAAATACGTAAGTTAACGGCCGAACCACGTACATCGAAAAACACCAATACCACAGAATTCACACACAGCACAGCGGGACAGCCTGCACATCTGGGAGTGAGGTTGCACGCAAATTTAAGTCCACTTCAAAATCAGCTAAGCGATAAAAAAAAATGTCGGGCGAAAAAAATTAAAACAAGGCTACACGACCCTGAGGCGCACAAAACACCACCAGGGACATACGACTTTTACACAGGCACGTACGAGGTACAACATACACTATTAGGACAGACAGAAAATGCTTGCGAGGCGCGTAAGACATAGAATACCGCCGTCATTTTACACCACTAACTTGCAAATCAAAACATTACGATTCTGAAATGGTGGCTTTCCCTCCTAAAACAACAGTTTGTTCTCTCGCACATAGCCTTTATATACTACACACTTGGGCCCTCATTCAATTGGAATTTGCCCAATTGAATAGGGCCCTAAATAAGCACATAACATATATTTTTTAAAGAACTTTTTACTTAGCAATCATCTATTCAAAAGAAAGGTTTTCACTAACTAAAAACTTCTTTAATAAAAATATGCTATGTGCTTATTTAGGGCCCTATTCAATTGGCCACATCGCAATTGAATGAGGCCCTTGGCACATTGCTGACACTTTCTCTTCAGGTGATGACAGTCTGACTTGACATTTTCTCTTGCCAGAAAATCCAAAGAGATTATTAGCTCTTCAGGATATTGATTACTGGCTATTAATTATAAATAGGTAAAGTATATTAATTTATTTATCAATTAACTATTAATATAAATAAAAAAATATATAAAAAATATTTTTCCATGCACTAAAATTTTTTTTTAGTTTACACTATATTTATATATAGCTCTTTCTAATACATTTATTCATTTATTATGTAATTATTAATGTACATTAATAATTAATAATTACTTAATAGAACAAATAAAAATAAATGTATACTGCAGGAAGAAAAATGTATATTTTACACTGTAGTTATATGTATTATGCTTACCTGTTTATCATACATTTATTCATTAATTTATTTATTAATAATGTCAAATTCATTTATTAATTGCTAATTATTTTTAAAAAAAATTGACAACTTGCACTAAAAAAAGGTGTATTTTACACTCTAGTTATATGCCATTATTAAGCTTAAGTCTTCCTAATACACTCATTCATTAACTTCAATGAATTCATTATTTAAGAATTACTATATTACATATCTATATTAATGCCCATTGCATGACAGCAATATGACCAGGAAATAAAATAAATGGATATTTTACACTGCAGTTAAAATAAGGACATTTTGTAGTGCACTTACTTCAATCAGTTTATTATGCTCTAAGACCTCAAAAAAATGTATATTTTGCACTGATTTTACTTAAATTACTTTATTATGCTCTGAGACCTCAAATATATATATATTTTACACTGCAGTAAAAAATATATATATATACTTTACAGTGCAATTACCTACATCAGTTTATTATACTCTGGATCTACAAAAAATGAATATTTTACATTTCAGTAAAAAAAATATATATATTTTACACTGCACTTATATATTTGTATTAATGCTCATTGCCTGACAGGGATAGGACCCTCAAAGCAGTTACAGATTAAAATCAGTTTATTATGCTCTGACACCTGATACATTTCATATTGATGCTTAGGCCTTTACGTTTTGCAAGTATGCAAATTAAACCTGATACTTTCAGTGATTGATGAATTAATTGAATATAAACATTAACAATGCTTTTCATGTAATTTTAGTTTGCTCATCACTGTGAACACTGGACCTGAATGAACACAGACCCTTAGCTGTTCAGCATCTCATCTGCAATTACTTCAGCATTACAGGCATATGATTTAATGATGCCCTTCTTTATCAAAACTTGATTAAGTCTTTTGCTTTTGCATTGATGAAAGTTATTGATTGATTAATTCATGTATGTACAATAAAAAGACATTACCGTATATACTCGAGTATAAGCTGACCCGAGTATAAGCCGAGGCACCCATTTTACCACAAAATACTGGGTAAAATGAGTGACTCGAGTATAAGCCGAGGGTGGGAAATGTGCTGTCCCCTGTGTCCCTCTTGTGCCCTCTGTGTCTCTCTCTCTCTCCGTGTCTCTTCTCCCCTCTCCCTTCCCTGTGTCTCGTCTCCCCTCTCCCTTCCCTGTGTCCCTCTCCCTTATCACCCTCCTCAACCCCACTCCTCAACCTCCCTCCTCATCCTTAACCTCCCTCCTCATCCTCAACCCCCTCCTCAACCTCCCTCCTCAACCTCCCTCCTCATCCTACCTCCTCAACCCCCCCTTCCTCAACCCCCCATCCTCATCCTCAACCCCCTCCTCAACCTTCCTCAACCTCAACCCCCTCTCAACCTCAACCCCCCCTCAACCTCAACCCCCCCTCCTCAACCCCCCATCCTTAACCCCCCATCCTCATCCTCTCTCCTCAACCCCCAATCCTCAACCCCCCTCCTCTACCCCTCCTCCTCATCCGCAACCTCCCTCCTCATCTTCAACCTCCCTCTTAAACCCCCTCCTCAACCTCCCTCCTCAACCCCCCATTATCAACCCCCTCCTCAACCTTCCTCCTCAACCCCCCCATCCTCAACCCCTTCCTCACCCCCCATCCTCATCCTCAACCCCCCCTCCTCAACCTCCCTCCTCATCCTCAACCTCCCTCCTCATCCTCAACCCCCCTCCTCAACCTCAACCCACCTCCTCAACCTCCCCCCTCAATCCCCCTCAACCCCAAACCCCCTCCTCAACCCACCATCCTCAACACCCTCCTCAACCCCTCCTCCTCATCCTCAACCTCCCTCCTCATCCTCAACCTCCCTCCTCATCCTCCCTCCTCATCCTCAACCTCCCTCCTCAACCCCCCCATCCTCAACCCCCTCCTCAACCTTCCTCCTCAACCCCCCCATCCTCAACCCCCTCCTCAACCCCCCATCCTCATCCTCAACCCCCCATCCTCAACCTCCCTCCTCAACATCAACCCCCCTCAACCCCAACCCACCTCCTCAACCTGCCCCCTCAATCCCCCTCCTCAACCAAAACCCCCCTCAACCCCCCTCCTCCACCTAAACCCCGCTCAACTCCCCTCCTCCACCTAAACCAGCCTAAATACCTCCCCCCTCTCCCCTCACTTACATGCTTGTGCTCCAGGCCACCGCTCCTTGTCCCGGTATATGCTAATGACGCGGCCGCATGTGACGTCACTCACATGCGCTCCGTCGCCGGGTCAAGGAGCGGAGGCCGGAGCACAAGCAGGTAAGTGAGGGGAGAGGGAGGAGGTATTTAGGGGGGTTTAGGTGGTGGAGGGGGGTTGAGGGGGGTTTAGGTTAAGGAGGGGGGAGGGAAAGAGACACAGGGGGGTATAGAGACACACATGGGGCTATAGGCACATGGGGGGCTATAGACACACGGGGGGTTAGAGACACATGGGGGGTTAGAGAGACACGGGGGGGGGGCTCTAGTATAAGCCGAGGGGCCCTTTTTTGCCTTAAGAAAAGGGCTGAAAAACTCGGCTTATACTCGAGTATATACGGTATATATGTTACAGATTTGAAGACAGAAAAGAATACAAGTTCAACAACATCAGAAGTGGAAAGGAAGTTAATCCTTTAATACAATGCCTTGCAAAAGTATTCACCCCCCTTGACTTTTCACCTATTCTGTTACATTACAGCCTTAAGTTCAATGTTTTCGTAATCTGAATTTTATGTGATGAATCAGAACACAATAGTCTAAGTTGGGGAAGTTAAATAAGAAAAATATATACATAAAACTATTTTTTAGAAAACAGAAAATTGGCATGTGCGTATGTATTCACCCCCTTTGTTATGAGGCCCATAAAAATCTCTGGTGCAACCAATTACCTTCAGAAGTCACATAATTGGTGAAATGATGTCCACCTGGGTGCAATCTAAGTATCACATGAGGCTGCAACACCTAAGCAAGAGGCACCACTAACCCAACTGCCATGAAGACCAAGGAACTCTCCAAACAAGTAAGGGACAATGTTGTTGAGAAGTACAAGTCAGGATTAGATTATAAAAAAATATTAAAATCTTTGATGGTCCACAGGAGCACCATCAAATCTATCATAACCAAATGGAAAGAACATGGCACAACAGCAAACCTGCCAAGAGACGTCCGCACACCAAAACTCACGGACAGGGCAAGGAGGGCATTAATCAGAGAGGCAGCACAGAGCCCTAAGGCAACCCTGGAGGAGCTGCAGAGTTGCACAGCAGAGACTGGAGTATCTGTACATAGGACGATAATAAGCCGTAAGCTCCATAGAGTTGCACTTTATGGCAGAGTGGCCAGAAGAAAGCCATTACTTTCAGAAAAAAAAACAAAATGGCACGTTTTGAATTTGCAAAAAGGCATGTGGGAGACTGCCCAAATGTATGGAGGAAGGTGCTCTGGTCTGATGAGACTAAAATTTAACTTTTCAGCCATCAAAGAAAACACTATGGCCCTCATTGAATTGCAATTTGGCCAATTGAATAGGGCTCTAAATAAGCACATAGCATATTTTTTTAAAGATGTTTTTTAGTTAGTGAAAAGCTTGCTTTTGGATAGATGTTTACTAACTAAAAACTTCTTTAAAAAATATATGTTATGTGCTTATTTAGAGCCCTATTTAATTGGCCAAATCGCAATTGAATGAGGCCCTATGTCTGGCGCATACCCAACACATCACATCCCCCAAAGAACACCATCCCAACAGTGAAACATGGTGGTGGGAGCATCATGCTGTGGGGATGTTTTTCAGCA
Organism: Discoglossus pictus; assembly: GCA_027410445.1. Classification (NCBI taxonomy): domain Eukaryota; kingdom Metazoa; phylum Chordata; class Amphibia; order Anura; family Alytidae; genus Discoglossus; species Discoglossus pictus. Next base: position 342,655,794 of record CM050163.1, on the reverse strand, counting down.
GCCGGGACTGGGAAACTGGTCAGAATTGAGGGAAGGATGGATGGTGCTAAATACAGTGATATTCTTGAGCAAAACCTGTACCAGTCTGTGCGTGATTTAAGGCTAGGATGGAGGTTCACCTTCCAGCAGGACAATGACCCCAAACACACTGCTAAAGCAACACTTGAGTGGTTTAATGGGAAACATGTAAATGTGTTGGAATGGACTAGTCAAAGCCCAGGCCGCAATCCAATAGAAAATCTGTGGTCAGACTTAAAGATTGCTGTTCACAAGCACAAACCATCCAACTTGAAGGAGGACTTTGCAAGGAGGACTGGGCAAGAATTCCAGGGTAAGATGTGGCAAGCTCATAGACTTATCCAAAGTGACTTTGGGCTGTGATTGCTGCAGAAGGTGGCTCTACAAATTATTGACTTTAGGGGGGTGAATAGTTATGCACATTGACTTTTCTGTTATTTGTTGTTTGCTTCACAATAAAAAAAATAATTCAAAAATCTTCAAATTTGTGGGCATGTTCTGTAAATTAAATGATGCAAACCCTCAAACAATCCATGTTAATTCCAGTTTGTGAGGCAACAAAACAAGACAAATGCCAAGTGGGGTGAATACTTTTGCAAGGCACTGTACTTCAGGTAACTAAGAGAACATTTTAAGAATGTGCTGATTCATGTTGTTTGCTTTACAAGAAAAAATTACTATTTAAATTAAAACGCCTGTATTTATAATTCCAGATTAAAATGGCGGAAAAAGCAGAAACAAAGAAAGAACGGAAAAGAAGGGCGGCAAGGGAACGGAAGCAAAGATGGAGAGATAAACAGTACCCTGAGACTTTCCAGAGACTAAGAGAAGAAGACCGACAGAGACGTGCCAATAAAATAAAAATGAGTGCAAAAGGACAAACTGAGTGTGCTGGACATTCAAAGAAAAGAAAAAGTAAACAAAAACATTTCTGTGAAACATTGCCTAATCACCCAATATTGCCTCATGAAACCAATGTTGATACACATGACACCAATGTTGATATACACACTGATAGCCAAGTTCAGGAAGCTCAGGATAGTCCTTTATTTACATCACTAACAGTAGACACTCATTATTGTGGATTAATGAATGTGGTTTGCCAGTTTTGTGGGGGCTATAATTCTCTGAAGGAAAGACCAACTGATGGGGAATTTATTAGTTGCTTTCAGAAAGGAAAGGTAAGACTTCCACAAAGACACACATTTCATGAATATTTAGAAAGTATAATGAATTGGAAGCATTGCAATTGGAAGCATTTAACGCCATCACAAATGCAATAGAAGATGACATACACAAAGAGCGTTATTTCTATCTGGATGGCCCTAGTGGGTCAGGAAAAAATTATCTATATAATTTGTTGATGAGCTGCATTCGATCACAGGGTCAAATAGCACGGCCATTTGCAACCACTGGAATTGCCGCATTTTTGTTAGAAGGTGGCAGAACTTTGCATAGTGGATTTAAACTGCCGGTTCCCATTTTAGAAACATCAGTGTCAGATATTCGAATTAATTCATTACAAGACAAAAAAAAAAAAAAATGATTATAATAGATGAGGCTACAATCATGTCATGTCATGCCCTGCAATGTATTGATCGATTATTAAAATAAGTTATGGATAATGATTTACCATTTGGTGGAAAGGTCATGTTGTTAGGAGGAGCTTTTAGGCAAACATTACCTGTTGTGCCACATGGAAATAGGACTGAAATCGTTAAAACATGTATAAACATTGTGAACAGAAGATGAGTCCAGCAGAGGCATTCATAATGGATTGAAGTGGAGATAGTCGGGTGGTGGGTAGGCCAACAAGAAGCGAGTTGCAGTAGTCTAGTCAAGAGATGATGAGAGAGTGTATTAGGATTTTAGTTATGTCTTGTGTAAGATAGTGACAAATTCTGTTGTATGTTTTTTAGATGGAGAAGACAAGATTTAGTTAGTGATTGTATGTGAGGGATGAAAGACATCAATAACGACGATAACTCAGACATTGCAATCAAAGTGATTTTAATATCAAAAAATATAGATGCCTTGAATCTGAATAACAAGATTTTAAAATTCATCAATGCACCAACAAAATTGTGCTATCGTGCAGATTTGGTTTTGGCTAATGACCTAGGCCCTCATTCAATTGTGATTTGGCCAATTGAATAGGGGTCTAAATAAGCACATAGCATATTTTTTTTAAAGAAGTTTTTAGTTAGTGAAAACCTTCCTTTTGGATAGATGCTTACTTGCTAAAAACTTCTTTAAAAAAAATATGTTATGTGCTTATTTAGACCCCTATTCAATTGGCCGAATTGCAATTGAATGAGGGCCCAAGACAGTGAATCCAACTTTTCTATCGAATTTATCAATTCTTTAACTCCCTCTGGAATGGCACCATTTGTTTTTCAACTTAAAAAAAGGGGCAATTGTCGTGCTACTGAGAAACATGAATCACAAAAAAAGGACTTTGTAATGGGACCAGATTAATTGTGCAGGATTTAAAAGATCATTTTATACATGCAGAAATTATGACTGGTACCCATAAAGGTGAACAAGTTTTTATACCACAAACTGATTTGGCTCCAAGTGAGAGTGGTTTACCTTTTGTCCTTCAAAGGAGACAATTTCACATTATCATGGCATTTGCCATGACCATTAATAAATGACAAGGACAAACTTTTAAGTCTGTGGGTATTTATTTACAGGAACCTGTATTTGCCCATGGACAACTCTATATTGCTTTTTCCAGGTGCAACAATCCAGAGGAAATTAAAGTTCATGTTGAAGAAAACCAAAGTCAGGTTAATTTATTAGAGGATGGACGCATTTTACCAAAAACAATGTGTACTAGGAGGTTCTGTAAACATAGAGAACAGTGGTTTTATTTTGAGAACAAAAGTTGATGTCACTCAGGCTCTTTTTAGAGGACCACTATTTCACTAAGAAACTCTATAAAATGGCAAAAAACATAGAGAAGAGTGGTTTTTCTTCCAGGACAAACTAGAATGTCACTGAGACTCTTTTAAGAGGACCACTATTTCACTTAGGAAAATCTATCTGCCATTTTCCAGAACTACAAGAATAACAAAAAAAGTAAAAATAAATACTAAAACAAGGAAAAAAAGTGGTTATATCTCATAGACAAACTTACAAGTCTCATGGGCTCTTTTCAAGGGAACTACTTGAACATACAAGCAAATAAACAGATTGCAATGTCTTGGAAGTGGCCTTTTCACATGATTGGTCCCACAAAACAATTATGTTGCATTTTCTTAAAATTCAAGGTTACATGTTACTACATTAAGTTACTGTTTGTAATGTTAAAATTGTATTTTAAGTGGTGGAGAAAGTTGTTTCATTGTATATAATTAAGAGTTCATGTTAGTACAACGATGACCATTTCTTCTTAAATGTACATGTTTAATTACATATAGAGTATTGATCCAGGGAGTAATCCAGTTGCCAATTAATGGGATCAGAGAGGAATTATTTTTTTTCACCTCTTTGAAACAATTGACCACGTTTAACTAAGCTTTTTTTGGTTTGCTTTCCTCTGGATTCAATATTCAAGATCACTGTATTTTTTTGACAATTGTACTTTAAACGTTATTAGATTACGTTAATGTTTGCATTGTTAACATTGTATTTTACAAGGTTTCAAAAGTTGTTTTATTGGATCTTGTTAGGCTTTATGGCAGTCGCAGCATAATCATTTGTTAACAATTTAAATGTATAATTAAATAGATAGGATTCATCCAGGGAGTAATCTGATCACCAGTTACTGGGGTTAGGAAGGAATTATTTTTCCCCCTTTGCCTTCCTTTGGATTCAATACCTATGTGCTTTACCAGTAGTTCAACTATAAGTTGCATGTTAAGAAGCATTCTGTAACTGTTTAAAATACTCATTCATACAAAGCTGACCTATTGTTATGTTACTCATGCATAGCTCAGAATTAAAAATGTTAGTATTCTTAAAAATAATTGGTTGACCACTGCTTCCAATATAAGTTGCATGTTACAAAGCTTTATGTAATGGTTCACAATTTGTATTCATTCAAATTCCATCCATTGTTATATTATTACTGAATACATGACAATTAAAAAGGTTAATATGGTTTAACAGTTGTTGAAATACAAGTTGAAAGATAAAAAATATTTGTTTTTATTATAATTGTTGTACTTCTTTGTAGATAACAAAAAGGTTAAGAGTGTCAGAGACTCACATTGTGCAGCAAACAGCATTCCCAGGCTTACAATTTTATTGCCGTCATTTTTGACTGGCAAGTCGCTAGTCACATATAAAAGTTGTCAAACTATGATTTATTGTCACGCTTGTGAGCCTCGTAGCATAGCGAGGCAGGCCGTTGAGACACTAAAGCCTTTCGAAGGTGCTCATTTCGCTGCGAGCCTCGGTAAGTGAGGCGAGCAGTTGAGGCATTGGAACAGGAACTCCTGCGAGCCTTGCGAAGTGAGGCACAAGGGACTTAGGCTGCAAGCAGTTGAGGAACGCAGGACTTTGAAAAAATCCCGGAATCCGGGGGGGGGGGGGGGGGGGCAATCTGATCTCGGAAGAATAAAAATTTAACGGCAGTACAATCGAACAAACAAACAAAAAAACATAAATATGTCTCAAATCTACTTACAAAGTAACACATAGCACGGGGGGGGGGGGGGTTTGGAACCCTGTAAGTGAGGTTTAAAGTTAATTAGAGGCCTATTTGCTAATTTTTAAACATTATAAATTGTCTAAGCAAGAAAAAAATTATGGCTGAAAAAAAAGAAAATGAGGCAAACCGAGACCCTGGCGTGCATCTCACCGCCGGCACGTACAATTTTCAAAATAGACCATTACAACGGACGAGGCATGCAGGATTTAGGCTGCAAGCAGTTGAGGAACATGGAACTTAGAAGAAAAATTACGACCTTTAAAATCTCTAGGCCAAAAAATTATCCGACCTTGGAAAAATAAGAATTTAATGGCCGTACCGCGGAAATCGAAAAACAAACCAAAAAACATAAATATGTCTCAAATTAACTTACAAACTCACACACAGCACAGGGGGAGAGCCAAGATGCCTGTGAATGAGGTTTTAAGTTAATTCAAGGCATTTGGGGTATTTTTTAAACATTATAAATAGTCTAAGAGAGAAAAAAAATTACGTCTGAAAAAAATTAGAACTAGGCAAAACGAGGCTGTAGCACGCAACCCACCACCAGGCACATACGATTTTCAAAGTAGACTAGCTCTTTATGTTTTCATGTATACAAATTAAACATCAAACATTGATTGATTAATGAATTAATTTAATGCAAAAATTACAAATGCCTTTCAGGTAATTTTACTATTTTATTACAGCTCTTTAGGTTTTGCATTGATGACAGTTAAAAAGAATATGTACAAGAAAAATATATATATGTTACATATTTAAAGAAAGAAAAGGCCACAACTACAAGACGATCACAAAGTGAACAAGATCTTCATTTATTAATACTTCAGGTAAGTAAAAAATAAATATTAGTAATGTTATGATTGCCATTGTTTGCAATATAAGAAAACATTACAATTTAAAATAAAACGGCTGTATTTACAATTACAGATTACAATGGCGGACAATGCACAGGAAAAGAAAGAACGCAAAAGAAGAATGGCAAGGGAACGGAAGCAAAGATGAAGAGATGCACAGTTGCCCACGACTTCACAAAGATTAAGAGAAGAAGACCAACAGAGACTTGCCAATAAAAGAAAAATGACAGAAAAAGCACAAACTGAGTGTGACGGAGCTACAAAAGAAAAGAAAGAAGAAGTAAAAAACATAGTGTCAGTGAAACATTGCCTAATGACCAAATATTGCCTAATGACATCAATGTTGATATACATGATACCAATCTTGATATACTTGACCCTATGATGATATACAAAGTTGTAGTGATATCTGTGTTAAGGAAGCTCAGGATAGTCCCTAATTTACAGCACTACAAGTAGAGAGTCATTATTGTAGATTGCTCAATGTGGTGTTTCAGTTTTGTGGGGCCTATCATTTTCTGAAGGAAAGACCAACCGATGGAGAGTTTATTATTTGCTGTCAGAAAGGAAAGACTTCCAGAAAGACACACATTTCCAAAATATTTAAAAAGTATAATGAGTGATCCTACATTTCCAAATTATAACAATTAAAAAAAAAACATCATTATGACAGTGCAATTTAAGTTGCTTCAATGGGTGCAACATTAGCAGAAAATGTCCCAGGACAAGGTCCTTACTGTTTTAAAATACAAGGACACATTTACCATCGGCCTTCACATTTACACCCACAAGCAGGAGAGCAAAGTAAATTTGCACAGTTATTTGTCCTAAATACAATAGAAGCTGTTGAACAAGGGTTGAAGCTTCCTGAAAATAAACAATGCTTACCCATAGCAACAACCCATATAGTCAAGCATACAAAAAATTGTCAGAGGTTGAAAAAGAACAACAGGCACATGCTCAAATTAATCAATTGCCAATGCCAAGAGTAAATATGGTTCTGAAAAGAGATCAACATACTGATCAAAAACTTTATAATTTACCAACAATAAATGAGGTTGCCATGGTCTTTAAAAATGATAATGGTGAACATAAATATATTAGGTAGTAATTTGGGTCCAATGACATATCCCATTTTCTTTCCAAATGGTGAGCCAGGATGGCAACCAAAATAACAATTGCAAAGTTATCCTAATAGTAAAATTTGTGTTAGAAACAATATTTCTATGTTGGAATATAAAGTGGCACAAACTGCTATTCAGGATCATTTTAATCCTATTTTATGTGGGGGCAAACTCACACAACAATGGATTATTGATTCATATCTATAAGTCGAGGCAAATAGTCAAAATTTTCTCAAATTTCAACAAAACAAGCTTGCGTAGAACAATATTGTGGATTGATAGATGTCGCTGAATTGGCTACAAACAGAGACATTCCCGCTGGAAGAGCAATCATTTTGCCATCCTCTTTCCAAGGATCTCCTCGCAATATGCGAGAAAGATACAATGATGCCATGGCTATTGTGACTACATTTGGAAAACCAGATTTATTTATTACATTCGCATGTAATCCACAATGGCCAGAGATCAAGGAAAATTTTAAACTTGGCCAAAATACTTCAGATCGACCAGATTTAGTGGCTAGAGTATTCAAAATAAAACTAAATCCATTAATATATGATATAACTAAAGCACCGTTATTTAGGAGATGTGTGGCTTTTGTTTATGCCATTGAATTTAAAAAAAGAGGCCTGCCACATGCACATATATACTTTTAATCCTACAAAAAAAAAGATAAATTGAATATTGCAGAGAGAGTGGATTCAGTAATTACTGCTGATCTGCCACATCCACAAAAATATTCCAAACTTTATAACATTGTAACACACTGAATGATACATGGTCCATGTGGAGATATAAATCCTAATTCACCATGTATGGAAAATAAAAAATGCACAAAAGAGTTCCCAAAACAATTTTAAATGCAAACATATGCTAATTGTGGAGGATACCCTTTATATAAAAGAAGGTAAGGACAAACTGCTATTGTTCGTGGCCAAAAGGTTGATAATAAATATGTAGTTCCATACAATCCACATTTGCTGATGAAGTACAATGCACACATACATGTGGAAGCTTGCACTTCTATCAAATCCATAAAATATGTGTATAAATGTATATGCAAAGGATATGAGGCAGCAACTGTTGTTGTGCAAGGTGCACAAAATGCAAAAGACAATCCAATTTTACATGATGAACTTTGGGGTTATTTAGATGCTCGCTATGTCAGTGCTCCAGAAGCAATGTGGCTTCTTCTCAAATTTGAGATGCATGATCGGTCACATGCTGTATATCGATTAGCTGTACATTTGCCACAAAGTCAATTTGTTTGCTTTACTGCAGGGAATGAAAGAAATGCCATAGCCCAAAATCAAAATAGAACAACAACACTTACTGCTTGGTTTAAATTAAATTGCGACGACACTGAAGCCAGACAATTCTTATACATTGAGATTCCATATCACTATGTATTCGCAAATGGCAAATGGCGCCAACGAAAAAAGATAATAATAAAATTATATCCAGAATTTATACCATTAGTCAAAGACACATTGAACGGTTCAGTTTAAGATTACTTCTTTTACATGTTCCCGGTGCACAAAGTTATGAACATTTATGCACAGTGAATGACATAGTTTATGATACTTTCCAATTAGCTGCAAGACATCAAAACTTCCTGCCAGATGATACGGAATGGGAGAGATGTCTAGCAGCATTATGTCAAATGCCAAAGCAAATGAGAAAACAATTTTTCATTAATTTGCATTTTCTGATGCATTAGCTTTGTGGGAAACATTTAAATTAAATATGTGTGAAGACTTTTTGAAACTTTACAATGAGACCATTGCGCAATTAAAAGCATTAATGGAAATTCAAGAAGTCTTTCTTTGTCATGGATTAAATTATGCAAATTTGAATCTGCCTGATCCAGGGCTCATAGATGAAATAAACTTTGAAGACTATCACACTGAGCCTGAAAACCAAAAAACGCAAGAAAAAATTGCAACTTTAAATACATTACAATTGCAAGCATTTAACACCATCACAAATGCAATAGATAATGACATGCTCAAAGAGCTTTATTTCTATCTAGATGGACCTGGTAGTGCGGGAAAAACGTATCTTTATCATTTTTTTATGAGTTTCATTTGAGTACAAGGTCAAATAGTATTTCCATTTGCAACAACTGGAGTTTCCGCACTTTTGTTAGAAGGTGGGAGAACTGTGCATAGTGGATTTAAACTGCTAGTTCCCATTCTAGAAACATTAGTGTCGGATATTCAAATGAATTCATTACAAGCCAAAAAAAAAAAGTTAATTATAATAGATGAGGCAACAATGATGTTGTATCATGCCCTGCAAAGTATTGATCGATTATTAAAAGAAGTTATGGATAATGATTTGCCATTTGATGGAAAGGTGATGTTGTTAGTAGGAGATTTTAGGCAAACATTACCTGTTGTGCCCCATGGCAAAAGGGCTGACATCGTCGAAATGTGTATAAAGAGAAGTAAACTGTGGAAAATATTTACTCACCTTAAATAAGAACTAAATATGAGATCTCAAGGCCAAAATTAATTCAATGATTGCCTTCATCAAATTGGAGAAGGAAAACATCCACAAATAACTAATCAAACCGATGATACTGTTGAAATTCCATCAGAAATTATTTGCAAAGAATCACTAATATCAGCAATCTTTCTAAATACTATCAATAACAACGATTACTCAGACATTGCAAACAAAGGGATATTGACATCAAATAATATTGATGCCTTGAATCTAAATAACAAAATTTTAAAATTCATCAATGCACCCATTTTTTTTTATTTCAGTGCAGATTAGGTTCTGTCTGATGACAAAGACAGTGAATCTAACTTTAGTATGGAATTTATATTATATATTCTTTCACTCCCTCTGGAATGCCACCACATATTTTGCAACTGAAAAAAGGGGCAATTGTCATGTTACTGAGAAATATGAATCCCAAAAAAGGACTTTGCAATGGGACCAGATTAATTGTGCAGGATATAAGAGAACATTTCATACATGCAGAAATTATGAATTGTACCCATAAAGGTGAACAAGATTTTTATACGAAGAATTGATTTGGCTCTAAGTGAGAGTGGTTTGCCTTTTTTCCTTCAAAGGAGACAATTTCCCATCATCATGGCATTTGCTATGACCATAAATAAATCCCAAGGACAAACTTTTTAGTCTGTGGGTGCTTTTTTACAGAAACCTGTATTTGCACACGGACAACTCTATGTTGCATTTTCAAGAGGAACAATCCAGAGGAAATTAAAGTTTATATTGAAAAAATAATGTGTAAAAAGAACAGGAATTGTTCAAATGGCTGAGTGGATGTAGTTTAAGCTATTGTTGTAAACCGTTAATGGTCTCAAAAGGATAAAATACAATAGACAAGTTATATGTTCTTTTCACACCCAAAATATATCTGATAAATTGGAGAGGTACGGAGAAGATCAGCGAATATGTTAACGATTATCTTAAAGACATTGTAACAACAATTCCTTCATATTTGAAAGACACATTGGATCTGCTAAAACACTTAGATGAAATTATAGTTCCTGAAGAAACTCTATTAATATCGATAGATGTCGAACAATTATATTCCAGCATTCCACATGATCAAGGAATTAAAGCTGTGGAATATTATCTAAGTATGAAATCGATTAAGTGCAGACCGATGAACAACTTTATTGTATCTTTACTTAGGTTTGTCCTAACAAGGAACTTCTTTATTTTTAACAATCAATCACTGATAGTCACCTTCCTTATTTTCAGGGCATTCACACTTTCAAATTTTTCAGTTTTTTGAGCATTATACATGCTTTCAGCATCTAGTCATTAGAAGAACCACCCATACACGTATTTTCCTACACACACACCTAGTATTTTATCCAATTTTTAGGTAGAATTACCTCTTATAATTCTTTCACATATTACATTTTTACTTTAGATCCATTTAATTTATAGCACAGTCACCATTTTTATATTTATCTATGAGGGGGAGGGAGATGGTATTGTCCCATCATTATATCCATGGATACGTGCAATTTGTGTATGTTTAGTCCAATAATGTTCTATATATTTTTTTCAAGTCTGAACATTTCTATAGTTGTAGCCAGTATTAATTTATTGGAATGATTCTCCTTAAAAGAGATATCTATTGCACAACTAGGTATCAACAAATATGCAGCAACGTCATTTCCCAAGGATACAATGCGCGTGGTGACGTAGTGACATCATCACGCGACCGAATAACAACCTTGGATGGCAAAAAACGCAAATGACTGGCAAAACGTGGACAGCGTGGTGACGTAGTAATACGCACAACGTCACCACGCTGTTCAACGGACCAATGAGGTGGCTTCAATATCGGCAATTAGTGGATAGCATGTGCTATATAAGCACCATGGAAATTAAGTTCATTAACCCATGAGTAAGCCCTAAGAAGGGCGAAATGAGCCGTCGGGACTACTTCTAAAAGATAAGTGCAATTACTTAGGCTTGGTATATTGAACTGAGAGAGAGTGTTTAAATGGTTAGCTTAAATTTGTATATAACCAATTGTATTTACTTATGGTATCTAGGAATATCACCATTTAGAATTGCATATTGTGCATTAATGAATATGTGTTGAACAAACATGGAGAACACTGGCAATGATTTTTCATGAACCTTCACCTATACAACATAGATTTATACACTCCCTCCTAAGCATTGACCAATAACATCAATATATTTGTTATTAGGTTTACCTTTTTTCTTTTCTTTTTTTGTTCCCAGCCTGTAGGTATTTGCACTTATCTTTTTTCTTTTTTTGTTGTTTTATACAACAATTGGTTTTAGCTATTAAAATAGGTTATAGCTCCCCAAGGATTAAGCAATTTATTTGCCATATGAGGGAAGCTATTACTAAATCTAATAGGATATCATTTGGATTTATCCTTATACAATAGTATCCACATATTTATGCATATATATGGACAGTTCCATACCTCTCCAATCTATCAGATATATTTTGGGTGTGAAAAGTACATATAACTTGTCTATTGTATTTTATCCTTTTGAGACCATTAACGGTTTACAACAATAGCTTAAACTACATCCACTTAGCCATTTGAACAATTCCTGTTCTTTTTACACATTATTTATCAATACTAGAGTGTTAAGCACTCAGGAATTACCATATAGTGATCACATTTATTATATTGAAAAAACCCAAAGTCAGGGTGATTTATGATGATGGCCGAATTTTTACAAAAATCATTGTCTACTATGAGGTGCTGTAAATTAAATTACAAAAAAGGATAACAATACAACAGATGTACCAAAAAAAAAAAGGAAAAGTGCTTTTATCTAAAGGACAAAGTCACAACAAAGACATCTACAAACATAGAGAATAGTGGTTTTATTTCGAGGATGAACTTTGATGTCACTTGGACTCTTTATGATAATTATTTGTTTATACTATTTTGAAGCGTGAGTAGTGTATTTTCTTTATTAATGGCTGAATACTGGTAATAAGTATAAAATATACTGCTATTGCAGGGTTGAAACATGAAATGCTAGATTTCAGAATCGCGGTTAGTGAAAACTAAGATTTGTGTTTATTAAATTCGGAACTTGGGTTTTCACTGTATTGCGCCCATAACATGTCTTAACACACCCATTAAAGAAGCCTTTCAAACAGACTCTTGATGTGCTGTGTATAGCTTGTTTATTAAGTTAAAAGTCAATTTGTAGATTGTAAAATGACCTGACATGTGGGATCACAGGTTACTAGAGGCTTTCACACCAGTGTACGCACGCGCAGTCCCCCATTATGACATTTGTATGATGATAGTTTCACTCTAATGCAGCATAATCTACTTTGTGGTGTGCTTCATTATTATTAAACCAAGGTTAAATTAGCTTGTAAACTGAAATGGATATAGCTCAATCTCAGTATAATGATACATTTGTAATATAATTCATTACAGACTACAATTTATTTCCAGACAAATGACATAAAATATGAAATAGGAGCCCAATTTTTGAAAACTGATATTTTGTTAAATACAGCTCTGTATAAAATGGTTTGCCTAAATCAAGCTTTGCAAGTTATAAAAATAGTCAAGAATTTTCAAATATATAAAAAACATTAAAATAAATCAAAGCATGTAAAACAGTTCATGCTAACGCCAGTAACTATTGAAATAGTTAGAAAAAGAAATCAGGTCTAAAAGCAGAAAAGTTATTGTTTGTTGGGGATAGGTTTCAACTATAATTTTATATAAAATATCCAGATCTTCACCACATGAAACAGAGGGTTAACTTATATTGATTGCTAGGATACTATAAGGACTAAATTATAAGAGGTTTAACAAGGATCTCCAAAAAATCAACATCATAATGTTTACCCTTTACCTCTAGTCACTCAAACCATTCTGTATACTTTATGCAAAAGCATCTTGGGTGTCCAGTCCCCCGGAAATAAAATCCTTAATATTATCTGTATTGGTCTTATGGGAAAGGGAAAATACTTTTTTTTTCAAGTTTAATGACTACTATGGACTTGCCATAACCTTAATTGCTTGCTGTAACTGGATTCTATGTTCAAATAAGTATAGTGTATATTGTGTTTGGATCCATGCCTTCAGTTCTTGGATGTGTTTTATTACGAGTCTACATGTTCTTCGGTTTTATGAGCTGTTATTGTTGTATTGTCACTTTAATTGGTATATTATGTTATGATTATTAAATTGAAGAGGGATGTAAGGGAGCAAAATGGGGATATTAGATTATTTGTTAAAAGCATATCCCAGGTTAAACAAAATTTCAGTTCAATCATTTTGGTGGGAAAGCCTACTAATATTGAAGTAATACCATTTGTAGCTGTAGATTTAATTACCAAAATCACCATAATCAAAAGCTTTATATTTCTGTATTTTCATAAAATTCTTCATACCAAATTAATAACATTTATAATTGTATACATTTCTAAGAACTTGAAAAATAGAATGCAAAGGAATGTATTAAGTATGATAAGTGTGGTGAGGTGAGAAGAGATGTGATAATGTGGGAAGTGCTGTTTTCTCCATAGGAAATAGTAGTAAATCAAGAGATAACATGAGATGCAAGTGAGATGAATTCTACCCTTTGAATCAGTCATACAAAAACGTATACTGATTCCTAATGCAGTAACTATATTTCCATTTAAAAAGATGTATAAAGTAGTTACTTATCTCCTTTAAAAAAAATATATATATAACTTCATTACCATAATAATATAGGATAATTACCATAATAACTTGTACTAGTCCAATAAAAAAAGGGATAAGCATAAAAGAAGAAGCAAAGAGAAAAAAGAAGGAAGAAAAACAGATACTCCCAAAGCTAAGGTAATCACAGCATATTCTAATAACAATGAGCCTCATTCAATCGAGCTTTCGTGTGATCCGGGCTTCAGAAATGTAACCCCCAAGTTATTTTGCTATTCAAATAGCGTATTTTTGCGGGCTCCGATCGAGTTACAGGCTCCGGCCTCCGATTCATTGTGATTCATTGAGATGGTTTCCATCACAAGTTAATGCCCCTCCAAGCCTTTGATCTTTCACGGCCGCAAGAGTTCCAATGGCTAAAATCGCAAATCGCTATTCAATTACTCTAATTCCCTCTTGCTAACCTCCCTGCCAAGCCCGCAAATGGCAAAAGTATGTGCACAATTTAGGGGTACCAAGGAGGACTCGCAAAGCGCTTAATGACATGTCCGGACCACTTTAAATGCACATATACACACACTACTGTACTTCTATTAAAGGTGAAAATTATGTTAGGTCTTAGAATTAATAGCACAATATTCTCAAGCTCGCAAATCGGCTCCAGAAAATACTTTATTTCATGTTTCATTTCCATGTTATATCGATCCCGGCAATCAATGTGTTAATGCATATAATTGAACCCGCATGTAATAGAATATCAAATTAGCGCCTTTATCAATATTGCATTATATCTGTAATGAGGGTGCGATAGTGACTCGAGCCCGTAGGACATCGGCATCCAACCTCCATCTTTCAAAGCCGTAACGATCTCTATTTCCAATCGGGGCTTACGGCCTTGCTTGATTGATCATGTTCAAGCTCGCAAATGCTACATATGATGGCATGCTTTCTGAAATTCGCTATTGACCCATAACTTGCGGCATAGAGGAATTGAATAGCACCGTAACTTGCAAGCGCAGCAGGCCCGTAGACATACGGCCTACTCCAATCGAGTTGCGGCCTTGCCAATAAATCGGGCTCAGAGGCTCCAACAGCTAGCTCAAAATGCTATGAATAATGTACTGTACCTTAATAGTGTTTGTTATAATGGCTACAATTAGACCACTTAGTCATCTATTCCTAATATATAGCAAGAACTGTAATATAAAAACCTTTTTAACATCACCATATGATATGAAACAAATTGTTTCATCATCAAGTATATTGTTTTATAGATCAACTGATAAAATCAGATCATTAAAAAGAGACACACAACAAAATAACCATTTTGGGGGTTATTTTGTTCATATTGCTGCAAACTAATCAACATTTCTTAAATATTACTCATTATTTACAACTTTAAAAACTTTTATTTTTAAAATACAGACGATTAAAAACAGAGCTTATTCTTGCTCAGAACTAATGAGGTCACTGTTAGTAGGCTTTACATTATAATATTATTTTCTTTATTGTTTCATTTTAGAGCTCAGACTTTACTTGAATTCCACAGCCCTTATTTCAATGCATTCATGTGCAAGTTAAATACAATATGGGTCTCATTCAGTTGAGCAAGTTACTGTACTGTAAGTGAGGCGCAAGTTAATTTGCTATTCAATTGGCGTTTTTTTTTTAGGGCTCCGAACGGGTTACGGCTGTGAAAACTTTGTGATGGTTAAACCCGGGACTTACAGCCTCCAGAAGCCTTTGATCTTTCATGTCCTCAAGACTTCCGAGCGCTAAAATCCCAAATTGCTATTCAATTGCAAAAATCACTCAACCCGCAGTCAAGCCCGCAAACGACGCCCCAAAGTTTATGGCTTCCAAATAGGACCTGCAAAGGGTTTACAGACTGGTTAGGAAACTAGTCTGTAAAAAACAATATAAAGACACCAATGCACTTTAAAATATGGGGAAAGCAATGGAAGGCATTACAATTACTTGCACAACAACTCCCAAATATCAAATATTGCAACAAATAAAAAAATGTTTTCCTCATAGGTTGTAATGGTCATGCATATGCCAATATGAAAATCCATGCTGCAGCATGCTGAAAGCTATTAAAGACACACTACCTCATTAAATTGCAACACAAATAAATGCAAATGGCTGACATATTAACCCTTTCTCACTCACAGAGGCTATAATGTGGACCCTAAAAATACAAAGATCATCTTATATACATTCCACTCATCACACCTACATTGGGACAGCAAATAGTGGACAAATGATACCGCCACATGGCATATATCAAGTAGCAGGGGAACATTTTACATATGGTTGTTCAGTCCCTCAGTTGTTTGTTGTTTCCGACTCTCTGTGACCCTATGGACTGCAGAACACGTACTCATGTCTCTGTCTGTGCGTATCCACAAGGTTTGCATCCCAAAGATACTGGAGTGGGTTGCCAGTTCCTTCCTTAGTGGACTGTGATTTGTCTGACCTCTCTGCCATGACCTGCCAACCTACAGTGGCCCTACATGGTATAGCTCACAGCTTCATTCAGGTTCACAAGCCCCTTCACCACCACCACTTAGCAATCCAGAAGGGAACCAATGGAACATACACCATGCTAATTTACTCCATTGCTGGTGGCCATGTGCCAAGATGTATACCCAATATCATTTGGTGAGCTCCCATTAAGTGTTTTACATTATCACCTGTCATATTCCTATAAGGGCTTAAGGGGAATGTTGATATTCCACAGTATCACAAATTAGACTTTGCATGTGTGTTAACCCTTTATTATTATATATGATATATATTATTATATGAAATATAATGATATTATTACTATTATTATTATTAATATTGTTATGTTATGTATTAATCTATTATATAGTAGGGCTCATTAGTTTACAGATATAGGAATGTGACACAAATGTGATCTATGTGGATGTCCCAAAACCCAAACCATTGACAACACACTGACATAGTGAGAACGGTATAACAAAGCTTTATTTTATACACAGAGCACAATGGAAAAACTGTGCATTAATGTCATGGGTGTGGTGTGGGCGGATCCCGGAAGGGCAAGAGGTTGTGCTTGGGAACAAGGGGATACCTAAAGGGGGTAACGTCATAGTCTAGAAAAAGCATGATGCATAGCACCTACCAGGGTCACATGTGGTCACTACACCACTGCAACTGTAATCTAATGAAGAAAAGGATCATCAGAAATCACTCCATGTAATTGGTGAAACCATTAGTGAACCAAACCATAAGTGCATAGCACTTAAAACTTGTCTATTAATGCTAAATTAAACCGATGAACATGATCATGGATAATGTCATACAAATCTATTCCACACACAGTGTGTTGTCAGATATTAAGAAATAATCTTAAATTGGTGAGCAGAATCTGTGACACAGAAAGAGGAGGTTGAGGAACATGCCTGCATGGTCGTGAGATTAGGTTATTAAGACCTACTCAGACCAGAACAAGCTATCAATCAAAACACTATTTGGATTGACTGCAACACCTCATCTCACGACAAGGCTCTGGTTGCCGTGGGAATGGAGCCTGTGGAACCGAAGGCTGGAGTGTATTCATGTGGCCTTCCTAAAACTGCATCCACGCCAAGTGGTGTGTCTGGACTTGTCTGTCCCTATGAGCCATTTGTTCATACCTCTCCATCAGAAGATTATGCCTCCTCACTTCACCATATATTGCTCTGATACTTTCGACCTGCTCGATACCAATATCGCTCTGCCTTTCAAACGGAGCTGTCAGCAGTTGCACTGATCACGATCATCAGACATGCAGATCTGCTGAAAGATGTCCCTCAAGGCGCCTTGTAAAGGGCATGTGAGTTCAGTCTCCGGTCCACAGTTGGACTCTGGATGTGCTGTGGTGAGGCCAGAGGTGTTGCCCGTTGTGATGGTGTACTCCGTAGAGATGGTGCACCTAGTAGGCATGGTGTTGCCAGTAGGGATGCTGTTGCAAATGGGGATACTGTTGCCAATGGAGATGCTGTTGCCCATAGGGATAGTGCTGGCCGGTCTGTTGGGGTAACAACGGCTGTGACATTAACTGCTGGGACGACTGCTGGGACAACAACGGCTGTGACATAAACTGCTGGGACAACAACTGTTGGGACATCCACTGCTGGGACAACCACTGCTGTGGCAACATCTGTTGTGGTCCAGTCAGGAGTGGAAGAGAATTGAGGTCTGGCATACACATTGCTTGCATGTGACCAGGGGGCAGTACTGTACCTGTTGAGAATGGTCCCCAGGAGCTAGACATCCCTGCAACACTAACTTGCAACTAATAAAATTACAAATCTAAAATGGTGCTTTACATGACTAAAACAACGGTTTGGCCTTGTGCATGCAGCCTATTTATACTGCACAATTGGCACATCACTGACACTTTCTCATCAGGGCAGCAACAGCCAAATGAACATTGTATGATGCAGGAAAATCAAAAGAGATTGTTAGCTCTTCAGGATATTGATTGCTGCATATATTAATTACAAATAGGTAAAGTATATTACTTTATTAAGTAATTAATCAATTAATTATTATTATTTAAAAAAAATATATATATATAAAAATAAAATTCGCTAAATAGCATATTTTACACTGCCATTAATTTATGAATACATTAATGCGCTTCACACTTCCTAATACATTTGATCATTCAGAATTAATTATTAACGTACATTAATTTCATAAGTATTAATTAGTAAAGGAAAATAAAAATGTATACTTTACACTGCACTAAAAAAAATGTAAATTTTACACTGCAGTTATATATATCGCGCAGAAGGTGCTCAGAGGAGCAAAAGTACACAAGGAGAGACACTTGCAATGAGCGCCGAAGGTGCTCAGAGGAGCAAAAGTACACGAGAGGAGAGGCTTGCAATGAGCGCTGAGGGCGCTCATTGTGAGCTACGGTATAAGCACCGAAGGCCCTCAGCGTGAGGCTCTCAATGAGCGCCGAAGGTCCTCAGTGTAGCAAAAGCTTTACATTGTGTAGCAAACAGCATTGCCATGGCTTAAAATTTTATTGACCCATCATTTTTGACAGGCAAGTAGCTAGTAATATAATATATAATAATATTTACATGGTTATTGCTGCCCCAAATATCTGTAGTCAGAACCAGAAATCTTACAGTGCTATTTTGTGTCAGTTATCTATGTGTGTGGGGTTCATGTGTGTGCATATGAGGGTGTGATGGTGCATATTATACTCACTTTGCAGGGTTTTCTGAAAGCCAGTGTCCCACCTAGACCTGTGTGTTGACTTATGTTGACTCTCAGCTACAGCACAGTCAAAGACTTACGGTTTTCGCATTTTATTAAACCAGTTCCCGCGGTGTTGATTGGCATTTTCCACTTCCTATTGGTTAATTGACCTGTGACGGGATTTCAACTTACAGCCTTGATTTATTTTGGTGCACTTCATTGGATCGGATACTCGGAAGCGTTACAGGTGAAACCAGGGTTTACGGGCTTCGGCCCGTAACTTGATGCCTTGTTCAATTGAATAGCTCCAGAATCAGAGACGAACGGGAGCCCGCAGCACGCCCACAGACATACGGCCTACATCCTGCGAGATGAGTGCTTGCAATTTAATCTGGCTCTATATCTTTAGGTTATCACCGATAATAACTATATTATACATGCATTTTTAAATAAATCAGTATTAGATACTTTAACTGCCTTGTTTGCCTAGTTGTAAATGTAAACAAAAAGAGTCAGAGGCTGGATTACTCTTTTGAGTGAGACCAGACTGATATACTACAGGATATTTCTCCCTTCGAATGCAACAAGTGACCTAAAAGAGACTTCTCTCTGAGTAGGTAACAAGGTCTATAGAACAACCCTACTTAAGTCTTATTTGTTCTCAGATTGTGCGCCTCTGACTCTTTTTGTAAAGTTTTCTTACCCTAAGTGTGATCGGGAGCTCCAGATGTGGCCTCCTTGCTCGCTGTGCCTTAGAGAGTACAGCTACACCTCACTGATGAGGCCCAGAAGAGGCCGGAACGTATGTTTGAGGCTTGAGGATTCTCCTGTACAGCGTAGAATTGCCTGGTATTTCAGGGCTGGATCACTCTTTTGAGGGATATCAGAGTGATATACTACAGAATATTTCTTCCTGTGAAGGGCACAAGTGAGCTAAAGGAGGCTGCTCTCAGAGTAGGTAAGCAGACCTACAGAGCAAACCTGCTTAGGTATTGTTCATTCTCAGATTGAGCGTATCTGACTCTTTTTGTTAGTTGTAAATCTGGCCATGGATACAATATGTTGTCAACAAAGACACATCATTGTATTGATCTCAAAATCCCTTTAGATTTTATCCACAATACTCTGTCTTAAGTGAAAAACGTAGTGTTGTATGTCATAAATGACACAGCGAGAGGGCTGTACTGTGTGAACCAGTAGAATAGATAAGAGTACAGGTACTTTTGCAATAAAAAGCTATGATAATGGCTTAAAGATGATACCTTGAAAAGCTACAGTAAGCGATGATAAAATTAAAGTGATCTTTAGGAAAACTATTGTTCCTTCATGAGATGCATGTTCAACTAAGTTGTCTAAGAAAATAGACCTAAGACAAATGAAGAAACAATAGTGTTGAAAACTAATATCATTGTTTACAATTATATTCATTCAGATGTATAATTAGATACAATCTTGACTAAAAATGGAAGCTGTCTGATTTTTGCATAGCTGTTTCATAGAAGCACATTTTCTACTATTGTGATGTACTTAAATATACACACGCTGTCTCTATTCATTTTGAATCCCTAAAAGTTATTTGCTTTTTTACCTTATTAAGAAAGATGAACAATTGCAAATCTGGAGGTGTTTGCAAATTTAAGATTAGTTTGTTATTTCTCCTTCAATATTTTATAAAATCAGCACAATATGGAATTAATTTATTCTTTGTTCAATTATATTTACTTTTTCTAGTGTGTCTTGATTTTCAGAAATTCCAAATTTGTTGATATATCTTTCAAATTTCATGTTTAACAAAATTATTTCCTTTAAACTCGCAAGCAATGTTATCTTTGCAATATCTATTTCCATTTTTTGTTGATATCATCCAAAAGGGCTGCCATTTCTTCCCAAACACTTAAATAGTAAGTAAGGTCTCTGTGACAAATTGTACTTTCAAATTAAAATATCAGGACAAGTTGCACAGGTCTTATTGATAGATACAAGTGGTCATTCAAATTTCTTCTGTCACCACCATGCCTTGATACTCTATTCAAAGTGAAATAGGCAATTTAAAGAGAATTGTGAGCTATCCCAGACAGGAAATGTATAATAAATTAATCACATATATAGTTCTCAGCAGCCGGGCTTGCCAAAAACATTGGTAGCGCAACGTTAAAATTGCGGGCTCGCTCAACTGCGTCCCTCGCGAAGCAATGGCCGCAGTTGCAGGCCCCTACCGCAGACCTCGCGATGAGAGGGCCGCGGTTGGGGCCAGGTTCGGCGCTCCTTGTGCTGGTGGAGATGAGCGCCATAGGTGCTCATCCCTACGACCCCGTATGACAGGCAGGGAGGGCAGAAGGTGCTCACTGCGCTGGTGGAGTTGAGGACCATAGGCGATCATCCCTACGACCCCACACGCCTTGCGCATCATACCTACAACCCGCGGGACTACACATCAACACACAACTAAAATACACAATTCAAAGTGCGAGACCCTAGAAAAATTACGGCCCGTAACACTTAGAAAATGAAACTGTCACTGAAGGGAAAAACGAGGCTACACAACCCCTAAGCATGCAAAACACCGCCAACCTCATACGCGTTTTACAAAGACCCATATAACTTACTAAATACACTATTAGGAAGCACGCTAAATGGTCAACACCCATACGAGCCGCAAAAAATACGAACTATACAGTACTCATAATATTCAGATAATTATCTCTCATGAGTGTTAGCTCAAAACAGAAGATCCCAATTACGGGAAAAAGAAAAAGAACACATAAGGCCTCATTCAATTGAGAAATTGTAAGTTACTGGAGCCCGTAAAGATGGCCGTAGACTAATTTGCTATTCAATTGGCGTCTTTTTGCAAGCCACAGACGGTCTACAGGTTACAGGCTGAAAATCCCTGCTGTTGTTACAAGTATAATTTACACTCCATCTAAGCCTTTGATCTTTCAGGAGAGCTACGATCACTAAAATCGCAAATCGCTATTCAATTGCTACAATTCCGCAAGCCAGCAAATGTTCACAAAACAGTAAACAGCAAATGTAGAAAATCCTACGGGTACCATATGGGACCTGCAAAGGGGTTAAAGACATGTCCGTAGCACTGTAAATGCAAACAAACTTGCACGTAACTTGTGGGCTTGTTCAGTTGAATCGATCCATAGTTGTAGCATAGTTCAAACCCGCAGCAAGCCCGCAGACACACGGCCTGTATACCGCGAGTTGCGGCCTTTCAATTGATTGAGGCTCAAATTTTATTGAGCATACTTCAATACACCCAAAGCCCTAAAGGTGCCAACCAACAAGTCCTATTATATGAGGCTATAGTTAGATTTGTTGGCATCAAGTGAACTATGCTAGTTGCTCCAAAGTCCTAATAAGATAATCCTAACAGTTTTCTCTTCAAATGAGGCTTCATTATAGTGTAAAATCAGAATGAGCTAACCAAGTGGAAAGTAATAATCTCACCATTTTGAGATAACAATGTGAGTTCAGCACGATCTTGCGTACTTTACACAGGCCCTAGACCTTTGTAAATACATTATAGAAATGTCTTTGGAGTTTATAATAATTAACACAAATATGTCATGAGGGGTACCTGGTCTGGTTATCGACAGGGTCAGTCACTCTGGGCCTGGGGCTGAATCCTGGGTCTAGTGTTAAACACATACTGAATAAGACACGGTATAGGTCTTGGAGGTGTTTGTCTGGTTCTCTACCAGTGCAGAGTGATCAACTTTTGTGTCTTTATTTCATTCCTGTGACATGTGGGGTCCTGGTAGGCCTTCTTTTGTTGTTTAGTGCTGTGCATGCCTCACTTATAACACATGGTTGCTCCATGTCTTATAACTCCACCTGTTGTCAGCAACAGGACATGGGCTAAGCCATTTGGGTAGTCCCAGGGCCTATATATTCTGGCTGAGTCTATTGCACATAGCCTGTTGTAGGACATAACTTTGGTGTTTGTAGTCTCAACAATTCTCGCTAGCTTTCTTAAGGCCTTTCATGGCTCTAACTGTTGAATGTGTGTTTTCCTGGATTATCTCCAGTCTTGCAGCAAGCCCGTGTATTCTTCATGTTTGAACTCCTTCCGGGTTACTTTGCCTAGCCGATATTTCAGTCTAGCTTTTTACATCAGCTCCAACACCACGTCAAGTAATATGTGTGTTCTGTCAAGTTTCCATTATCTATAATTCAAACAAGCTCTAGTTCATACGCCAAGTTAAGTGCTGTACTTAATGCGCTCTATTCTGCCAAGTCTGTAAAGCCAATAGCTTGTCATACTTTTCTTGGCTTATACTGACTTGTCTATGGGACTCTGCCCCTGAGGATCTGCCCGATGACCCTTGTCACCTCTGACAAAATATACCTATTTTGAATATAATATTAGGTCAGGTAAAGGTATTTCTTAGTGATTAGAATTGTAGCCAAGGATAAAAAATAAAGATGTATGTGTGGTGCCCGTTAGGCAGTCAGCATAAGTGTACAGAGCATTTGTTTGAGAATTTAGCATGCAAAAAAAACCAAACATTTGTAATGTATAAAACGTGCTCTTTTAAATACATGATATATAATTGGGGAGTTCAATGCCCCTTTAAATCAGCATATATAGCATAGTAAATTTCAGTTTAGCCTGAATTACTAATGTACATTTTTATCTACTGTTCATTTGTTGGAATAAAAAATCTGCTATACCCAAAGTGGTCGGTAAGATTCTTATTTGGAACAAGGGAATCATTTAGAGGAGTCTTCCCATCTGGTTGTTTCATTATCAAAGACTACTTTAATGAGTCTTCTCTAGGCCATACCACCTGCCACCAATATTCTGTCTTGAAATGGTGCAACAAAATTGAGGTCTGTCAGTAAATCACTGCTAGTGTAATAACAATGAAAAACAAAAACAGCACACAGCATTGGTGTAATATAGAATTTCCATGTTCATTTGGTCTGGGAAAATGTTAATTGCATACAAGCCAATTAACTACAAAAACCTTTGATCCTATAGATTCACTAAGCCTTTGAAGGGCTGCAATGAAAATGTTCCCATAGAAAATAATCAAAGCTTTCAGTAAAGCACCTCCGAAGCTTAGTGAATCTACCACTATGTCTGGTGCATTGTTATTGCTAAACAGTTTAATATTTAGTCTAGAAAGGCAGGGTGTACAACCAGCACATGCATGGCAAACAATATATGCTCTCACAATAACATTAATCTCAAGTCCAGGTGCATACTGTATTATTTATTATTATATTTGGATGCAGCTCTTTATAATGCTGTGCTCTACCAATATTTGTTGTATCTGCCATGTATAGCTATATCTATTTTTGTTATTGAATTTACAGGTTTGCATTATTATTTGATTCATATTCTTTATTTATTATGTAGTCACTGTGTTTATCCAGAATTTACATTCTTTATATCTCTGTGCTACCATTATTATTCACTTACCGTACTACTAATTGTTGTAATACTTATATTTTCAATATGTTAATATGGTTTATAATTGTATCAATATTCTTACCTTTATATTATTTAGATACAGTCCACTAACATATGCATCTAATTAAAAAAAAAACAGTTATTTTCTTACAGTTATATACTTGTGTCTGGCAATGAATGTACATATATTTTTAGATATATTTATGTGTATTTGACACAAACCAAACATGTGATTATGTTCTTCTACTTCTAATTAATGGTGCACCATTTTTTCTTTTTTTCTTAATGAAATTTATCACAATAGATGAAACTATACTGAACATGCATCAACATGAAATATATTTGTTTTAAAATTCTCTGTATACTAAAATAGAATATTGATTATCTGTTACCCATCTAATATTGATTATGTGTGAATTGATCTAAAACAATGCAGTGCCAGAGCTACCGCTGGTGCAGCCAGTGCAAGGCACCAGGGCCCTGCCTTGGAGGGACCAAGTGCTGTCCCTAGCCCTACCTGCCATGGCCCTCCTGCGGCCTCCCAAGCCCCGCGCAGCCCTCCTGTACCTGTATGCACCAATCTGCAGTGTTTCTGTGTCTGTAAGAGCCAATCTGCAGCCTGATAGTCCCTGTAAGAGCCCAAGTGCACCCTGTGTCTGTGAGAGCCTAAATGCATCCTGTGTTTGTAAGAGCCAACCTGTAGCCTGACTGTGGCTGTAAGAGCCAATGTGCAACCTGACTGTGCCTGAAAGAGCCCAAGTGCATCCAGTGCCTGTGTGCATCCAGTCTGTGCCTGTTAGTGCCAATCTGCAGCCTGTGCCTGTAAGTGCCAATGTGCATCCTATGCTTGTAAGTGCCACTCTGCAGCCTGTGCCTGTAAATACCAACTTGCAGCCTGTGTCTGTAAGAGCCAGTCTATAAGTGCAGCCTGTACTTACAAGAACTAAAGTGTAGCTTGTGCTTACAAGAACCAAAGTGTAGCCTGTGTCTATAAGAACCAAAGTTCCAAGCAATTATCTTTCTCCTACTTCTCCTCCTCTACATCCCCACTATTGGGCCATCAAGTCCTCTCAGTACAGTTAAAGTGAAGTTAAATTATATGCTGTTTGATGTATGTCAGGGACCCCCTTTCCAGTTCCAGGATCTTAGCCCATTAAGCCACCATAAAGGACAGACTGCTTGGCTCCAGCCACTGGATTAGGTACATAAACATCTCCATCGTATTGCAATCTGGTTTGTCCCATTGCTAGTCAGTAAAAGTTATTGTACTCTCTTTGAGGTCTGGACCACTAGACATGGGACAGCATTATGCGTATTTGGAGGTTGGCCTATTGTTCACAGGTGCCAGACAAGATGCCACATGTGGATACCACATGTGGAGTTAATCTTCTGAGTTTGTCTGCCACTCCCTGTCATTGTTGTGTTGTATACACCCCCTCTGTATCGCAATCCTATAACTATTGATGTCTTTCCAAAAATAAATCAGTTCACTGCTGAGACATATAGAAATGGCATGTTCTCTTATTTGCTCCTGGTGGCTGTGATACTGATCCTATCTCCACCCTGCAAGTTACTTGTCCTGGTCACTACCACAGGAAGGTTACTGAGACTCATGGAAGTGCTGATTCCTGATGGAGAGACCCTGACTGATACAGAAGCCAGATATCAGGGTGCTGGTGCAGAGATTTCCAAGAACCCAACAGTCCTTGTGGGTAGTTAACCTGTGGTCTATAGCAGGTGGCCATGTAATAGCCTGTACCGATGGTTCCTCACAATGTAATAATTGTTTCTTCCTTGTGTCTGTTTAGTTTTAAGGTTTTGTATCAAAAAATTACACCATCAATAAAATCCTTCCTAATTCAATTGACTCAGACCAAGTGTGCTCTGTTCAGAAGAGACAGGGTATAGATAACATCAGGAAACTGATTGATTTGATCTCTTTTGCTAATAAAACAGATGTTCCAATGTTGGCCCTGTCGTTAGATGCCGAGAAGGCTTTCAACAGGGTCAACTGGAATTTTATGGACTAAGTCCTTCATAAATTTGGTTTTGGAGAGTTCCGCCAAAAAGGAATTGGCTCACTATATAAAGATCCACAGGCGAGAATCAACAGCCTTGGCTTTGAATCAAACTTGTTCAATATAAGAAACGGTACCCATCAAGGGTGCCTCCTGTCCCCAGGTATATTTATACTGACCCTGGCGGAACTGATTAGAACTTCTAGGCAAATCAGAGGAATTTAAATTGGGTCAGCTCAATATAAGATCTCGCTTTATGTAGACGATATTGTTATGACCCTTACTGATCCCATCCCATCCCTAGATCTATTTAGGATAATTGATGAGTTCGGTACATTTTTCTATGTCAAAATAAATCAATTGAAATCACAGGTGTTTACTAGAGGAATACAGGCCGAACAAGCAAATTTACTAAAATGGAAGTATACATTTGACTGGAGATCGAAAAGTATTAAGCACTTAGGAATAAAACTGACTCCCAATACAAGTAAACTTGTAGGGGATAATCTCCTACCAGTTCAGGAGGAGATTAAGAAGTTGATATCAGCATGGAAGGATATTTACTTGTCCTGTTCATAAAGATGGCAATAATACCTAAGGTTACTTACATTCTTTATTTTTTATTTTTATTAGGTAACTAAAAAATTACACATTAGTTTAAATGTCATACCATAACTTTTACAATACCAAGATATGGTTTTAAATGAAACGTATGATATAATTACATGGATAATACAGTAAACAAAGTAATTTGGATTACAAAATAAATATTAATTACTTACCTACTAAGATCGATTCCTATGAGGTTCCCTAAATATATATTAAAAAACTTTCCGAGCATCATAAATACATTTTTGAATAGAGGTAAAAAAGCCTGTCTAGGAATTGAAAGTATAAAGAGGAAATTTGAGAGGGGTGGCTTGGCCTCCCCGTCACTAGTGGATATAGATGAGTCAATTATGCTGAGCCATCTATATGGTTGGAACTTTCATGAGCTACAGTATAACCAAATGGAATGCAATTGAGGAGGACTTAGTTTACAGATTCCCATGCAATTCTTTCCACTGGTTTCCTAAATTTCGATGAGTCTCTATTTCAAAATCTACCAGAATGGATTATTTTGTTACTTAAATACTGGTATAAGAACAATTGTTATCTGAAAATAGTGAACCAAACTTCCTTGCTGGCACCTATAGAGATTTTATATATTATAGAAATTATCACTTCCCCACTGACAAGTGGAAGAATGTTGTGAACAATTGTATTGGAGACTTATATATAAATAATTAATTCATCTCAGAGGCAGATCTGATACTTAAATGTCAAAATACAAATATTTTATGGCTAGAATATGGAGCAGTAAAAGCAAGGGTTTTTAAGCTTGGTTCCAATCTCAATAACACCTGCCAATATCTATCCATTGAACAATTAATTATAGGGAATTATTCATCTCAGGTAATATCAAAGTGCCAAAATCTGATCTCGGTAATAAGAAACAAGGGGAAACAGTTGGAATGGATAAAATGGGAACTAGACCTTTTTAGGTTCTTGTATGAGGAGGACTGGTATAGAGATTAGTCAAGAAATCCTCAATCTGCATGTCTCATAGAGAATTATTTTTTAAGGTGACGCATAGATGGCACTTGGTTCCTAGTGTGATGAACAAAATTGATTCAAACACCACTAACATGTGTTCGATAGAATGTTGAGGGGTGGATTCTCACCTACACATGTGGTGGGAGTGTGTCAAGGCCCAGATTTTTGCAAACAATGTGTGTCAGACCTGTAGAGAATCACGAGGTTAGTGTTACCCTTGGAGCCTGAATTGTGCCTGTTCCACATGCTGACAAAATCTTTGGCAGTGGAAAAAATGTTTGTATCTCCCACGCTTTGCTCTCTGCCAAATGGCATATGGTAAAACACGTGAGATCGAAAAATCCACTGGTATGGACTAATGTGGAGAGGATTTTATCGAAAGATAGAGACATGGAAATTGTATTGGTTGTAACCCTCCTTGTTATGTATGTTTGCATTGTATCTTTTTCTGTCTTTGTAGTATCTATTGTTATTTGTCCTGAATGTTTGTACTTTTGTGAAATATTGGAATAAATTTTGTGAGAAAAAAAAATTAAATGTGAAAAATGTATTATTTTAACTTACATTAATTCCTATGGGAAATGCCACCTTTGAACTCAACACGGAATAGATTAAGGACAAGAACCAATGTACGACTGTATATATATATATATATATATATATATATATATATATATATATATTGGGGGTCAAAATTTTTTTTTACACCGGAGCCCCCCATTCACTAGCTTTGCACTAGCTTTGCCACTGAAACAATGAGTTTATTATTATTAGCAAAACGGGGAAATATTGGAACATAAATGAGCGAAAAACAAAGGTTTACTCTAGTCATACGGTTTCTTTCACCTTTAAAACTATTACAAGTTATAACCTAAATTTCAGTTGCCTAGCACAATTCCCTGCATAATTACCAAACATAAATAAAAATAGAGCATAACCAGATACATGATGTGAGGCATTTTAACTCGAAATTTTCTCATTCTCATGATATCAAAATTGAATTTTTTAATATGGTCCCAATATGGTCCTTGTGTACAATAAGTCACTACTCTTTTTCATAAGTTTTGTATTTTTGATAATAAGTAATACATTTACCTAGCACGTTTCTCCCAGAAAGGTCTCAAAATGGTTAGGAGAATGCCGAAATATCTGTCCAGATCTACTACTTGATGGGGCTTGAAAAGATCCTAGATCAATTCTGCTCAGAATTGTGATGTCCGATGTCAGGATATGGACCAGGACAATGACCACCAGGGAGCACCAACGATACTACAGGAAAGCAGGAACTGTAGAAATTACCGGCTGTAACTATAAGACTTGCTAAAACTCAGGCAGTTCAAACCTGTAAACACCAAAAGTCTCAATCTAATAATGAAATTGTTATAAAGTTGCAGATGTATTTGTCAGCATATTTTGTGAAAATTCCGTTTTTAATATTTTTTTTACCATTTTATTCACAGCAACATGGCTCAGATGTAACATAACTGAGAGGATGAATGTTTTTCGTATTAGAATTTCCTCTGTCCATGATCTTATCTTTTTGGTCAGGTAAGAAGGAACCTTGGACACTGAGAATATCTTAATAATTGTTTGTTAAATTATAACGCCTAGCTCTGCACATTTTAATACAGAAAATTGATTTTGTGTGTCTGTATGGAAAGCATACATGGAAACTTGGAAATTTGGCAGCTAATATCCTCATTAGATCAAATGTTTTCAAAATAGATTAATATTCCAGAAAAAAAGCGTGTAGACACTTGGCAATATTTACAAAATATCTGTGTTTACCATGTCCTGACTTCAGTAATATTCAATGGAGCTTATTCAAAGTGGCTAAATATTATTCTGATATTCAATGAAGTTGAAAGAATAACTTAGACATTGTTATATCTATCACATATTATAATTGTCCCACTACGAGATGTTGTCATGCAAAGCGAGGGATGCAGTTTGGTCCGCAAATGCGGAAGGTGGAGGCTTTACGGAGCATGAGCTGCAAACAGCACAAGACCACACACCTCTAAACTCTCAGCACTTAGTCCTACAACACCCCAAACCCCCCACACACCTCTAAACTCACAGCACTTAGTCCTCTCCTTCCCCTCCTCCTCTCTCTCCCCTGTGTCTCGCAAAACACTGCACTAACCCCCCGAACCGCGCGAACACAAAAACACTAAAAACACACTAATAAAGCCAATAATGATTAAAAAAAATACTCACCCACATCATGGGGGGACAGCCAGGACATCTGGAAATAAGGTTACACACGAATTTAACCCCAAATTCCACCTTTTCGGCACTTAAAAAACGGCTAAGCGAGGAAAAAAATGTCCGACATAAAAAATACATAACCCTATCTAATATACAACAAATACTATATAATTTACAATAAATCCTAACTATTTAAAATGCATACCCCTATCTAACATACAATAAATGCTATCTCCATATACAAACCCTAATTTTAAGCTAAAATAAAATAATTAAGACTACTTACCTTTGCAGATGTCCCTTCAGATCAGCAACCTAGGGGAAAATAAAAAAAAATGAGTACAACACATAAAATAAATAAACATTCTAAAAGTTTTAAATATTCTATTCACCTTTCCAGCATGTCCCCGTCCTATCTCTTTTCTTCTCTGGAGCGGCCCCTGTTAAAAAAAAAACATTACATTACTACAAAATACATAAACATAAAAATAAAAAAAATAAACATAATATACATTGTACTTACCTCCCCACAATGTCCCCGGCCTCTTCCTCTTCTGCCCCGCTATGGAACAATCCACGCTCTAAAAAACAAACAAACTAAAACTAATGGAGATCCGCACTCGCAGAACTCCCCGACGCTAATGAGCCTCCTAGAGCCTTTTCCGGAAGAAAATAGGCAATGGCTCCTTCTAATTGGCTGAAAACGCTGTCAATCAAATTACGCCAATCAAAAGGCGCCAATGTGTGATCCAATCAGAATGGCATACACCCCAAAACCCCACTCTGATTGGCTAATGCACCTGTCAGTCTTTTTTTAAACCAATTACAAGGCGCAGATGCTTTCAGTCAATCACAATGGGATACACCCCCACAGGGTGATTGACTGGAGGCATCTGCGCATTCTGATTGGTTGCACTGACAATGGGATACACCCCCCTGTAGTGATTGGCTGAAGGCATTTGCGACTTCTGATTGACTGGTGTCAATGCCAATAAGTACTACATCCAATCAGAAGGTGCAGATGTCTTCAGCCAATCACCTCGTGGGGGTGTATCCCATTGTGATTGGCTGATGGCAATAAAGCCTTCTGATTGATTTAAATAAAGATTGACAGGTGCATTATCCAATCAGAGTGGGATTTGGGGTGTATATCCCTTTCTGATTGGCTCACACATTGGCACCTTCTGATTGGCTGAATTTCATAGGCAGCGTTTTCTGCCAATCAGAAGCCGCCATTGACTATTTTCTTCTGGAAAAATCTATAGGAGGCTCATTAACGTCGGGGAGGTCCGCGAGTGCGGATCTCTGTTAGTTTTTTTTTTTTTTAGAGCACGGATTGTTCCAGGATGGAGGAGGAGGCCGGGGACATCGCGGGGAGGTATATTATGTTTATTTATTATGTTTTTATGTTGTAGTAATGGAATATATTTTTTTTAACAGGGGCCACGCCGGAGAAGAAAAGAAGAAGGACGGGGACAGGCTGGAAAGGCGAGTAGAATATTTAGAATATTTAGAAAGTTTATTTATTTTATGTAAATGTGTTGTATTCATTTTTTTTTTCTTTTCCCCTAGGTGCCTGAACTGAAGGGACATCAGCAAATGTAAGTGGTCTTAATTATTTCATTTTAGCTTACAATTAGGGTTTCTGTATGTAGATACAGATGTAGCATTTATTGTATGTTAGATAGGGGGTTGTATTTTAGATAGATAGGATGTATTGTATATTATACAGTATTGTTTGTTAGATAGGGGTATGTATTTTAGATAGTTATGATTTATTGTATGTTACATAGATTGGGGGATGTATTTTAGATAGATAGGATTTATTGTATATTAGATAGATTGGGGGATGTATTTTTAGATAGATAGTATTGATTGTATGTTTGATAGGGGGGTCTTGTATTTTATTTAATTTGTATTGTATGTATTCTATATGTATTTCCTTTTCAGGTGTGTAATTTTATTTTTATTTTTTCTGTAGTGGGGAGGGGGGGTTGTAATGTATTTTTTTATTTTCTGTAATGTTCCTTTTTTTATTTTTTGTGACTTGTAATGTAGATTTTTTTTTTTTGTGAGTTAGGTTTTTGTATTTTCTGTTATGTAGATTTTTTTATTTTTTGTGACTTAGGTTTTTTATTTTCTGTAATTAGAGTGGTGGGGGTTGATTAGGGGGTAGGTAGGTAGTTTAGGTAGGTAGTGTAGGTGTTAATAGGTTAGTGTAGAGAGGTGTTAGTTTAGATTTAATGGTTTATTGGGGTGGGTTTAGTGCAGTGTTTGTTCTTAGTGTCATGAGGGTACTGGAGAACCCTCATAGCACTTACGGGGTAATGTTTGGCTTCTAACTGTCCCATGAGGGTCTTTAAATACCCTTATGGGACTAAGGGGGTTAAATAGAGGCTTTGGAGGGTCTATATAGACCCCCATAAGAGACCGGGCTAAAATGGTGTAGTGCTTACATTTTGTGTCATGATGGTCCTGGATGACCCTCATGGCACTTATAGTGTTATTACATGCGTTCATTAGTGTGTTATAGGGGTCTATATAGTTGAGGCCCACAGAACACTCACATTGTGTGACAAACAGCATTTCAACACTTTTTTATTGCCCCGTCATTTTTGACGGGCAAGTCGCTAGTCACATATATTAGTTGTCAAACTGCGAGTTGTCGTCAAGCTTGCGAAGAGAGGCGAGCAGTTGACGCATAGAAGCCTTCCGAGCTCTGAGCATTTAGGCGAGCAGTTGAAGCATTGAAACATGCAGGACTTAGAATGAAATGAGCGCCAAAGGTGCTCCTGCGAGCCTCACAAAGCGAGGCGAGCCATTAAGGCATTGAAACACGCAGGACTTTAAGAGACGCGGAACTTACTTAGGCTGCAAGCAGTTGAGCAACTCAGGACTTAGAAAAAAAAATGAGGAAAATTACACTGTACTATACAACATTACACAATATTAACCATTGCCAGCGCGGGGCTCATAACCTTTTAACAGTTATAAAGTCCAGTAGTCCCTGTGGGCATGACATTGCCATGAACCAAACTAGATAGGTCTTCTGGGGGTATAAAGTAATCCTGGCTAGAAGTCTCCAAGCTTATGGCCCACCTCTGTTTGGCCATAGGAAGCTGCTCTTATCCAACAGGGATCCATCAGAAGTACCTCTATCTTTTCCAGGTTTTGCCTCAGCCAGTTCCTGATCATCAATACCGTGGTTCTTCTAGACATCTATTAGGGTCAAAGGTTGGATGTTCTGTATCTAGGTCAAAGGACAAATAAAGCTGTTTGTTATCAGCATAACAGTGGTAGTTGAGGCCGTGTCTTTTGATGATCTCTCCCAGTAGTAGCATAGTATATAACAAACAACTTTGGAGGTAAAATAAAGCCTTGTAGAACTCTGCATGTCAGGGACATGGTTTTAAAATAGTATGCACACCATAGAAACCCTCTGTAACCTGCCAGCGAAAAATAATTTAAATCATCTGAGGGCAGAGCTACCAAGTCCACAGTAGTCCTACAGCCACTCTAGTATTATCCCATGCTCCACTTTGTCAAATACTGCAAAAAGGTCAAGAAGAATTAGGATTGAACAATCAGCTCTATGTCTTGCTATCAATTGGTCATTGAAAACACAAACCAAGGTTGTTTCTGTACTTTTCCTGAACCCTTACTGCAAGTGATTATATATGTCATGCTTTTGCAAATAAATGTCAAGCTGCACTGCAACTATATTTTGAACACATTTTCCTAAAAAGGGTAACTTTTGAAACAAGACTATAATTTGCCAAGCCGTCAGGATCTAAAAATGTTTTTTTGAGAATATGTCTGATAATTGCTTTTGTTCGGTGATCAAGAAAGTTGCCACTGTGCAGTGAACCTTTGAGAAGGTGAGTTGAACCTTAATCAAAGACAGCTAGTGGAGAGTGGCTGCTTCATTATCTGCACCATGTGTCCCAAGCCTACTTGGGCAAATTCAGACCATGAGTCCAGAGACTTCACATTCACCTTCCTCTGATCTTGACCTTCATAAGCCATAAATCTTGGAATGCCAGTTAACTTTGTCTGTGAAATACAGTGTGGAATAACTGAGCTGGTCTGTTTCCTGTTGCCATGATTTCCCTAGACAAAAATTATCCTTTCTTGCCAGTAATGATAGCTAATTTTCTTTTTAGATGGTCTGCTGGTTTTACCTTGTACTCAGCTTTTTGAGTTCTACTTGAAAGCTGTTCAATACTGCATCTCTTTCAATTTAATTCCTTCATGTTGTCATTAAACTAATGGGAGTATTTGCACAATGTGAGTGGTCGTAGAAAGTCAGGGGCATTGTTGTCCATTGCAGCAGTAACATCTTTATTATAATAGTGGACAAGTGGACAAGGCACATGACAAGCACACATTACATCAGAGAGATCAGTTTTCTTCCTTAGACCATCAGATTGTAGTCCTCTCAGTGGGCGGTATCTTGTTTTCTGCACAGGAGGAGACTTACACAAAGGTGCTGTAACTGCAAACCTGATTAAGTGATGATCATATCAGCTAGCAGGGTCTATTGTAATGCATGAGGTTTCCAAGCCACTGTGGAATACAAGGTCAAATGTATGACAGCTTTTATGAGTGGAGTCTTGAATTAGCTGCTTGAGACCCAGAACATCCATTGTGCAGATGAGGTCTTGTCCAAATTGTGACAAATGGTTATAAACCCAAGCATTGAAGTCTCCCAGGGTAAGCCATCTGGAGTGTTCCAGAATTAAAATTGCAGCAAGCACTCAAACATACATAAATTGTTCTTAAGTTCAAAGATGTCTTCTTTTCCCCTCCTGTCGTAGATAGTGAATAACTGAGTTGTGTGGTGATACAGCAGCTTCTAAGATGGGTGCTGAATTTTCATCTAGCCAAGACCCTGTATTAAATGCTAAATGTGATGATTCGATCAGGTCTACAATAATGGCTGCCTTGTTTTTTATTGACCTGGGACTGGTAATGGGAAGGCTCTTGAGTTTTTCCTCTATAATGTACTCTAATAATAATAATCTCTGTTAGTTGCTGGACTACACACAGTATCTGTCTGTCTCTCCTCTGGTAATGTAAATTGGTCCTGTGGAACAGCAGTTTATGTTTTGCTGTAGTTTCCTTGGTCCACCCCTGATTATTCTATGTGTTTTCCAAAGAATTCCTAAGAATTTCAGTGTAGAAACAAGGGATCTCTCACTTAATGGCATGTAAGATACTAGCTGTATAGCTGTATAGTTAATACTTTGAGCATCCAGCTGTGTCTTTATAAATACAAGGAATAACACAGGACAGACAAACATGCCCGGGTAGGTGTGAAATGTAGCTGACTAGAGATGTTAAGTGGTGTTAGACGTCATTTGAAGTGTTAATGTCTGCATTGTTATAATGTAGTTATCTGCAGCATCTTTGAGGTCTATTTTTAGAGTATCATCCAGTTTAAGAATTATACATATCCAAAAAGTGAGCTGAATATTTCTGAATGGGTTTAATATGAGGATGGAGTTTATAAGCATTTGGACCTTGGATCCCAAGCAGTATCAACCATCCCCAATACCCTGTTTTGGAATCCTCAGTGAAGAGACATTTCAGTGTAACTTCATTTGGAGTGATGGGACAAAAGCAATCTTTTTTTAATCTTTGTGCAGAAATGCAATCCGTTAGCTTTGGTTGTATCCAAGGGTGCAGTATTTGAAGAGTATTTGAAGAGGAGTCAGATCCTAAAAAATATTTATCATGCTCTTTGAAATCAGATGGCTTCAATGAAGATCTTTTATGGACAGATTCAGGAGCATACAAAGAATGAAGCAGCCATCTTGGGCTCGCTCAATAATATATTTCTTCTGTTAATATATTTTATGTTTCCAGCACACAAAAAAATAGAATTACATGTTTGTGTCATGTGATCATTGCTCATCATAAAATATAAAAAACCCATATTCTAAAAACAGTAATAACATATTAATGTATCATTGAAATACAATGAGAGGACGGACACAAGAACAGGGTCAGTTACACACTAACAGGATCAGTAATACATTTATTCTGCACTAGGTCTGTCCATGTGTGTGCACTCTCAACGCCTCCCTCAGTCTCAACAATCTAGTGTGGTGTCTGTCTATAGTACAAATGTTTCCAACACCCTCACCAGAATATGTACAGAGATAAAGATTTAAAAATGCTACTTCAGTCCCAGACTTTCTGCACTGAATATACTAAAGCTAAAAAACTAGCTCTTAAAACAAAACAACTTTTCAGGCCTAAAGCAGCTGTGAAATACATGCAGTACCTAACGCTATGAGTCAGGGCCCACTAGATCACAGTTCTACCAACTGCAAGAACAACACAGCTAATAGCTCAGTCCTGCAATGACAATTGTGAGACAGCATATACTGTCAGTAAACAGTGATATCTTTTCACTGGACAAACAAGTATCTAAATTATTACAACAAATTAGGACCGATGAGCATCCAATGATGCGTTACATAAAAATAACTAGTATACAAGGACTCCAGCCCTTGAATTTTCCCTAAAGCCTGAACAAAAATTATTTACAGAAAGAACATACTTTTCTTGACAGGATATATTGATGACATATACTATACATGGGGAAGGTAGTTAAGGGAACAATTTATATCCCTTCTGAAATTATCTCATGGTATGTAAACAAAAACACACAGGACAACAGTGTAAAGTACATAAATAATGCTCCAATATATGTCAAATTGATTACTAAGTGTAAAGCTCCTAGGGTTTCAAACAATTTAATAAGCAATCGAGTCAGTTCAGATGTCTAATAGAATATGACTTTTCTTATCATTTGAATAATTGAAAAGAAAAAAATGCCAAGCTATTTAGGACATGGGAATTAATAGACTCAGTTTCACATAACCTTTAACAGTTTACCCCGCGTCCCTGCCTTTAACATACTGGCTGAAACAGATGTAAGTGCTGCATCATTTTTCTTTCTAATAAATGAAACCGTTTTCTAATTTTATATATGGGTAATAGTAAGAGCAACAAGATTGCAATACAATAACATCAAAAAGGAAACCTTTGCACATACCAACAAACTGCAGTATTCTATTTTTGACATAAAGAGATGCAAATTAACTGGAGTAGACATAGGATGTGTGACTCATTAGTATTACTACTTTGCTCACAGAAAGGTTTGTCCTAGTGCCCTCTCATATTACCAGAGGTAATGTGCCAAACCACAAACTGAACTGAGCAATAGCAGCCACTGTGGTTACAAAACCAATGCCAACACAATAGGCGTATGCAGATGTTACCCTTGGCTATGTTACACAGCTTGCGGCCTTTTACATTAAATGAACTGAAAAAAAGCAAAAGTTTTAGGCTGCAGTACTAAACATGTTGTAGTCCAAAAATATCTTCTATTTGGCCCATTGACTATGCAAATTGTGGGGATTCTCAGCCATTTTCCATGGTTAGTTACATTGTTCATCTATTAAATTGACTTTTTTCAATGTGCCAGCAAGATAAGTTTAAGATTATAATTATCCATTATCCTGTACTACAGAGACATAAAATCTAAATTTATAGAATTCTAGTGAAAATAATTTTCCTACTTAAAGAAATAAAACAAGCAAATACATATCATGCTTCATTTTGGACTGAAACCTAGGTATACCAAAAAACTGTCCATGCTTGATATTTAAACAAGGATATTTATTTTAGTTTTACTTGATGGAATTAGGTGAAAGTCCTTCCCAGAAAATAAGAATTGTATCTTTATTTAGAACAATGTATTGTATGTGTTTTTTGTAGGTTGTAAGAAAGGGTAATAATGCTGTTCATATTTTATAGACTACTGTTATAGAAAGCTTACAGGTGCTCACATGAGACTAGGATGTGGTAAAGGGTTGACCACAAAACTAATGATCTCAGCTATTAATTACCTACCATTACTTTAATTCTCTCACACAATCCAATATAATTAATAAAGCTCCACCACTACTATTAAAAGTCTCAACTATCTAAGTAAGTCATCAGTTGCCACACTTCTCCTCCTTAAAAATGTAAGGTCCTTGGAAGCACAGAGAAAGAATGTATTTACTTTTTTTATTTTCAAATTCAAGGAAGATACACTGTCATAACCACGTAATACATTGTACAATAAACTATTGTTTAAATAGAAATGGATACAGTAATGTGTCGTCATTGCTCATTATTACAAGGTAAGAGTATTGTTTCCTTAGGAGTAAGATGAATGATGGTCAAGCACTGAATCTACTGTACTAGAAATGTCCTTTAATGCAACATAACAGGTATATTTTTCCCATATTTCCCATACAATTTGTCTGCCTTTTATGGCCCTACCTGGAATTGGAATTATCTAATATTCAATCATTTTAAACATAAATAAAACAATATATAAATACTTCATATGCAAGATCTGAAGACACAAAGTGAGTTATATGTGTAACCAAAAATATTGTTGTATAGTAGTATTCCGAATAGTTTTATTTATAGCTCTTTATTTTGTTTAATAACTCTGATGATAAGGAGACATGGCTGGTGTGACAACCCAGGAGTGAGGGGACCAAACCCTACTGCTTTCAGCTACAGGAACACCCCTAGATTTTCAGGGTTCTGGTAATCTCAGCATCCAGCTGTTTCTTCTTTTATCAGG
Organism: Discoglossus pictus; assembly: GCA_027410445.1. Classification (NCBI taxonomy): domain Eukaryota; kingdom Metazoa; phylum Chordata; class Amphibia; order Anura; family Alytidae; genus Discoglossus; species Discoglossus pictus. The sequence goes on along the minus strand of CM050163.1, from coordinate 342,616,825 downwards.
AACACAGGATCAGGATGCAGGAAAACAGGAACAGGTGTAGGTCCCTTTACGCTAGAACCTAGCATGATACCAGCAAGTGATTTATATCATAAGCCCTTTCCCAAGAATGACAGCACACCTTAATTATGTACAACCAAACTGAAACTGATTTATTGTTGGAATTACACAGGTACTTATGAGCAATAAAACATCCCACAATACAATAAACAGGGGAGTGACCAAGGCTGAATTCCCCACCTGACTGTATAGGACCCAATCAAAGAAACAGCTGCACTGATTGAATTAAAAATGACCAGTCGGGAGGGACCTGCCCACTGAGATAGAGCATGCCTCCTAGAGGGTTCAGCCCACCCTCGAGTCATACCTCACTGGTGCTTACAGCTTTTTGAGCAATGGATAGGTAAACTCATATATCCCACATGGGGCACGTCGAGGCAGCACCCAGGCCGTTCTTTGTTAATAGTATTCTATATGGTATTAAATGTTATGATTAATACAGGTAAAAAGGATTAGCTTACAGTGGCCAGGATAGTATAATGACAGTGAAACGCACAACATTCTTAGTCCCATCATACATCACAACGTTAGCCATCTGAAATAAATAAAGTAATGTAAATGGTGTGTAAAAGTTGGCAATTACATGTACTTCATACATAGTAAAACAGGATAATACATTACAGTGAGTTGGACAGTACAGTACAGTACACATGAAGCATGTCAAGAAATAGGGGAGATTGGTCTTAATCTGGTAGCAATGTGGTTAATATGCACACCTTTGCCACAGTAGTAGGAATTAGTACAGTCAGAGTATACCACTTGCTATAGTACTTATGTTATAGTACATATGGGGTCACAATCATAATAATTCCCCGAGGAGATACAGTCTTTTATGCATAATTTCTAGGCTGGGAGGCTGTTTTGAATCACCTGACTCTCTGCCGTATGCCAGCAGACTTACTGGCTCCAGCAGTTCTCTGAAACAATAGGGACAATCCCTGAACCTGAGTTAGCAATGGGAAAGGTAGTGAATGGGAGAACCGGCTTATTGTAGAATTGAACACAATCTCTTATCTCATTGGTCTGTTTCCATGTAGACAGCCTGCAGATTGGTTGAACTAGAATCCTGTTCAAAAGCATTGAAGCTACATCTTGGAGCTTCCCCTAGTTCCAAAGTGAGCCAATCATGGGAGGGCCTACAAGCCCAGGAAATATGAACGGGCCAATCAGATTCATGCCTACTGTCAATTGGAAGTAACATGGGAACATCTTCCACATTGATCCATACTTATATGAAGGGATTTACTCTATATAGTGCACTAATTTTATATCTTTTGAGCAGCGTATTTTCCGGATAAAATATATCCCATTAAAGTATTTCAAGAGATATAGTTCACTTTTTCAAGTGAAAAGTAAAAACTATGAGCCTTGTTCAATTCCCTATCTTGCAAAGTTACACAGTGAAAAAGTGCCAAGTAACTTTCCCTAGCTATTCTATACACCAATCGCAGCAAGAAAGAGCCGCAAGTTACTGTAAGCTTTTCCATTGATTTTTTTCACTGCTGAAATATTACAAGTTACTCCAGCTTACTTTTATACCAAATCTATATTAAACTCGTCGCTTACCTGTCAAAAATGACTGTATAATATTGTCTTACAAATTGTGTCTTCTGCCTGTTTGTACACCCTCTCTTTGTGTACCCTGTCTCTCTCTGTGTGCCCTCTCTCTCCGTGTGCTCTCTCTCTCTGTGCTCTCTCTCTCTCTGTGCCCTCTATCTCTCCTCTCTACCTCCCTCCTTCTATCTCTCCCTCCCTTCTCTCTCTCTTTCCCTCCTTCTCTCTCTCACTTCTTCTCTCTCTCTCTCTCTCTCTCCTTCTTTCTCTCCTTTCCTCTCTCCCTGCTTCTCTCCTTCTATCCCTCCTTCTCTCTCCCTCCATCCCTCTATCTCTCTCTCCCCCTCTTTCTCTCTTTCTCCCTCACCTTCTCACTCTCTCTCCCTCCCTCTATTTCCCACTCTCTCTCCCCTTCTTCCTTCTCTCTCCTTCCCTCCTTCTCACTCCCTCCCTCTCCTTCTCTCTCCCTCCCTCTCTTTTTTCCTCTCCCTCTTCGTATCTCTCCCTCTCCCTTCGCCTCTCATTGCGAGCCTCGCAATCTGCAATTCTCTCCCTCCATCCCTCTCTCTCTCTCCTTCTTTCTATCTCCCCTTCTCACACTCTCTCACTCCTCCTTCCTTCTCTCTCCTTCCCACCTTCTCTCTCCCCCTCCTTCTCTCCCTCCCTCTCCCTCTCGCAATTTTGAAAGCGTTACACACAGACGACAACTATATATATTAGTGATTGAGACTGTACTGAGCACTCGCAAATTATGGCAGACCCATAAATGTAAAAAGGATCAAATTTCGCAAGGAAAATCTACGGGTACTAAACACCACTCGCAAATGGTTGTAAAACTATTGCTGAGAGCTGGAGCAGCACTTAAAGAGACAGTAAACCACTCAAAAACAATACAGAAGCATGCAATATCATTAAAAATTAATGTTGTGCATTGCTATATTATTATTATTATAGTTTATTTATAACCCGCCTACATATTCTGTAGTGCTGTACATATATTATGTTCAGACAATGATAAATACAGATTAACATTTAGCAAAGGGAGGAGGGCCCTGTTTTTGAGCTAGGAATCCAATGTCCATGGTGAATTCCCAAAGTACTTAGGATTGAAACTTCCAGACTTACAATCTAAGGTATAATGAGTGGTAAAAGAGGGAGAGAGAGTTGATAAGTGTGTTAGGGTGGAAGGTGATATGCTTCTTTAAAGATATGCATTTTAAGTGAGGTTTTACATGTTTTGAGGCAAGAGGATAATCTGGTGGAACGAGGCAAGGAGTTCCAGAGACATGGGGCAGCACGAGAGAAGTCCTGGAGGTGGGAGTGAAAGGAGGCGACAAGAGTTGTAGAAAGAAGAAGGTCATGAGCAGAACGAAGAGAGTGGGAGGGGGAGTATTTGGACATGAGAGCAGAGATGTAAGGGGGAGCATTATTGTTGAGGCTTTGTAAGTCAGGGTCATGATTTCAAATTTTATTCTAGAGGCTAAGGGAAGCCAATGGAGTGATTGACAGAGGGGCGATGCTGAGACTGAACATTACGAACAGAAGATGAGTCTTGCAGAGGCATTCATAACGGATTGAAGTAGAGACAGTCGGGTGGAAGGCAGGCCAACAAGAAGCGAGTTGCAGTAGTCTAGTCAAGAGATGATGAGAGAGTATATATGGATTTTAGTTGTGTCTTGTGACGAATTCTGGAGATGTTTTTTAGATGGAGAAGAAAAGATTTAGTTAGTGATTGTATGTGAGGGATGAAAGACAGAGCGGGGTCCAGTAGATCTCCAAGACAACAGGTTTGGGAGGTGGGGGTGGTGATGTCTTTGTTGACAGTGAGAGAGATGTGAGGAATTGATGCTGTGGGAGAGGGAGGGAAGATTAGGAGTTCCGTTTTAGACATGTTGAGTTTGAGATGGTGGGGGGACATCCGAGAGGATATACTAGAGAGGCAGTTGGAGACGTGTATTAGAAGAGAGGGGGATAGATCTGGTGCGGAGAGGTAGATTTGGGTGTCATCTGCATAGAGATAATAATGAAGCCCAAAAGAGTCTATGAGGGTACCAAGTGAGGAAGTGCAGATGGAGAAGAGGAGGGGGCCAAGGACAGATCCTTGGGGTACACTAACAGACAGGGGGTGAGGAGAAGAATAGGTGTCAGAAAAGGAGATACTGAATGAACGAATTTGTAGGTATGATGAGAACCACACGAGAGCAGTGTCTCGAATACCGAGGGAGAAGAGGATATGGAGTATAAGTGGATGGTCAACAGTCTCAAAGACAGCAGAGAGATCCAGAAGAAGAAAAATTGAGAAGTGACCTTTTGACTTGGTGGTAAGCAGGTCATTGGTGACTTTAGTGAGAGCTGTCTCAGTGGAGTGTTGGGGCCAAAAGCCGGATTGGAAGGTGTCAAGAAAGGAGTTAGAGGAAATAAAGCTGGTAAGGTGGTTATAGACGAGCCGCTCTAGCAGTTTGGAAGCCAGGGGAAGCAGAGAGATAGGGCGGTAGTTAGATGCGACGTCAGTGTCAGATGAGGTTTTTTTTTTCTACGTGTGACTCATCATACATATGGCAACAGAAAATGTTCAGCTTACAGCTTGTTAAAACGGTTAAATAGACAGCATATGAATTATAGTATCAAGAATCATATAACTCAATTAGAAACAATATGATACAGTCCCAGAGACTCAAATGTGGAAAGTAAATATACAGTATATACATTAATATGTTTCAATCATCACATATATATTTGAACACCAACTATTGGCAATATCACAATTCTACATAATATATTACAAGGTCCAGGGGAACATAGACTACAGAACGCAAGAGTTTAATACCAATCAGCAAACACACATGGAACTCTGAAGAACTCACCATTAAAGGGATAGACACACCACAAACAATACTCAATAACAGTAGTGATCATTACCACAGTACTGACCCTCATCCTCTACGTCACATCCATGGGAAGGTATGTCATCTACAGAAAAACCTTGGGTCTCATACATTGAGGGGTGAGATAAGACATCATGAACAGCATGAGACCTTAAACAGAGGACTGTCTGACACTGATGGTGGATAAATGGGGGAGGTGAATGCATAGGTATATCAATAGACAGCACAGGCTAGGCACTGTACTTTTACATGAAGCGTGTAAGGAACATGGTGTCATAGGCCCAGGGACATGGGTATATATTAACATATCATGACAAGGGGGATTACACTAATGTCTTGAAGCTGTTCAGGAAGGCATACAAAACACAAAAGGAGGCTGTGGAAAGGCACACAGAGAACCAGTAATCTTACCTCCATAAACAGGAGCCATGGGTACACCTGTCCTGTCAATTCCCACAAAATTGTTGTTCATGATACCAATAATAATTATGTGAAATTACTGCTAGCCTTTTTTTTTTTTTAAACAATCTTTTTTTTGAAGACGTTAAAGATTTTTTAAACATGTATACATATCCTGTGAATAACGTTATGTATGAGTTCTAGGATTATCTATTAATAATATGCTAATACATTTGAACATTGTTTGAAGTCTTCTTAGTTTTCTAGATTTTCAGTGCCAAATACCTAGGAGCATTCACTAAAGGATTTGCCTCGTGCACGCACACTATTACACTGCACACATTCATGATACTTACACAGCAGCTCCAAAGCACTGAAAACACAGATTGTATGCTGCCGCAACATCAAAACAGATTACCAGCTCTTCAACACAATGCTTCCTCCATATATTACTTCAAAATAGGTAAAGTATATTAATTTATTAATGTATTATGTATTTAATTACCATACACCAAACAGTATTAGCTCACTTACAATTTCATTGCCGTCATTTTTTGACGGGCAATATTCTAGTACAATTATAATAAACAACAATATCAAAAAAATGAGGAACAAAAAGAAGAAATAAGAAATAAGAAAATGATCTTACCTGGCCAGTGCACTTCCGAGCGGATGCTCCACCTCCAAGGACCGAGTCCACGACCCCACCAGCTCCCGCATCCCTTTACATGGATAGATATGTATTTCTGTACAGTCTGTATTGATTCTCAGTCCTGATATTGAGCTGAACTTATTGATAGTGGTAAGCAAATTACTAATCAAAGCGACCAGGTTGGTCAGCGTGCAAAGCAAATCGTCTGCAAACAGAGAACATTTCATCTGCTGCTGCCCCAATGTAAGCCCCCCGATATCCGGTTGGAACCGTATGACTTGAGCAAGGTGTTCCATGGCCAATGCGAAAAGTAAGGGGGAGAGGGGGCACCCCTGCTGTGTACCTCTTTGGATTATAATGGTAGTATCACTTGTCCCTGGGAGCCTAAGATTTGCTATTGAGAGGTGATCGAGAATTTTTATGAGGTTTATGAAACACCCCCTGAAGGTATGGCCATTCAACTGTATTGAAAGCTTTTTCAATGTCCAATGCCATTATGCATAGCGGAGTTCCATTTGTTTGTGCTAGGTGGACAATATTCAGTGTCCTCCGTATGTTATCTGCTGTTTCCCGTTGTGCTATAAAGCCTGTTTGATCTTAATGAACTAAATAAGGAAGAAGCACAGATATTCTATCCACCATTATTTTTGCAAGCACCTTGATATCCCCGTTTATGAGTGAAATTGGACGGTAATTTTTGGCTTCAAGGGGGTCCCTCCCCTCCTTGGGAAATAGTACTAGGTTGGCTTGGTTAAGCTCTGGAGGCATTAAATAATTTACTAAAAAAAGGGGATAGGAGATCTGTGCATTTTTTATAATATGAGTTTGTAAAGCCATCTGGAATTTGCCCACATTAAGACTTTTTATGGCCTTTTATATTTCATCAGTCATGACATCTGAATTGAGGGTTTCTAAATTTTGGGATGTTAGACTAGGTAGATCAAATCTATCTAGGTAGGATCTAATGACACCCGGGTTGTTCTGGGGTTGCGAGGTATATATGGTCTAATAGAATTCGGAGAACATTTTTTGGATTTCATTTTGGCTCACCATAACTGAGCCATTGGAGCTTTTTATTCTAACTATCTTTGACTGAGTTGATTTAGACTTAAGTCTCTTGGCAAGCAGAGAGACAGGCTTGTTTCCTTTAGTATAAAATAATTGTCTAGTGCGCCGGAAAGCTTTCTCTGTTCTCTCAGAGAGTAAGATACCCTGGGCTCTGTTGATTTTTGCGCTCTAGAGTCTGCAAGTTCTCTAGCAGGTCTTTTTTTTTTGCTTACATTTTTTTTTTTATGGGTCCTCACCAGTTTAATGCAGACCCCTAGCATAAAAGCCCTATAGGCTATCGACGTCCACCCTATACCTTTGTCTGTATAGGGGTTCATTTCAGAATACGTTTTTTAACTCTTTCTCCAACTGTTCCATAATTGTGGGAGTAGACAGGAGATTATCATTAAACATCCATGTAAATGGAAGCCTAATTTTTGGTCCCAAGTTCAAGGTTATCATTACTGCTGCATGGTCCGACCATGGGCAGGGTACAATTTTAGCTTCTTTTGAGCTATCAAAAAGAGATGGGTCCATTAAAATCATGGATCTATGCGTGTGTGAGTAATAAGTGTACTCTCTTATCCCGCGATCTATTAGATTCAGCTTTTGAAGAAGCTTTGTGATTTGTTGTAGTTCATTTGAAAAATGCCCACTTGTAAGGCTATCAGATCTACCTAAATTATGGGCAAAAAGCGAGATTGAAATACCCGCCTATTATAACTTTACCACTAGCTTGGCAGTCTAGAATGTTCAACATTTTTAGTAAACTTTTATGTGGGGAGTCAGTGGGAGCATATATGGAGACTAATGTGACCAGGGCTTCCATAACCGTACCTTTTTAAATTATGCAGTGATCTTCTCTATCTATTTTTTTAGTTTCCAGCTTACAGGGAAAAGTTTGGTGTATAGGAATCGATGTACCTGCTCTTTTAGTTGGTTGGGTCGCTGAAAAAAAGTAGGATATTTTTTGTGCAAATATGTTGGTATATGATTAATTGAAAAAACATACAGAGGGCTTACATTCTCTATAATAAAGAAAGGCCTTTCTTCTTTTAAATTGAGAAATTAAGCCCTGTACCTTGTGTGTTAAAAAAAAGTATATGCTAAACCTTTCATGATGGTATGGGCCAGACCTGCCTTGGCAGTGCAAACTCACCCTGCTGCGATGTTAGAGCTGGTGGGGAAGAAGGGTACGGTAAAGACCCATGCAGTTCATAGCACCACATTACCCCCCCCCCTCCCCCCAGTTGTCTTTTCAGACCTACAGGATCATCTCCCAAGGATCTGACCAGTCAGCAGTTTGCCTTGGGCCTCAGTCCAGTAAGCAAATGTCCGGGTCGTTGGACCCCTCGTGCGCATCTCAAGTCCTGCTAGACAATTCCTTGTGAGGCAGGATCTTATTTACGACTTCAAACTTCAAAATGGGGTTGATCGCTCTAGATAGTGGAATAATTTGTTAATGTTCCAGCTAAAGTCTATTTTTAAGAGAGATCAGTTTATTCGTTACAGAAATGTATTGTTGTTGGAAATTGCAACTTAAATGTGTGTTAATTGATCTCCACTGATGACTACTCAGTCTCTGCCTCCCTTCAATCACCACCAGGGTGTACTGATGTTTCGTGTGTTGCTGGGCAGACTACAATATGCAATGCTCCTGAGCTGCGAGCAGGTGGCAGAATGCTCCTCTACAGTGTTGCCTAAACCTCCAACCACTCAGTTGCACTAATAAACAGTCTCTGCACTTTATTGTTATGTCTGAGTTTATTCCCCTTGTCTGTCTCTCTTTTCTTTAGCCTGTTCTTGGCTTCCTCCCTTGTCTCAGGGTTTTGCACTATTGTCTCTCTTTAAGAAGGCTCTTTCACAAGCCTTATTTAGCATGTCCAGGCTGAAGTAGGAAGGGGAACAGCACCTAGGGTGATAGCTGAGAGCCTCCCATCTAGGCCTCGACCTCGTAGCTGTCAGAATTCATCCGGCTCCTTACTGTCTTGTAGCAGTGTGCTCAGAAGGTACTGCTGCATTTGAATCTGTGTTGTTGGGTCAGCAATTAGACCAATTTCGGGGCAAATAACCCCTATTTTCAATAATATAGCTGGAGAGCTCTCTGTAGATGTGTCTGCTCTCTTCAGATGCTGGCCACACCCCCCAAATTACTGCTAATCTTAATGTTTCAATTAATTTATTATTTGACATGTCATATGGTTATTGCAGATCAGAGGAGATCTAAAAAGTTGAACTTGATGGACTATAAGTCTTTTTTCAACCTCAATTACTATGTAGCTACATGGTTAAAAATCCTTAAGAGGAATGATGAGACACAACAGTGTCACTATGTATATTTATGAAAGCATTAACTCCCAAAAATCACTAATGATGTTGTTAACTCATGCTTTAGAAAATAGTGATAATAAGTGCTTGAACTCACTTTAGACATAATAATACATGTGATCACTTGTAAACCACACTTGTGTCACTGGATTGTTTTGAAATGTTCACATAACAGTCTTTTGTAATTAAAATATGGATATATATGTCATCATCATGTCAACCTTCATGCAGAATTCAGGTCTATGCACCAATATGTAAATTCATGTTATAAATTATGATATTAACATCAAATTTAACATAGTAAGTGATAAGGCTTTGCCATAACAACATCGATTACTAATTAACATAAGTTTAATGACATGCAAACTTTTGTTTACAGTCATCAAATGCATGAATAGATAAATATACAGGTTGATGACCAAAATCCTGAGTAATTAAGTAATTGTCGAGTATGTTAATATCCCAAATCATTAACCAGGAGAAGCGCACGGAAACATTGATAATGGTATAACAATATAATGATTTATTATATACACAGAGCACAGTCATAAACGCATCCAACAGTGCATTCATATCATGGGTATGATGCTAGCAGATCCAAGGGGACAAGAGGCTGGGAAAACTGTAAAAATCTGAGGGGTAAAGTTAATACTGGATAATAATAATTATGAGTACATATATTTAATGTATAATAAAAATGATGCATAGCATCCACTGGAGTCATATGTGGTCATTTACCATAGTAACCATATTCATGAATAAAAATATCATAATTCAACACTCCATATAATAGAAGTAACCAGCAATGTTCATAGCACATACATCATGTCTTCATCTGCTCCATTACACAGATGCAGTAACTCATGGATTATGTAATTCAATTCAATTACACACCTACAGTGTTCAGAAAATCAAACATGTTAAAAAATGTGGTCATAAGCTAAAAATGGCAGCTGAGGTGGAAAAAACAAACAAACTGTATGTACAGTACAGTGGTATTTACTGTAACAATAAACCAACTTACATGAACTTCATTCATAACGAGTGCAAACCATTATGTATCTGTCATGACAAATCACTTACCATCACCATTAGTAATGATGTGGCATATCACAAGGGATTCTTAGCTGTAACCACAATCTTCTGGTATACAAGTGTTATCATATTATAACTGATTGTTATGATGTATGAACATGTACCCTTTAATACAGAGAGGAGACAAAGGTAAGAAGGCATAATGTCTTACTTACATCAGACAAAAGTATCTTTCCTCATATTGATGAGAGGTTGACATCCTTAACTAACGCATGTATTGATGCTGGCTTTGATTAATATGCCATTGTTGGACGTTGCTAGTCCCCCGTCATATCTGCATTGGTATGAATTATACTTAACAACAACCATGTGTTTTAAAATATAATATAAGATTTATATAATGACATGTGGGATAATGCTCTTGGGGGATGTTATTGCTTGACTGGTTATTTGATAGCCACTGTGTATATATCGCACTTACATTATTTGGTAGCACTGCTTGCAGATGAAGAGGATACCTTAATTTAACTGAATTGTGCCTAAAATCAAAAAATCAAAAAAGGTTAATACTAAGGGAAAACAAATAGGGTCTGCGAAGCTGGCCTGGAGCACCTGCCATGGGTGTGGTTGACAGGTCAGCAGGTCTCCCCATTGAGCACATGAATTGGGCATGTGCCTACTCATCTCCTGGGCCTTCTGATGCTATTGGACCCTCCTCCTTACATGGATACTGGTGGGCAAGGCACAGTTCTCCACATCCAGCTTGGACTGAGCCAGCGCCCTGCCTCTGGCTTTGGAATGAATCCAGACCTCTTGCCAACTAAAATGAGAGAAGAATGGTATATGGTTAAAGACATTGTATGATCATTTAATTACTGTGTTCCTATTAATTTGACATCCTTTTACCTTGAACCTGGATGGTTCCCTTATTTTCTATTGTGTTGAGTTATCATTTGCTAGATGTGATCATTGCTTTGTATTATGAACTTGGCTGTTACTGGCTCATAACAATATCTTGATTTGTGCTGCAGCCTGGCCTCTGCAGCACATGCATACATATACTCTGCAGAACTTCCTGCGCATTGTACTAACCAGTCAGTGATCATCTTTTAACACTAGTTGTTAGCATGCTGCTGAGACGTGTTCTCTGATAAACTAGTATACTACACTACACATTTATCCGTACAGAGTATGTATCTGCATACACTGCAGTGGCCACACCCATAGATGTAGTCTTAATTAAATGTTTACTAATTTATCTCACATCCCTATTCTCAAATTCAACCTCAGTAACTGCAGCAGAGATACTATCTGATGGGTTGCATTGAGTACCACCATTTCCTTGTGCCTGTGGTTATGGGCAATGTACTTGTCCAAGCCTCTTGTCCACCCGACTGTGGCCAGGGATCCATACCGCCCTGCTCTGTCCCTGAGGCCTGTCCCTCCCCACAACTACTGCCCCACCCCCTCACCCAAGGTAAGCACCATCCCCAATCTGACCCTGAACTAATTGTGCCTATGACTTAGGGCAAATCCATCACAGTACCTCACGTCCCCACCTCCCAGCCTCCCCCACTTGAATCCACAAACATCAATGAGCTTGAATTAGCATATCCCAACCAAAATAGTCTTGTGTCCATTGGGACAGGGATGATGTCACAGAAGGGCCAGCCGTCTCCTGGGGGCTGGTCTGTTATCTGAGCTGAAAGCAAGCATCGTCTAGAACAAAGGAAAGGTATGAATGGACTAGTGTAGACTGGTTACATGCTATGGGTTCCATTTTGTTTGCTACTGGTGAGCACATGTTACAATAGCTGTTAAACACACATTATCGTTTAAACATTACACATAAAAGCAACATGTTATAATCCCCCAAAAAGTTATGACAGGGGGTCTATACAGATCCCTGTGGTAAATTAAATTAACACACGAAATGTCATTTGGGTCCAGTAGAACCCATATGACACAAAAGTAAAACTGTATATTAAACTAAAATTAACCCTCCAAAATAACTAATAAAAACTTAAAAATTATAAGAAATTACAAAAAAACCTAAATTACTAAATAAAATATTAAATTGCCAAAAATAAAAAAATGATTACAATTAAAACAAAAAAGAATTACAAGTAAAAAAAAATACAACCTGTAAAATAAAATAAATGAATAATACTTACCTAGGCCTAATGATCATCCAGCAATGATTACCTACACCATGGTCCTCAATCTTCTCCCACGGACCAGACGAGCTATTCAAGTTGATTGAAGAGGTTCTGATACTCTTAAGTATTGCTTAAACCCCATGGTCCTCATCTTCTAAGTCAAGAAAGGACCCTCCATAAAAAAATCCCCCTGCCCAAAAAATTGAATTTAAATCAACAGGGCTACTCCTTTGCGTTCTTCAGCTTAATTAGGGGCGTTTTGAGCATTTTGTCAGTCATAGTTCAGCCAATGGGTTTATAGATGGAATATCTAAATTATTTGGACCAATCAGATAGCTCAGATTGAGGGACCTAGAATCTAAGCAATCTGATTGGTCCAGGGTTGTGTTATTTTTTTGTAATTTAGATATTATTATTATTATTATTATTATTATTATTATTATTATTAACCTTTATTTGTAATGCCCCGACATATTCTGTGGTGCTTAACAGGGTAGATACAATCAAAAACAAACTTAAAAATGTCAAAAGAATGAGGGCCCTGTTATTGAGTTTAAAGTAATTTAGATTTTTTTTAATAAGTTTATTGGTGGGGGGGTAATTTTAAAAGTTTAATGTACTGTTTTATTTAGGGGTTCATGGGGTCCTGGTGGACCACTATGGCACTTCATGTGTTAAATTAGGTTACCATGGGGTCTGTATAGACCACTATGGTATGTAGAGTTAAATTAGGTTAGGTGTTACTCAGCATTAATTCAGGTTAGTGTGAAAAGGTATTTGACATTGCAATTTATTTTATTGTTCTTTAGTATTTCTTGTTGTAGAGGACTGGGATGACCATTAGAAAGGCTTTTTGTAGTTTGGGATGTGTAGTCCTTATTTTATTTTATCATGTTAAATACTTAGTTTATTGAGTCTTGTTAAATGCTTCTTTAGTGGTTTTTTTTTATTGTACCGGGTTTTACGGACACTGTTAACTTCTTAAGTGTATCATTAGTGTTCTTGTAAGCGGTTAGCCGCTCTTGTGGGAGGTTGAGTTTACACTTAAGCTTTAGGCTCACTGCAAGCACTTGCAAAGCTTTCAGAGAACACAATGCATTATCAGTCAGATACCATGGAAGCCATGTAATCACATTTTAAGTAAAAGCATGTTGAGCTGGAAACAGTTGACAAATAATAGCCATGCATAAGGCTTTACACATAAGAGTTTTATATGTGCAGCATGTAATAGCTACGTTAGGCCTTACGTGGGATTTTTACTCATAATATATACTATCAGTCATGTAATCAAGATTATAGATCTTTGGATTTATACAATTTTTGTAAAAACATTGTAGGTGTAAACTAAAAAAAATCCTACTGCTTTTTATTTTGGGCTTAGGGTGTAGACTTCACAGCATGATAGAATGACACTCGAATTAAACTATATAGCTATGAAAAATACTCTTAAGAATTCTCTTAATCATGATTCAAAGTGGACCCATTCTCCCTGGTAACTCAAAAGCTCAATTTGGTTCAAGTTTAGAAGAGCCACAATATCAATGCTGCTATTAACACCAGCGCTCATTATTAGGAACTGCTTGTACTCCTACATGAATTTCATCTGAGATATTCATAGAATCTGGATGATTGCCTACAATGCTTAACATTCAGTACATTACATTCACTCGGTCCGCACACAGGAGTGTCCGTCTGATGCAATATCACATTTTACAGCATATTTGTTAAATGACTTTCTCAACAAATGAATGGAGCATGATAGATCATGATCCAAACAACACTTACAATGGAGTGTATGCATGTAGTATCCTACAAATGTTGGTACATTTTATAAGGTCATTAGATGGTGGATTGCTTCTACAGATTGATAGTGCAGGGGTAGCCAAGTTTGGTCCTGTAGAGCCACAAACAATCTATTTGAGGATATCCCTGCTGGGTACAGGTGAGTGTACCTCTTTATTTAGTTATCCTGATTGACTCACCTTTGCACAGAAAGGAAATCCTAAAATCCAAGCATGTGTGTTGCTCTCCAGGACCAAACTTGCCTACACCTGATATAGTCAATGTAAGACCTGTAGTTCCAATTGAAAAGTTTCACTAAGGATGAAATCATTTCATATTTAGTCATGTTGTATTGTATTCCAAAGGACAGTGAAGGCTGACATTGGTGCATTGTCACTCAGTGATTGCTATTTGCACTCAGTGCCATAGACAACTGATTTTACTAACCTGCCGTTTAAAGTTGAGACACAAAAGATAGAAATGAGATGACAATGGAGTGACTATAGATTACATACTGTATAATGACATGCATAGATTTCAAATTAAAGTTTGTGTTTATATTTTAACATTCTAAAAAAATATGTTGCCAATTATTAGTTCTGACTCCTCAAAGAGACCTTTGCAAATATTGGACTACATTGTCCCCTTAAACATATTCAGTAATTTCTTGGGATAACAGCCACTAAAGTGAATTTGTATACTTGAAGTGCTCCCGGTTAAAATGAAGTCACATATTTCAAATTCTTAAGAGTAAAAACAATCTTCAGTTTAAAAAAAAAACTCCCTGCATACATCTAAAAGATAACTGACAAAATACATTCACCAAAATGCTCCTAAATTTTTCAAGGAACTATCAGTTCATTCATTCTGACCCTGTTTAACTCTTTCGGAACCGGCTGACACACTACTCCTGAGGAATACATAAGATATATTTCACACCTTTCATTTTTTATAACCATAACAGAGCCCACTTTACATTTGTTTATTATTACATAATGTTACTACATGGAGCTGTTTGATGTTTCCATCAGTAAGAAGACATTTGAAGCTCATAAATGCTATTTATCAGCTGTGAGTTAACATATTTGCTTTATCTTGAATCCAGCTTTGTTGAGTGATATCTTCTGTAAGAATGCTAATAGACATCTTTTCTTATATACTGTAAGATACACATGTCAGTTTTCAATACTTTCCATGTTTAGGTCGGACTGTAAAGGGCACTGTGTAATCTTGTCCCAGAATGCAACTTTACATTCCCCCTATTATTAACGATTGTCTTACAGAATGACAGACATTCAGGAATAGCAGTGGATATCTGTTACTGGACATTTTGCCCATTGGGCTTTTTTTCTGCTAATGGCAGGATTTAGGTCCAAAAAGCTATTTCCCCCAAGATATAGCGGTACATTTTACCCTTTTCTCCATACTTGATTTTTTTCATATTTATTAATTCACAACATTTTTATGTATCTAAAAGTTAAAATGCTAAAATGTCATAAAATTAATAAAATCAACAAACAAATGCACTTACTGCACTTATGTGAAACCACAGATTTTGGGTTTTCTAAGTTGTAATACAAAGTATATCATGTTGGGTAGAAAAGTGATTAAAAATTCCTCCACTGTATAATCAATCAGGAAAGAAAAGACCATAATGAATACTCTTACATGTCTCAAGCAGGTCAGGATCTGGCTTTTTTTCACCACATACCATCTCAGCAAGGATTTTGGGTAATTATATACTATATTATATATTTTTATCTCTAACTCACTTAACATGAGAGTCCATTTAGGCATAAGAGGGTTAAAAATGTGGTACATGTTGAGACTCATTCACATCACTATCTAGAATCCTTAGTGACCGTATAAGTTTTAATAAAATAGTGATATTCCATGTATTAAAAATGAGATAATTAATCAACAGAGACATATACATGAAGTGACAAATACTTTGCTCATAATAAAGTCTAATGTACTTCCTGTTCAACTAACCTGCTTTTTCAAAACATTCAACCACCCTCTTCTGCTCCAAGCTTTACACTCTTGTGTATGTGACAAAACTGTTTTGTGGTCTTTTTGCCTGGCACCTCTTATCTTCCATGACTACTTAGTGTTAAAGAGCCATTTACCTTACTGTAAGTGCTCTTTGTGTTGTGAAAGAGCACAAGATTGTATGTTAAAATAATCTATTTGTTTAATTGCACTAATATCTATGAAATCTAAAGTTTGAATTCTGTTTACATAACAAAGTTATCCTACATAGACTTGCCCTAACCCCTAAGAACGCATGTGGGTTACGATGGGCTATCAGCCCCCACCCCTTCTGTAATCTATGTATATGCAGCCCGCTTCATGAATGCCCATCGATCCTATAACCTATGGTCCCTATCCTTCCCCTGGGGGTGCTTAAGGTACCAATATTTCACCTATGGTACCCTATCACCTATGGTCACTATCATCCCCCAGGGAGGGCTTAAGGTACCCATATTTCCTAAAACTACCCTCCCAAGGTCACATAATGAAAACTTATGAAACATACAGAAAAAAAAATACAGAAAAGGAAAAAAACAGTACATAAATAAAACGATTTACACAAATAATATTACAATTAAACAAATGCAATTGAAATAACAAAAAAGTAACGCTGTAATAATCCTTTTTTTAGCCCTGATAAGCAGGCACATCATAGTGATGAAACCAACAGATCCTCTTTTCTGGCCAGTGAAAATACCTCTTCTAACTTGATTGAACAACACCACCCAAATTAGTCCAATCCAAAACGCATTTAATAAAATATTAGCAGTAGCCCTCTTTATGAGAAGCTCTCAATGATGAATGACATACTTTGGCCTCACCCTTGCCATTTGCACTGACTTTTTATGCTTCTAAAGTAGCCATCAATCAAAATAAGACAGTTAGCATGAAGGAATTGAAAATCTCGCAATCTGATTACTATTACCTTATCAGAGGGCCTCATTCAAAGATGATTTGGCCAATTGAATATGGCGCTATATAAGCAAAGAGCATATTTTTTACAGAAACTTTTAGTTAGTGAAGACCTTGCTTTTGGATAGAAGTTCACAAACTAAAAACTTCTGTAAAAATATGCTCTGTGCTTATATAGAGCCCTATTCAATTGGCCAAATCGCATTTGAATGAGGCCCAGAGAAGACTACTGCTATTCTGATTGGTAAATTGATGGCCAATGAGAATAGAGAACAACCATAGAGATATCCATGTGTGATTGGCTAATAGATCAGCCAATCAGACAAGGGAATATTATTAAACTTTAGGTGCAATTTAATTAACCACATTTGTAGCTATGTTAACCGTGAGTATGAAATCATTTTTGGAGAATACCTTACATTTAGTAGACTGTTTGTATGCTTCCTTGTGCCTCTTCAGTACTGCTTGCAGACTTGTAGCTTTAGAATGCATACAGTGCCTTGCAAAACTATTCACCCCCTTGACTTTTTACCTATTTTGTTACATTACAGCCTTAAGTTCAATGTTTTGTTAATCATAATTGTATGTGATGGATCAAAACACAATGGTCTAAGTTGGTGAAGTGAAATTAGAAAAATATATGCATAAAACAATTTTTTAGAAATAGAAAATTAGCATTTGCGTATGTATTCACCCCCTTTGTTATGAAGCCTATAAAAAGCTCTGGTGCAACCAATTACCTACAGAAGTCACATAATTAGTGAAATGATGTCCATCTGTGTGCAATCTAAAATTGTACTCCATATTCCAAATGAGGGCGTACTAGGGATTTGTATAGTGGGAGAATTATATTTGCTTCCCTTGCTTCTATACCCTTCTTAATACATGCTAATATTTTACTTGCCTTTGCAGATGCTGCTTAGCATTGAGAACTGTTACCTATTACTTTCAGCAAAAAACAAAACGTTTTGAGTTTGCGAAAAGGCACCTTTGAGACTTCCAAAATGTATGGAGGAAGGTGCTCTTGTCTGATGAGACTAAAATGTAACTTTTCGGCCATCAAAGAAAACGCTATGTCTGGCTCCAAAGCAAGACATCACATCGCCCAAAGAACACCATCCCCACAGTGAAACATGGTGGTGGCAGCATGCTGTGGGGATGTTTTTCAGCAGCCGGGACTGGGAAACTGGTCAAAGTTGAGGGAAAGATGGATGGTGCTAAATACAGGGATATTCTTGAGCAATACCTGTACCACTCTGTGCGTGATTTGAAGCTAGGACGGAGGTTCACCTTCCTTCAGGACAATGACCCCAAACATACTACTAAAGCACTTGGGTGGTTTAAGGGGAAACATGTAAATGTGTTGGAATGGCCTAGTCAAAGCCCAGACCTCAATCCAATGGAACATATGTGGTCAGACTTAAAAATTGCTGTTCACAAGCGCAAACCATCCAACTTGAAGGAGCTGGCGCAGTTTTGCAAGGAGGGATTGGCAAAAATCCCAGTGGTAAGATGTGGCAAGCTCATAGAGACTTATCAAAAGCGACTTGGAGCTGTGATTGCTGCAAAAGGTGGCTCAACAAAGTATTGACTTTAGGGGAATGAATAGTTATGCATGTTGACTTTTTCTGTTATTTTGTCCTATTTGTTGTATGCTTCACAATAATAATAATAAAAAACATCTTCAAAGTTGTGGGCATGTTCTGTAAATTAAATGATGCAAATCCTCAAACAATCCATGTTAAATCCAGGTGGGAGGCAACAAAACACGAAAAATGCCAAGGGGGGTGAATACTTTTGCAAGTCACTGTAAGCTTTAATTTTTTCATTTTAGCAATGGGCGGAGAAGAATATTTTCCTTTAGCATTAGACATTCCTACCCTTCCCACTCAGAAGCAGGCATACCAAATTGCATTTTTTCTACCTGCTCAGCATTCAACCCAATAATACAAAACAGGAAAAATCCTAGGCATATCCATAGCCATAAGAAAAATGTAGCCTGCTACAAGTAAGATTATCTCTAAAAATGAATTTATGCTCTTGGCTTACACAAATGCTAATGTTTCCCTAACACACACTGATCCTTTCAAAATGTTTTATGGGAGCTGCTAATTGGACAATGCACTGTGGTTATTATCTATTTGTTTACTTAATAATATCGTTATATTGTTAACTTAAGTAGAAAAACAAATAAACAAGTTGATTTCCAGATTCCAGAGAATAAGCATTCTGTTTTTTAGCAGATAAAATTCAATTGCCATTTCTGTTGTTTAATTTGACAGGTGTGTATGATATGTAACATATTTTACAATAGCTGTGTGCTTTTTTTTTTTTACAACGCTATGCCAACATAATGATTTCAAATATGCTACTGTATTTATAAGCATCTATTTCCTCCCTTCACATACCATTGTTAAAATTTGTTAATGTCATATGGTAGTAATATGCTCTGGCTTTTTGTATGCTGGACTCCTTCCAAAAATGCATTTGACTATGTTGTGAAAAAAACAAACATATAATACAATGCATTCACACATACAGGTATTATAAATGGTGTTTTATACTAAGCAGGGGGCAAAATAAAATAATTACCAAAGCTAAGGTTACAGGTGTCAAATGTGTATTGCTGGTCACATTACTATATATTAAATTATCTGTATTGAGGTATTGCGAGAGATAGTTGTTCTCCTAGTTACAGTGTGCATTTAATTATTCTGTACTTAGAAGACAAAACAGTTGACTTTCATGGAGGATTGTATCTTTGGAAAAAAACATCCAGTTTGCCTTGGAACATAAATGCTATCTTGTGAGGGCTACAGCTTAGAAAGTCTGAGTTGTTTTTGTCTCAGTCCCAGATTAATTTCAACCATTTGTGCCCTGACTACGATTTAATCGAGTGTTTTGTGGTCTGGCATGGATCCCCAGTATGTCTAAATACATTACTTACAGCTGCTGAAATGCCTCTGTCGAAGAGTCATAACAGAGAGAAAAAGTCATGCAAATGTTATTATGCTACTCCAGGAGTAAGGAGGAGCAAATGAGGTTACCAAGACTTTTTGGGAGACAACAGCCAAAGTGGTGAAATTTAGCACTTCATTTTAATCCAAATGACCTCTTTATATTTACTGTGCGAATATGACCAACAATCGCTCCACCTCCAATAAATCTATCAATAAAAAGCTTGAACTGAGTACAGATTTCTCATGTAGAAATTCCTTAATATAGAAAAGACAAGACAGTTAAGAAAATGGAAAGCACAACAATCCCCTTGGCAGTAAAGAAAATGAAATACATTTTTTTAATAATTGGTCTATTTTAAATGCTAAACAGTTTCATTTCTTTAAAAGGACACCTGTTTTTGTGTTGATCAGTCGTGTCCGACTCTCTGTGACCTCATGGACTGTAACAAACCAGGCACATCTTTATGTCCATTGTTATGCTGATCTAATTGGTTTTCATGGCAGAGATACTGGAGTGGGCTGCCAGCACCTTCTCCAGTGGGCAATAGCATATGGCTCCTGGTATTCCTAGGTGGTCTCCCATCCAAGACCAGGCCCAACCCTGCTTTGCTTCAGGGTGATGTGACCTCTTGGGTCCCTGACTGGAATAGAACCAGGTTGCAGCGGTGAAAGCACCAAATCCTAACCACTGGACCACCAGGAAACCCCACTACCAATAGTAATAAAAGTAGTGTCAACCAATCAATGTATGGTCAATATAAAATACTAGCGAACTGCCCGTCAAAAAATGACGGCAATGAAATTGTAAGTGAGCTAAGGGTGTTTGATGTGTATTAATGAAATATATAATACATTAATAAATTAATATACTTTACACATTTTGAAGCATTGTGTTGAAGAGCTGCAATCTGTTTTGATGTTGCTGCAGCATTAGTGTTGTGGAGCTGCTGTGTAAGCGTGCTGAATGTGTGCAGTGTAATACTGTGCGTGCGCAAGACCAAACCGTTAGCCTAGTGGTGTACTTCCGCATTGTGGTAAAATGGCGGGTAATGTGTGGTATGCGTCTTAGCGGATTATCCATAGGTCTTTTGTGGTGTTTTGCGAGTTTCTTGTGGTGTTTTGCGAGTGTGTTGTGGTGTTTTGCGTGTTTAGAGTGCTGTAGCCTCGTTTTCGTTCTGTTCGGCGGCCATTTTTTCTGTCGCTTAGAGAATTTTTTAGTGTCTAAACTCTTTTATTTTGATTTAAATGAAGGTGTAAGTTGCTTTTTTGAGGTCCTGGATGCTACCTCTTGCTGAAGGTAAGGTTTTTATGTATGTGCTGTGTGTATTTATTGTGTTTTAATTTTTTTTATGTTCGCGGGTTGCGGCCGATTTTTGCGAGGTCGTAATGTGTGGTAACGTGTCTTGTATGTTGTTTGTGTGTGTAGCCTCGTTTTCGTTTTGTTCGGCAGCCATTTTTTCTCTCGCTTCGGGAACTTTTTAGTGTCTAAACTCTTTTATTTTGATTTAAATGAAGGTGTAAGTTGCTTTTTTGAGGTCCTGGATGCTTCCTCTTACTGTAGGTAAGCTTTTTATGTATGTGCTGTGTGTATTTTTTGTGTTTTAAATTTTGTAATGTTCGCAAGTTGCATCCGAGTGTTGCGAGGTCGTAATGTGTGCTAACATGTCTCGTATATTGTTTGCGTTCCGAGGTAAAGTTTGCGAAGGTCGTAGTCGGTGTGTCGTGTTCTTTGCGTTGCGACGTAAAGTTTGCGAGCTTCGCAGTTGCTGGCAAGGGCCTCAGTTGCTGGCATGGAGCGCCTTTGGCGCTCCATGCCAGCAACTGAGGCCCTTGCCCGCAGCCCTCGCTATGCGAGGGCCTCAGTATTTATAGTAAATGGATATAACGGGAACATCTGAAGTTCTGAGTAAGATAGCTAAAATGTTTTTATAAAAATAAAGAATACCTTTATTTTATTAACTATTAATGAAAGGGGCAAAACACACACCTATTATAGACATATATAAAAGGTAAAAGGTTCAATATCAAACCATATATTCTCATAGTTTTGAGCGTGTAAGACAACAAATGTTTTCTCTAAAATATAAGTGTCAGATACACATCAACACACAGAGGTATTATAATAATTTGAAACAACAAATGTTATTCACTTGATTTTATTGACTGTGATCTACATTTAAGCATTATTCTCTATATAGCAATTCATTTGATTAGTCACATATATTACAAACCACACAAACACTTGAATATCCTACTCCTTGCTCATTATTTGATCAAAGTACAATTATAAAAATTATACTTAACTACATTATTACAGTTAATTACAATATTACATTTCAGGAATACATATCTTTGAAGACTTAGGGGACATGACATATGAATAATTTAAATAAATAAACTGCTACTGTTTTTCTATAGTATAATATATACCACAACCTTTTAACCTTTCTTCTTTTGTAAAGTTTGTAAAAAAAATAACAATATTAGCAGCCATGTAAGACATGAGAATAAAAGCATTCTTCCTCTAGAGCAGTGGTTCTAGTTCTTGAGCACTTATCTTTGGTCCTCAGGGATGAGGAAAGTCTAATATTTTAGATATATCATCACCATTAGTCATACTTATAGATAGATCGTGGAGGAACTTATAAGCAGTTAAGCTGTACTCTATTCAGTGCAATGCAAAATGTAAATCCAGTAATGAGGAATCCCCATGTAAAACATGTTCTTTATCTCACGTCAGCCCCATGAACACTGGAGAACGACCAGCCTAGCCCAAGAGCATTGGATGGTAACCAGCCATTCCCCAGATGAGAAAACATTGATAACCACTGCTGACCTGGATTTGGAAAGTAATTATATTGTGAATTGCACTTCCATTTAAGCCCTCTGTAAAGTCAAGGTATACTAAAAAGAGGTATTATCTATATTCAGGGCTACTCCCAAGTAGCTGATCATGTTAGGAAAAAACCAAATGGCCACCCCATTAAAGCAACATTGATTCTAATATTTAAAAAAGAGCTTTATTTATCTATTTTCATTTACAATTATCAAGTCAAGCTGTGCAAAAGAGCACACTATAAATATGACAGTTTATTGGTTCTTTAAATGTATGATAAACAAAATATGTGCCATGAGCTACAAAATAGTCCTATGGCATGTGGAAAAGTTGTAGTGTTTATATTGCTAGTTTTAATTTTTTTTTCTCCATGGAAAAATATACACAACAACACTTCACATCTCTGATCGTACTGATTTTAAAACGTTTTTTTAATAACTGTTATTTTTTGTCTAATTCTTACTTTAAGAAAATTAAATACTTGATTCAACTTGTTACAAGTGTTTTTTGTAGCCATTGCATTATATTCTGTGTTGGCATCTCCTCCTACTCACAGTGGAAGAGCTAGTTACTTAGGGCCTGGGAGCTGTACTGTGGGGACAATGCCATGTAGTCATGTATAGGCAGCAGGCTCTACTATTGGAGGGTTTGTAATTCTTGAACTTACCCACTGAGTAGGCACCTCCCTCGCTGGTCTACATTATTCTGGTGGGAAAGTTTAAATGCTACTTGTATGAATGGTTACTATACTGAATACTGTAAGCACCTCTGTGCCAGACTGGAAGGCTTCAACCCGATTAAATGTACACCCCTGAATTCTAGTTGCGTACAAAAGCCCATCTGCAACCACACTTTCTCAAGGTATGTTGCGTCAAGTTGTGGCCCCTCTAGCCAAGATTCCTCCTCTCCATTGTAGGTGATCAAGCCGTTGGTTGCTGCTAAGTTTTAGAAGCAAATATTAGAAGCTCTGATATCTATCCTTTGATCACAGATCTGCCACATTCAAGGCAGGTAGTTCAAATCACGTTTATTACTGACCATTGATTTTTTCAATGCAAATCAATCACAAATATGCCTGCATAGTCCTTTTTCTGATTTGCCATCTGCTCTTTAGGAGGGGAATTCAAAGATGCATTTTGTTTGTTAAAAAATAATATTTGACCTTGTTCCATTGTTTATACCCTATACATGTTAACCCTGATTCCTGAATAAATTGAGATACTCTTTGGAAAAATACTGGATGTGATCATTTCTATTTCTATTATTTTAAGTAAAGATACTCTTCCAGGGGCTCAGATGGCCTCCCACTAGCTGTCCATGCCCAAGAAAACCCTTCCTGATTTGACACAATGGCATAACTGGTGGGAGTTCCAGAGCAAGCCAGTCCAACTGGTTCAGTGTTGTGACAAAATATAAAGTTAATCCCCCAAAAAGTTTATATATTGTCACAAAGTCAGGCTGACCCACGTATACATTATAGAAGGAAAATATGTCAGCAATAGGCTAATGAGGTCCATTAGTCCAGTGCTGACAGAATTAAAGCAATTAGCTGCACTCTGAAGAGTCAAGCACACTATTTAAATCCCCAGGAACTAACAGCCAGAAAATGGAGTCTGGGGGAAAGTAAGAGGACAGTCACAGGAAGAGACAAACCAAGGAATCTGCTGTTTGGAAACATGTCCAATCTGGTGAGGACCTGTGCTGCAGACTGAAGCCACCTTCAAGGACGAATACAATACTAAAAGGTCAGAAACTACTTTTGTTCCTCATAACCCAGGGAAGAGGCTGAGTGCTTGACTTGTTAATTTGCTGTAAGTTAATATTGCAATATAAAAGGGTCCCTAGGGTGAAGAATATGGGAGAGACGGGCGGGCCCTATGCTTCATCCGCTGTTACTTATTTAAAGATGTGGAAAAGACTTCTGATAAAACAGAGACTATTTGGTGCCCCGGCCACAAGGTGGCACAATCCCTCATATCAGAGACTGTTGTAACTGATCCACAAGAACTTCCACTGGAAGTAGCACGACTAGATTCATTGTTTTCTTTATGAACCATAATTTCTCCGGAGCAGAGAAGCTGCCCGGTTGTAGTCAGGGTGTTCCTGTATGTTTAGTCAGAACGTTTATGTAGATTTTTATTTTTATTTTTCTGCTTCTAAAGCCTTGTTTATGAGCCCTAAAAATAAGCAAGTCTCCTGCATCATAAATCTGTGTTGTGGAACCTCTTGTTATAAAAAATTTCCTGTGGTAAACGGCCATCCTTGTCACACTGGTGTCAGAAGAGGGGTCCTATAGTCTTGGTTTAGAGGACTACCCCGCCGCCAACATGGAAGAGATGATTAAAGCCTTAATGATGACGACAACAGCCCAACAAGAAACTAACCATCAACAACAAGAGACAATCCGGCAGCAGCAGGAATTTAACCAGTTGTTGGCCATCCAAGTGAACCAGACCCAGGCAGCTGAAGAAAGACTCACCACCGGTCGGGAACCTGTGGCCGGAGTTAGAGCCAGTCACCGGTTACCAAAGATGAGTAAGGAAGACGATACAGAGACCTATCTGATGACATTTTAAAGTATTGCAGTGAATGAGGCTTGGCCTCCTACTCAGTGGACTGAGATACTTGCTCCCTTCCTGGTTGGTACTGCCCAGCAAGCCTACTATGACCTTTAAGGCCGACCAGGCCTCTAACTACACAATACTAAAAAGAGAGATTCTCGGAAGGAGTAAACCCAGCTATAAGGGCCCACAGATATCATCAGTGGAAGTATAGCCGGCACCAACCTGCCCGGCAACAAATGTATGATCTCCTCCATGTCACCTGCAAGTGGCTCTGTCCTGAAAACAAGTCACCGGTACAGATAGTGGAAACATTAGTCATGGACCATTATTGGAGGGCCCTACCCACGGAGATGAGAGATTGGGTAAGACAAGGGGGACCTGCACCCCTAGATGAAATGATCAATGGGGCAGAACGGTATCAGGCCTGTAAGGAAGTGCCTGAGAGTCCCAGGCCCGAGGTACCCTGTAAAGAAGGGAGGTTTCGAATGTAGAAAAAGAGTATTCCTGAAAGAAACACTGGCAGTATTTGGAGACCTCAACCTGAATTTTAGAGAACCGTAAGAAAGGAACCTGGAGGGCGGAGGGGAGAAGACTGATCCCCCTTTTAGCCCCAGAGGAAAGCAGAAAACATTTGGGAGTCGGATAAAATGCTTCCAATGTAGAGAGTATGGCCATATTGCTGCCCAATGCCCGAGTCCTGAAGAACTCATGCAATGTGAGATGGGGATCGAAATTCCCCGATGTGACCTGATCACTCTAGTGGGACTAACCGAGACCCCGCACCCATTTACGACAAAAGTGCTACTAAACGATAGGAGTGTCGTAGGTCTGATTGACTCAGGGAGTGCTGTTACTCTAATATAAGGAAAGACAGGGGTCTCTAAGAGAACGGGGAAGCAAATGGGCATAGCGTGTGTGCATGGCACAGTAATGACCTATCCTACCCAGTCCTTTTGGATAGAAGTACAGGGGTTCCGGGCAAAGATGATAGGCCCTGAAGTTCCAAGGCTCCCGTATCCTGTGGTAGTGGGGCGGGACTTCACACATTTCGAAACTCTTCTAAAAATGAAACCCGCTGAGAATGCGGAGTGCAGACAGAAACTCCAGCCCAGTTCCATCGTAGAACTTGGAGAAATATTTTCTTTTGTTGACCCCGAATTATTCTCCATCCGGGGAAAACAAAGGAAAACGAGAAAAGAAAGATGGAAAGTGAAAAGATTGGGACATCGGTATCAGCCAAAACATGCCCATGAGGAAGCCCTAGCTGCCTACCAAGACAATCCCGAAGAGGAAGCAGAAACTTCCAACACCCAAAACCTCTCATGGTGAAACAACTTCCCAGATTAGGGGATACGAGGAATTTTGGTAGGGATCAAGCAAATGACCCCCTTTTGCAGAGAATACGAGAAGAGGTGGGGGAGGTAAATGGTATCCCAGTAAAGGGAAGAGAAAACCCACCCAATCATTATTTTATAACCAGAAAATACCTCTTATACTGGGTTATCAAGACCAAAGAGGAGGTACTAGAACAATTGCTTGTTCCCCAAAGCTACTGACAGAAAGTCATGGACTTAGCTCATAGACATCTTTTTGGAGGTCACCTGGTAGTGGATAAAACTTTGGATCATGTACTAAAAAAGGTTCTATTGGCCCGGGATATTCGCCGAAGTAAAGAGACACTGTCTTTCATGTCCCGAATGTCAACTTAAGACCCAGACTGAGGGCTCCCCTCGTCCCATTGCCAATCATAGATGAACCTTTTGACAGGATTGCAATGGATCTGGTAGGACCACTGGAAAAAACGGCTAGGGGTCATCAGTATATTCTGGTTATCTTGGATTATGCAACCAGATACCCTGAGGCATTTCTCTTGCGGACTGCAAGCTCAAGAAGTGTGGCCAAAGAGCTGGTACTCCTGTTCTCCAGGGTAGGGATACCCCAGGTAATCCTTACTAACCAGGGTACCCTATTCGTCTCCTAGTTAATGACGGAGATGTGTAAATTATTGCAAATGAGGACTCTTCGGACTTCCGTGTATCATCCCCAAACGGACGGGTTAGTGGAATGGTTTGACCGCACACTGAAGGGCATGATTCGAAAAGTCATTGACTGAGATGGAAACAATTGGAATTTGCTATTACCCTGCCTCCTGTTTGCCATAAGAGAGGTACCCCAGGCCTCGACTGGGTTTTCACCCTTCCAGCTGTTATACGGCCGCCATCCCCTGGGAATCCTGGACACCGTACATGAAGCTTGGGAAGACCAAGAAATGCCTGTTTAGAATGTAACAGAATACGTGCAAAGCTTGAAAGAGAGGATGGACCAAGTGAGACCTCTAGTAAGAGAGCACCTGGAAAAAGCCCAAGCTAAACAGAAGACGTATTATGACCAAACTGCGCAAGTACGGAAATTTCAGACGGGAGATCGCGTGATGGTGTTAGTTCCTACACCCGAGAGTAAACTACTGGCTCAATGGCAAGGGCCGTATGAAATTATAGAAGCACTGAGTAACGTAAACTATAAAATAAGACAACCTGATCGCCGGAAACAGGAACAAATATACCACATAAACTTGAAGTCACAGTGAATTTTGCCTCTCCGGTTTCCAGTTTGGAGGAACCAATACACGAGATACAGATATCTGCAGGGTTGTCCCCACAGCAGAGAACTGAAATGCTGCAGATGATCAACCGAAACCGCGACGTCTTTTCAGCACTTCCAGGGCGAACAACGGAAATCAGTCACTACATTACTACCGAGCCTGGTATGAAAGTACGAATCAGACCATATCGGATCCCGGAAGCAAAGAGGGCAGAAGTACGGGAGGAAGTGAAAAGCATGCTAAAAGCTGGAATCATCGAAGAATCCTCTAGCGGCTGGTGTACCCCAAAGTCCTCATACCCAAGCCTGATGGAACCACACGGTTTTGCAGTGATTTTTGGAAGCTAAACGCCATATCCCAGTTTGATGCCTATCCACTTCTGCGGATTGACGAATTGGTGGATAACCTAGGAAAAGCCAGTTTCCTCTCAACGTTGGACCTTACCAAGGGTTATTGGCAGGTACCATTGTCCCAATCCTCCAAAGAGAAGATGACCTTTTGTACACCGGAAGGTCTTTTTCACTATAAGGTAATGCTGTTTGGGTTACATAGGGCCACAGCCTCCTTTCTGCGACTCATGGATACAATTTTACGACTTCACCGAGACTACGCAGCCGCATACCTGGACGATATCGTTGTATATACCGCTGACTGGGATACGCATATGGAGAAGCTGGAGCGAGTCTTAGAAAACCTCTGGTCTGACCATAAAGCCTGGTAAGTGTAACCTGGGACAGATGGAGGTGAAATACTGAGTACATAGTAGGTCGTGGATTAGTCCGACTTCAATTACAAAAAGTCGAGGCCATACAGGCATGACCAAAACCCCTAAGTAAGAGACAGATACATGCTTTCCTGGACTTGGTGGGCTACTACCGATGATTCGTTCAAGATTTCGCTACAATAGCAGCCCCATTAACTGAGTTGACCAAGTCGAGAGCTCCAGACATGGTCAAATGGAATCCGGAAGCAGACGCATCCTTTGAAGCCCTGTGGTTAGCCTTGTGCCGTGAACCGGTGTTGGTGGCTCCTGTTTTCGACAAGTCATTTCTTCTACAGACAGATGGCTCTGAGGTCGGGCTTGGAGCAGTGTTGTCACAAGTGCAACAGGGAAATGAACACCCGGTGCTTTATTAAAGTCGGAAACTGTTACCCAGGGAAAGGAAGTACTCGGTGGTAGAGCAGGAATGTTTGGACATTAAATGGGCAGTGGATGCCTTGCGGTACTACCTTTTGGGTCATCGATTCACACTGATCACAGACCACGCCCTGCTACAGTGGATGCACCACAACAAGGGAGCCAATGCCAGAGTGATGAGGTGGTTCCTGTCCCTGCAACCCTTCTGTTTTGAGGTGGTTTATAGACGAGGGAGTCTCCAGGGTAATGCGGATGCCCTTTCCAGGTTCCACTGCCTCTCGGCGGACGCTCAACCCCCTGGTTTTGAGCAGGGGGGGGGGGGGGGTCACAAAGTCAGGCTGACCCACGGATACATTATAGAAGGAAGATATGTAAGTACAAGGCCTAACCTAAAAATAATTACAGGCCACCACTTTCCATCAGCCCTAATATAGAAGTTTTTGTTCAGAATGTAGTGAGGGACTTGAAAGAACTGCCCCATAAAAAAAAAACAAATTCAAACTTATCATATGAGGAAAAACAAGCCCTAAAAGACTTATCAAATAACAAACATATTACCATCAAAAATGCAGATAAAGGGGGAAATCTGGTCATCCTCAATACAGAGGATTACATTAAAGAAAATTTGAGACTTTTAAACAATAAAGAATGCTATAATAAACTAAGTAAAGATCCTACTGATAAGTTTATAAATGAGTTTAATGAGATTCTTAACATTGGTTTAAAAGATAAAATTATCACCAAACAAGAATTTGAATTCTTAATTGTGACAAATTCAAACATTGCCACCTTTTACTCCATTCCGAAGAACTATAAAAATCCTACCAAACCTCCAGGTAAACCAATAGTTTCAGGCATATGTTGCCTTAATAAAAACTCAAGTAAATACATAGATTCCCTTCTTAGAGAATATGTGGTTACTCTTACATCTTATGTCAAAGATACAAAAGATGTTCTCACAAAATTAAATGGTTTGGCTACAAACGAACATTCCTTTTTAGTATCTATTGATGTAGAATCCCTCTATACCAATATACAGCACCATAGAGGCCTACATGCAGTAAAGTATTTTTTACAAAAAAAAGGTAATGTTTATAGTAAACATAACCACTTTATGATGAAATTACTGGAATTTGTGCTACCACACAATTATTTCTACAATATTTCTATCACCAAATTCAAGGTACGTTGATCGGAACAGCTTGTGCCCCAACTTATGCCAATTTATACTTACGGTGGTGGGAGGAGCAGATGGTTTATAGCGAAGACATGGATATCTACACTAAACATGTGAATCTATGGATTTGCTATATAGATTATATTATGATACTTTGGAATGGTACTAAAGAACAGCTGCAGAAATGTATAACAACTCTGAATAATAATGACATGGGTCTATATTTAACTTCAGAAATCAATGAGAGAACAATTACTTTCTTGGACTTAAGTATAAGTAAACAATGTGATGGCACTTTAAAAACCAACACATACAGGACCCACTGCTACAAATAATCTGCTATATGCAGAAAGTAGCCATCCATAAAGTTTATTATCTGGAATTCCAGTAGGACAATTCTTGAGGATTAAGAGAAATTGTTCTGAAAAACAAGATTTTGAACAAGAGGTTAAAGAATTACAATCTCGCTTTCAACAACGTGGCTATAAAAAAACAGTGCTGAAAAAATCCTATCATAAAGCTAGAGATGTTAATAGAGAGAATCTTCTTATGGAAAAAATACTTGAAGAAGACAATTATGTCAGATGTATAGGAACATACAATGAAAAATGGCTTGAAGTTAAGAAAGCCTTCAATAAACATTGGCAGATATTACGAGATGGTAAAGACATCAGACCATATTTAAAGGATAATGCACAAATAACAAGTAAAAGATCCAGCAATTTAAAAGATATGTTGTCTAAAAGTCATCTGGAGATACAAAACAATACAACTCGGTTACAGCCATTAAATGGATGCTATAAATGTCAAACATGTAAAGCTAAAGTGTTGTATTCTAATATATCAGATGAACACATATTTGAACTAAAAGAAAGATTTCCATATAATTTGAGAAGTAACCAAATAACACACTTAGGTATAATATTCAATCAGAACCTAAATAATATGGTCCAAAATAATATGTAGAGATTATTTTTTCAGATCTCTTATTTACCTATTAGTTGGAGGGATTTGAATCTTTCATGTTTGGGTAGAATATCATAAATTGAAATGACTATTCTCCCCAAAATAATATATATCTTAAGAAGTCTCCCTTTAAAGATTCCAATTAAAAACTTAAAACAATTTAAAAAAATATTGGATAAATTTATATATAAAAAAAAGACCAACTATCAAACAAGAAATTATCTCGAGTACCTTTTCCAGAGGAGGCTTAGCTGCACTGAATATTATTAAATACTCAAATGCTATTAACTTCGTTCATCTTTCAAAATTTACAATAAAAGAAAATAAACCTAATTTTTAACTTATAGTAGATGAGTTAGTTAAAAATATTAACTTATACTATATATTTTGGGACATGAAAATAGATAATAAGATTCTTAACAAATTACCACTTATTCCCAGAATCTTAATAAAATGGTGGTTTAAATATAATAAAAAAATTAATTGTTAAAATTTCCGGCCCCAAATACACCAATATCTAAAATATCATTGGAGTTAACCCCTTTCCTAAATATATCGTGGGAGGAATGGGGCATGAAAACTCTTAAGGACTTATTTCAGGGACCAAAATTTAAATAATTTGAATTTATATCTGACCAATATCAAGTACCATCTACCAAATGGTTGCATTACAATATTCTATACACATCGATAATAAATACAGATTATGGAATATTTCTTAATAGAAAACTAACCGATTTTGAAAAAACTTTAAATGACATTGATAAGAAGAGTACAATATCAAGATATCATAAAATAATAAAGTCTCGAATAGATACAGAAAAAATAGAAAGGATGCAAAAATGGGAAATAAATCTTGGGGCGATATGGTCAACAACTCAGTAGTATAAAGCATTTCTAATAACAGAGAAAAGCATAACGAATAGGTCCTTAAGAGAAACATACCGTATATACTCGAGTCAAAGCGGACCCGAGTATAAGCCGAGGCACCCATTTTACCACAAAATACTGGGTAAAATGAGTGACTCGAGTATAAGCCGAGGGTGGGAAATGTGCTGCCCCCTGTGTCCCTCTTGTGCCCTCTGTGTCCCTCTCTCTCTCCGTGTCTCTTCTCCCCTCTCCCTTCCCTGTGTCTCTTCCCCCCTCCCTTATCACCCTCCTCAACCCCATTCCTCAACCTCCCTCCTCATCCTCAACCTCCCTCCTCATTCTCAACCTCCCTCCTCATCCTCAACCTTCCTCCTCAACCTCAACCTCCCTCCTCATCCTCAACCTCCCTCCTCAACCTCCCTTCTCATCCTCAACCTCCCTCGTCATCCTCAACATCCCTCCTCAACCTCACTCCTCATCCTCAACCTCCCTCCTCATCCTCAACCCCCTCCTCAACCTCCCTCCTCATCCTCAACGCCCTCCTCAACCTCCCTCGTCATCCTCAACCTCCCTCGTCATCCTCAACCTCCCTCCTCATCCTCCCTCCTCATCCTCAACCTCCCTCCTCATCCTCAACCTCCCTCCTCATCCTTAACCTTCCTCCTCATCCTCAACCCCCTCCTCATCCTCAACCCCCTCCTCAACCTCCCTCCTCATCCTCCCTCCTCAAACCCCCCATCCTCAACCCCCCTCCTGAACCCCCCCATCCTCTACCTCTCTCCTCAACCCCCATCCTCAACCCCCCTCCTCAACCCCTCCTCCTCATCCTCAACCTCCCTCCTCATCCTCAACCTCCCTCATCAACCCTCCCATCCTCAACCCCTTCCTCAACCTCCCTCCTCAACCCCCCATCCTCAACCCCCTCCTCAAGCCCCCATACTCACCCCCCTCCTCAAGCCACCCATCCTCATCCTCCCTCCTCAACCCCCCATCCTCATCCTCAACCCCCCATCCTCATCCTCTCTCCTCAACCCCCCATCCTCAACCCCCCTCCTCAACCCCTCCTCCTCATCCTCAAACTCCCTCATCATCCTCAACCTCTCTCCTCATCCTCAACCTCCCTCCTCAACCCCCCTCCTCAACCCCCCCATCCTCAACTTCCTCCTCAACCCCCTCCTCAATCCCCCCATCCTCATCCTCAACCCCCTTCTTCAACCTCCCTACTCAACCTTAACCCCCCTCAAACCCCCTCCTCACCCTCAACCCCCCTCAACCCTAACCCACCTCCACAACCCTCTCCTCAAACTAACCCCCCCTCAACCCCCCTCCTCCACCTAAACCCCCCTAAATACCTCCCCTCCTCCCCTCACTTACCTGCTTGTGCTCCGGCCTCCGCTCCTTGACTCTGCGCGCATGTGACGTGACATGCGCACCAGCACCGGGTCAAGGAGCGGAGGCCGGAGCACAAGCAGGTAAGTGAGGGGAGAGGGGGGAGGTATTTAGGGGGGTTTAGGTGGAGGAGGGGGGTTGAGTGGGGTTTAGGTTGAGGAGGGGGGAGGGAAAGAGACACGGGGGGTAGAGAGACACACAGGGGGTTAGAGACACACGGGGGGTTAGAGACACAAAGGGGGGTTAGAGACACACCGGGGGGTTAGAGACACACCGGGGGCGTTAGAGAGACAAGGGGGGGGGTTAGAGAGACACGGGGGGAGAGTGACTCGAGTATAAGCCGAGGGGGCCCTTTTTTGCCTTAAAAAAAAGGGCTGAAAAAATCGGCTTATACTTGAGTATATACGGTACTTCAAATTAGTACAGCGATGGTACATGATCACAATTAGGTTAAAAAAAATTGCCCCAGGGAAAAATCAGGGTTATTGTTGGAGATGTGGAAATCTAATAGGAACTCAAGAACATATGTTGTGGAACTGTACTTATATCAAAGAATTTTGGATTACGTGTTTAACGTTTATATCAAAAATGATTAACTTTCAGCTAGAAACAACCCCTGAGATAGTATTATTTCATATTTTTCCAAGTAAAATTAATTACAGACAAAGTAATGTGATTATTAATATTCTGATGGCAGCCAAGTGGCTTATAGTTAGAAGATGGAAAAAACAAACCTTACCGACTTGGACTGAACTCGTGACCATTGTAGAGAGAAATAAACAAATGGAATTGGAGTATTTGATGTTATCAAATGGCTCGTCAAAAAAAATTAGTTCAAAATGGTCTCTTTGGAAAATATTGTAAGATCCCTAATCATTAACACTGTAAAGGGGAAACGAAGAAAGATAGAAGTAAATAGTCTTATGAATCTTTAAAAACCTTGCATTCCTCTTCTCCCCTGAATTATAACATGTTTTGATATGGTGGTAAATATCACTTTTCATATTCCAATTTGAATTATCTAAGTTTAATGGTGGTTCCAATTTGTTTTTTTGGTCCTTTTTTATTTTGCCGGACTGTTTTTAATTTTGATGTTTTAATGTCTGTTTTTACTGTTTGTAAATATTGTAACCCTTTTTCTATGGAAATCTTGAAATTAAAATAAAATAAAAAAATAAATAAATAAAAACATGTAAAGCTTGTCAATACATTAAACCGGCTAAGGTTTTTACCTCTTGCGATAAAAAACAGATCTATAAAGTGAAATATTTACTTACTTGTAAAACAGAAAGAGTTGTATATTTATTATCTTGTCAATGTGGTATGAGGTATGTAGGTAAAACCTACAGGGAATTCAGAAGAAGAGTATTGGAGCATGTTTACAGTATTAGGAATGGTCTTGATACTCCAGTGGCAATACATGTCAACAATAAACATAACAGGGATGTGAAAACATTGTCCTTTATGGCAATTGATCACGTGAAAAAAAACATTAGAAGAGGTAATTTAGACAAATAACTATTGAAAAAATAGGCAAATGGATTTATCTATTAAGTACTAAGAAACCTTTAGGCCTGAATAAAGGCTTTACATTGACCCCATTTATTTAAATATATTTAAATATTTTGAACGGGATAATTTCAGAAAAGAAGTTCTTATATGTGTTCATTATTGTAGATAAGATTCAAATAGGTAAATGACTGCCTTCTTTAATAAGAAATTTTCAACTTTGAAATTATGGTCAGTAATTGGCAATAATCATAATAATATATTGGTCTCTACATCATGATAAGCATGAATCATAATATAATATATACCATAAACAATGGAATTTCTATGTATTACTTAGGGGTTAATATTGGCAAAATAGATGGTAAATAGAAGATAGGCAGTAATGTATTAAAGTTAAATATTTGATAAACACATATATTCATTTTATTTTAAATTTTTATTTATTTTTAGTAATATTAGAAGGTTGGAGGCCTTAATTAATATATTTCAATATTAATACTAAGAAGTATATATTATGGCAAAATAAATACTGTACGCCATATGTGCTTTTTAATAGTATAATGTATCAACATAATCCTGAGTATTTAAATGGGAGATTACTATTAGATTAAATCCATTTTAGCTGTGTAATTTAGCTGTAATATCATCAAGTAACTTTATAAAATTTGTAGTCAAGGATAAATTAAGTACTATGACTATAGATATAATAGATTGAATATATAATACTCAATAATATACTCTATGCTAAGAGGCTAAATTATACTATATAAAAGTTGTTCTTTCTCTTTTTCTTTTGCCTTTAAAATGTAGTTCGTAAATTCAACAACAAATTAATTAAGAGAGATCAAATTTTTATCATTTAAAGTTTACTTTGTAAATATATGCGTTATTTTAATCATTCACCGTTTCCATGACAATAGAAAGGTATAAAGGGAAGCCTTAGTAACATGGCGGTGACCCTTGAAAAAAATCCAGAAACGTGGGTCGGGTCAGACTCAGGAGCGTATGCGCTGGTTTATGATGTAATTGCGAGGAGTCTAAACCGCGTGGCACGCTAAGCTCTGATTCTTATTAACCTAATAGACTAAAATAATACTATTATGGAGCAAAATTCAGTCGCAAACAACTACTATTGCTAAGCCTTTGAGCCTTAGGGTATTGGAAGACAGTATTTACAGTGAATTCCGGACTAGATGGGAATTACTTTACTACTAAATAACAGATAATTTCATATGAATGTGATATTATTCATATGAATGTGATATTATTCAAGTTTTCATATTGCAATATCACGTTATCATACCTCACTGGATTATAATCTATCTGCTATTGGTTCTAATGCCATAATTTAGTATTATTAGCACTAGCACTTTTCTCTATTTAAAGCACTTTCCTATTTTAAGCACTTTATTAGTAACACTCATAGTGGTATATTATATTTTCAGTCAAATTTAACAATTTTAACACTGGCACTTTATACAGATTCCCGATTTATTATACACATGCAATCAATGAGTGAGATATCCTGCCTCTGAGAGTTTTAATATTTTTACAAATATATATTAAAAGCTAAGTTTTAATTTTAATTCTCTCTGAGATTAGATTAGATTAAGTATAGGTGTGCACAGTAATAGGGGTCCCTTTTGTCTCATTTGCTGATTATCAATATATATATATATATATATATATATATATATATATATATATATATATATATACAGTATATATAGTATTGCAGTATATAGTGATACCTTTTTTATTGGTCAAACATATTCATAAATATTATGATGAGCTTTCGAGAGCTTCCTCTCTTTGTCAAGTCAGGAGCAATACTAATTGTAGATTCCCATTGAAATAAATAAATGAAATGCTTCATACAAAAATTCTGTTTAGTCAGCTGTGCACAAGTTTGCATAAGTGTAGGTCAGAGTAAATAAACAAGGTTGTAAATATTTACACTTCTTAAGGTGTAGAGGTACCATGAAACTGTAAGGAGACAGAGGAACAGACCAGTAAGAAACCAGAAAAAAAAATGTCAGGAATGTTGCAGGTTTCAAGAAGTTTAAATAATGTGACCACTATCCCATATCTAAATTAAGTAAAAAGTATTTTTCGGAAGATGTGAGAAGAGGGATTACGTGTTTTAGCGTAGATCCTGGACCTGCGTGAGGTGGCCAGCGTGCAGTGATGATCTGATTATTGAAGAGTAGCTTGGAGAAGTAGTACATTGAGTATTCGTGGACTTCGAGTGATGAGCTTGTGGGATGAGTGAGAAAAAATGACCGTCCATTCCAGTCAGCCAGGAAGATTTTCCACGTGGATAAGTCATCGGGAGATTCTTTCCTCCGGGTGATTGATCGATGATGGTTTTGGTTTTGATAAATCCGACATTAGATGACTGAGAAAGGGTCTTCTTAAGGTAAAAATTGTGTGGTGTAGTTTAAATGGCTGAGGAGGCTTTGGAGTTCTTTAAGCGTAAGTGAGGTTGCGATGGTTGCCTGGTGAATGAGCATTTGAAGCGGTTTAGTTTATATTTGGGTAACTTGGACTCCATTAACTCAGTGTTTCGGATTATACCTAGGAATTCAAGTTGGTAGGTCGGTCCTTCATTCTTGTCCTGATCGTAAGAGATGTTTAGTTGGTCAAAAAGGCACGTAACTTTGGAGAGGCTGGAACATGAAGCGTTGGGTGGCTCAATGAACAAGAAGTCATCGAGATAGTGTATGACGTTTGGACATCTGAGCTTGTTTAGGAATATCCAGCAAAGTGCTTCGGCAAAACGGTCAAATATTTTTGGGCTGCATTTGGAACCAAAAGTGAGTCTGACTGCAAAGTAGTACGCATTGTCCCACTTGACGTCATGTAGGTGCCACAGGTCGGCCGAATTGGTATTTGCTTTTCGGATTAAAGAGTGTTATCATTTTAATTTTCTTTTCTGGATGTTTTTAAAAGACTTCTGAGTATTTTGGTTTTCAGGTTTTGGATGAAGTTGTTATTTTGTGAAAAGTGGTGTCCAACTGGGGTACAGTTCCTGTCTTTATTGTGATTTTTCATGGACAGTCTGTGTAGATTTATCCTTAGATGCAGTTTCTAGCTGATTTACCCGATGTAGCATTGCCTTTCACATACAGTATTATGTATATACATTGGATGAAGTGTATGAATATGAGCCTCTGATATTGAAGCTGTTGTTGTTATGTGTGGGCAGGGCCTAGGGTCACTTCCCTGTGAAGGGTGTCCCTTTATTAATTAAAAAATGGTTCCTGGCTTAATGAAAATTAAATACTGCAGTTCATAGACTGGTCACTAGGGGAATCAAGAAAGATACTAAGATATTAAGTAGGGAGGAGGGAGAGGGGACCTGGTGTGATAACCTGGTAATTTGTGGTCAGGCCCTCTCTCCTCTTGCAGCTGCGGTGTGCCAGGTTCTGTGCCATATTCTGGCCTGTGCTGCTGTGGTATGCCAGGTGCTGTGATTTAATCTGGCTGGAAAAAAGGCCAAAAAATAACAATACTTAATGGCTTAGATTCGAAAATGCCTGGCGAATTTCGGTTTTGGGATCGGGTATGTAATGGCTGTAACAATTGGATCTCCAGCGTCCCATGGCTTTGATAATGTGAGCGGGATTCTAGTTTTTGGAGGCTGAGGAAACCACTCCTATTCTAAATGAGTGCTCGGAATATTTAAATGAGTTGAGACCAAGTCTGGATAGAATGATACGAATGTAATGGATGAAGGACGTGTAGCAAGATGACGCGAGATAGGAAGCAGTCGATGATGAGTTGGTTTGTGGATGAGGGACAGATGGAGATTTCGAAGGATGGTGACTGGGCATGTGAGATTGTGTGTAGGATAGTACGTGACAGTGACAGGGGTGATGCTTGTCTTGGTGGAGTGTAAGATAAGGGAGCAGGTGTCTGCTGAATGATAAGTCATTTTTGGTTAAGTAGCGTGCTTGGTTGGGAAAATTAGTGAACTCGCTTGGGCGGAGGAAACCGTAAAATGCCAGAGTGGAGGCTGCTCAAATAGTGAGGGAAGTGGTTGGACCAAAAGGATCATGGGAGAGATAGGAGATCATTTGTTTGAGGATGTCGCTAGTGATGGGGAGTCTTGAAGTACATGGTGCGTGAGCTACCCTCGTGAGGCCTTTGAGGAATAGTTTAATTGGAGGTGCGGCCATGAAAGACTCGGTGATGAGGTGAGCTTGTGAGAGGTGAAATTGGACGCCCGTGAGGTAGTGGATACGTGAAGGTGAAGACTATTGTGACAGTGGCTAGCGAACGCAAGATATTCGTCAGTGTGATAGAAGGTGAAATGTGGTAATTTGCCATAAACAGGGAAAAGAGGTGCCAAGCGAGGTTATAGATCGCTTTGGTGTTTGGAGCAAGTTTGTTTTCCATAGTTTGGCAGGCTTGAACGAGAAGAGCATCTATACTGGGATTCGTAGGAGATGTTTGGCAGGATTGATGCTGCGAAAGCTTGGTGGTGATGAATCGAAATGCTAGAGATCGAAGCAAGGATAGTGTGTAAGTGAGAGTTTGAAGGGGTACAGAAAAAAAGTTTAAAAAGTACATGGTCAAGGGGTCCGAGGACTTGAGTTGTCTGATCATGTCGTATGTTCGTGAAGAGGTAGTAGGGTATATGATTGGATGTACTTTCCAGGACTGTTTCGAGGAATTGGAAGATGTGAGAAGAGGGATTACGTGTCTTAGCGTAGATCCTGGACCTGCGTGAGGTGGCCAGCGTGCAGTGATGATCTGATTATTGAAGAGTAGCTTGGAGAAGTAGTACATTGAGTATTCGTGGACTTCGAGTGATGAGCTTGTGGGATGAGTGAGAAAAAATGACCGTCCATTCCAGTCAGCCAGGAAGATTTTCCACGTGGATAAGTCATCGGGAGATTCTTTCCTCCGGGTGATTGATCGATGATGGTTTTGGTTTTGATAAATCCGACATTAGATGACTGAGAAAGGGTCTTCTTAAGGTAAAAATTGTGTGGTGTAGTTTAAATGGCTGAGGAGGCTTTGGAGTTCTTTAAGCGTAAGTGAGGTTGTGATGGTTGCCTGGTGAATGAGCATTTGAAGCGGTTTAGTTTATATTTG
Source organism: Discoglossus pictus (assembly GCA_027410445.1). NCBI lineage: Eukaryota > Metazoa > Chordata > Amphibia > Anura > Alytidae > Discoglossus > Discoglossus pictus. The sequence goes on along the minus strand of CM050163.1, from coordinate 342,576,864 downwards.
GGTAACTTGGACTCCATTAACTCAGTGTTTCGGATTATACCTAGGAATTCAAGTTGGTAGGTCGGTCCTTCATTCTTGTCCTGATCGTAAGAGATGTTTAGTTGGTCAAAAAGGCACGTAACTTTGGAGAGGCTGGAACATGAAGCGTTGGGTGGCTCAATGAACAAGAAGTCATCGAGATAGTGTATGACGTTTGGACATCTGAGCTTGTTTAGGAATATCCAGCAAAGTGCTTCGGCAAAACGGTCAAATATTTTTGGGCTGCATTTGGAACCAAAAGTGAGTCTGACTGCAAAGTAGTACGCATTGTCCCACTTGACGTCATGTAGGTGCCACAGGTCGGCCGAATTGGTATTTGCTTAATGGCATCTTTGATATCCACTTTAGAGAGCCGCATCTGGAACTGTAGGACAGAATGGTGGTGATGGCATGGTCGAAACATGCATATCGGAGTGAATACTGTTAAGATGGGATTAACACATTGATGCTTGGTAGGAGATGGGCGTGGGGAGCTGACAGGTCTTTGATGAGCCTTTTCTTGAGGGAGTACTTTCTTGTAGCAACTCCAAGAGGATTGATCCTCTATATTGGGAATGGGGGAGGGTCATATGGACCCAGTATGTAGCCGTTGGAGACCTCAGATGCTAGGAGTTCCTTCATTACCCAGGTTCCTGCATTGCTGAAAGTAAATTATTGCATGTATAGGTAACCTGAGGCAATGCTTGCACCCCGGTGTGAAACCCTCTGGTGAATCCGGTGAAGAGATAGCATTTGAAGTGGCTAGATGGGTGATCATGACGATACTGTGAGAATAACTGGAGATTAATGGTTAATTGTCATTTGGGGTTAGTGATTGAGGGACAAATAGGTTTGTTGCGCGCCTTGTGGCATACTGAACAGACGTGTGGTAGCCGACACGCAGAAAAATTACACCCGCGAGTGTTAAAATTGTTGCAGATGGGCGTGGTTCCTAAGAAGTGCACTGGCCAGCCTAGGCGGTCCCTAGATGGGCGTGCAAGGGTTCTGTGATTCGCTAAGTGACACAGAAGGTGTTGGTGACGGAAGGCTAGGTTGGGGAGTGATGTTTGGGCAGAAGGTTGAGTTGTGCAAAGGGGACTGGCAAAATTTACAAACGGGATAGTGCACGCCAGCGAAGTGGCGGCAGAAGAGGCCATGATCCAGAACGGACCAATTGGTGTGATAATTGAATTGGGTAAATGCTGCGGCCACCTTGCCTGCGAAGGACCGGTGAAAATCAAAATATGCAACTCCTCCATAACTGTATGCCAAGTTTACCACAAGATGGAGGTATTCATCAAGTTCCTGGTGCCTGTGATGGTGCACAGAGCAGAGTATATAGCGGTAGATCCCGAATGCCAAGACGAACGTCACAGTGAGCTTGCGGTTTAAACGAGGATCTTTTGAATTAACAGTGACCGATATGTCTTCCTGGGTAAAGGTATGAGGCTCGGACAAATCAGCAGTTGACAGAAGAATGGAGACCAGGTTCACCTCCTTCACCTCAATAATGTCCCTCCTGAGATGAGGACAGATGAAATGGGAGGGTAGAACAGTTGGAGGACTCTGCGAAGTCTCACCTCGGTCAGTGGGTGGAGCAGGAAGGGCCAGGATTGCCGAAGCAGGTGGTGGATTTTTGTAGCCGGACATCCTATTTTGGAGCGTCTGAACGGTGAAAGCCAGATCCGTTATCAAACAGTGGAGTTGCTAGTATTGATCGACCGGTGGGTTGACAGGCGCAGATTGGACTCTTAGGACTGATTGAAGCAGATTGAATAACTCCAATTTCCTTGCCGAGGCAGGGTATGGAATTCCTCGTCTGGAAAGCTCTTGCATAAGCCGTGGGACTGTACAATGCCTGGGAGAAGCTGGGCTTGGTGGAGCGGATGAAGGTCTAGCCGGAGAAGACGTGGCGAACAATTGATTCAACATCTGATTGCAAGGGGCTGTCATGTTGCCCCTGGATGGGACATGGAAAAGTCAGAAGGGGCTAAGGAAAAGGTTAGGGACCCATGAATGGTTGAAATGAGGTAGAAGGTCTCGTCTGTGTCATTTAGGAGGAAAGCCCTTGATGGGCGCCATGGGGGTACTGATTGATAACAGTAAGAATGATAACGATGGAGAGCAAAAGGTTGGAGTGAGGTGGCGAACCTGATGGAGGGTACGTGGGCAGATAATTAAGCTGTGTATAGGCATAGAGTAAGGAATGGGTGAGAAGGGAAGGTTAAAAATTAGAAGCGAACTGAGACATGAGAAGGAAGTGAATGGGAAAAGGATGGAGATGGTGTGAAGGAGTAGAAGGTAAAATTAGGGAACAGTGCAGAGGAGTGGGATAGATAGGAGCGAGGGTGGATCGTTAGGTGTAGGAGTGATGGCGCAATTTAATCCTTTGAGGGTGCTTAAGTTGAAGGGAGATTTTATTAGAGGGGAGTGATGTAGGCATAAAGCTCCTATAAAGAGATATTGAGCCACTTAAACAGTATAATAAATGCATAGGTGACACTATATATAGAGGGAAATCCAGTATATAGAAATACAGCCAGTTTAATGAATAAAGATTTCCTGTGAGTGTGCCCCTTTAAGAGCAAACAGGGTGCAGAAGGGAGCTGGAGTAGAGCCAGAGACCAAAAATCTTGCAAAATTTCTGGCGGGACGTGCTGACAGGAAGGGGATTGAAGGGAGAAGCATGGAGGAGAGACAGGGTGACTGGAGGAGCGTGGGAGAAGCCCAGAGAGCAGCAAGACTGGCGGGCAGGAGGCAGAAAGGCAAGAAAAATGGGAGGACAACAGGGGGAAGCAGAAAAGGCAAAAATGGGGCAGAAGAGGGAAGAGAGGATAGACAGAGGACAGAAGGGAGAAAGAAAGGGGTGAACCCAGGAGGGAAAGCTGGAACAAGAAAGGCAGGTAAGGAAAGAGATGAGGAGGGGAGCAGGGAGAGCACTCACAAGGCAAAACAGGGACCACAAGAAGCAGGAGCACATGCAGCGCAGCTTGAGGTTTAAGTAGTCAGGAGGGAGAGGGGGCCCTCCCACAAATCCAACCTGGTAATATATATATATATATATATATATATATATAGAGAGAGAGAGAGAGAGATACACATATAGAAAAGGAAATAATGGCTGAATGCGCACCTTGCATATGCACTCACAGGGGCTCCTCCACTTTACTGCCTAGGGGCTCCAAAAAGGTAGATCCGGCCCTGAGTGTGGCTGTGTCCTTTTTGCAGATGTGTAAGTCTTTTGCACATACCAAACAGTGAACAATAACATACTGCCTGCAAAGGATGCACAGGCCAGTGGGAGGAGTGGAGGATAGTTCTTCCTCCCAAATTATCTCATTGTATCTAGACTTTGCACTAATATTTATTTTTCAGCACACTGCATATTGAGAACATTAATGATAACAATGTATGAGATTATAAATTCATGTTGTTTCCTCTGAAAGGTGCTCTATATAGAAGATATCACTTTAAAATGTTCTTCTCTTGGGTATAACAGTGCTTTATTCTTTTTTTGCAGTAGTTGCTACTGTGCTTTGCTGGTCTTATAAGACATAGGATCCATTTCAAGTTCTTCCTTCTTGTGGTTTAAAACAGCAATGTTCCACAAGATGCTGATTAACACATACATGCAAAACTGGATCTAAGATATTTAGGCTCCGCAAATTCAATTCAGGTAATCCAGGGCTCAGATTTGCAGGTGGTACCAACAGTATACAGACTCCAGATTACACAATTCTCTCTGCTCCTCCCACCCCCATAAAAAGAATAAAGAAGCTGTGGCCTATTCGTATCGGACTTCAAGAAGTAGCTTCTCTTGACATGGAAAAAAGGTTTTCATATGCAATAAGTACTGTTGCACAATACATAAATTCTCAAAGAGGCTCATCAAGGAAGTGTTTCTCAAGCATATATTTAGTGCATATTAGATGCTCTATATAAAGACTATGGGGATTATTTAATCAGAGACATTGTTAAGTGTTTTCAAATTTTAGTTAATTTGTTTAATGAGTTTGAAATTAGACTTTCATTACACTTCGAACACTTCAACAGCTGTAATGTTTATGCAAGTGCATCCATAACTATTTCACGCAGAAATGGCTATGAAACGTCTGAATATGTGACTAAAATGTACATGAAATACACAATTAATGTGCCTGACATGTTAAGAATAGTCAAAGACAAGACATATCCAAGGATACATGTTAAATACTGTAGTAGTTGTTTTTAACTGAGGTCAAGGCTTCACATTTTTAAAGGATAAAAAACATGGCAAGATCAAGCTTGAAAACCATTTATCAGATATTTCAAAAGCTATTGAATCATAACACACAAAACACAGAACTGTAAAGACACTTTACATAATAGAAAATAAATAATTATGTACTACTATACTAGCAAATAGTAGCACTGTCTGCTATCTAGTATTATAAAATACTAGAATTAATAATAACTAGCTAAAGGATGACAGAGGGCAGAGGGAAAAGCTGGAGGAGGCAGGCTAGTTCTGAGTTTGTAAACACCAACAGATTTGCCAGACTGAATTTTGGGGATGGGACTAAAAATTTGGGGGATGTCCATTCATAAATTCCCTCTAACAACCGGAACAACAGAGTAATAGACAGGTTTTGGTGGTTGGTGACTCTATTATTTAGAAGGTGGACAGGGTGATTTGTTACCCAGATCCCAGCAATCAAACAGTTTGCTGTCTCCAACAGTTTGCTGTCTGGTTCAGCATTTGGTGGATCGGTTGAATATATTATTAGTAAGGGCTGGAAATGACACATCAGTTTTGGCATATATTGGTACCAATGAGAAAGTAAGTGGAAGATACATTTTTCTATAAAGGATATTATTGATCTGGGAGACAAGCTTAAGTTGAGAACCTCCAAGGTAGTATTTTCTGAAACACTACCCATTGTCATGTGCTAACCCAGGGAAACAGAATGAGCTTAGGGAGGTTAATGTGTGGCTAAAAAAGTGGTGCAGGAAGGAGGGTTTGGGGTTTTTAGCGCACAGGGCTTACTTCTCTCTTAGGTACAATGTCTATAGAAGGGATGGACCGCACCTTAATGAAGAGGAAGTTTGTGTGTGTGGGGAGAAGATGTAGAAAGGCTGTGAGCGTCTTTAAACTAGTAGGTGTCCAGGCATGGACTGGGGGGGGGGGGGGGGGGATTAGAATAGTCAATAGGGAAGTTATGGTAAGTAACACAATACAGTAGTATTTAAAACCTGCACAGTTATAGCAACCTAAAATGTATGTTTGCTAATGCAAGAAGCTTGCCAGGAAAAATGGGATAGCTGGGATTGAGATTATTAACATTAAATGAGAAATTAGTAGGATGGTAGGATGATTTTCATGACTGGACAGTTAATTTGGAAGGTTATAACCTATTTAGGAGAGGCAATGGTAGAAGAGGGATTTGTTTGTATATTAAGAGTGATGTAAAGCCTATAGTCAGAGAAGATATTTATGTTGGAACTAGTGATAATGTTGAAACCTTCATAGTTTGAAATAAATAGTGGAGGAACAAATGTAACAAAAACATGGACAGAAATATGCTATAATCCCCAAAATATAATTGAAAGGGAGGAATTACAATTATTACTACAGATGGGAAATACAGCTTAGCATGGTCAAGTTTTAATAATGAGAGATTTTAACTACCCTGAAGTAAATTGGATGAATGAAACCAGCATTTTAAAGGATCTCTGTGGCAAGGTTTAAATAGTTGAGCCAAGTAGGTCCTTTAAGGGCCTCCATGGCATTGTATATATCTTAGGATCCACAGGCGTCTGAACAGGAACCCCATGAATAGGGGTACATTTTATATGCCACTGAAGTCCAGGACCTTCCTGGCATGAGGGTTAATTTTAGGGGCAATGGAGGTACTTCCATGTCCTAATTAAGATATGCCATAGAGGTCCTTCAAGGACCCCTTATGGATAGATAGTGTATAGATGCCACAGTTGTGGCATGGGGTTATATATGTGTGCCACAGGGATCGAATAGGCACCCGAATGGTAGGGGTTAACAATTAGGTGCAATTCAATGTCATTTCTCACATGTAGAAGCAGATCCATAGAAACAAAAACGATACCTTCTACGGCAGAATAATTGCATAAAACAGGAAAAAAATAAACTGTATTTATTTCTAAAAAATAAATAGTTGCTGAACATAGCACCCAAATAGACAGCATTCTGCACTGAGATACTAAAACCTTCAGCGGGCCAGATATTTTGGCTCCTATTGACTCCTGTTTAATACCTACTATTTACACTTTCCAAGTTTGCTCTTTAAAAAACTATTTAAGGATTTTTATTTTTAGGAAACATGTTCTAGGTCTATAATTACTTTACTGTGACTGAATAAAAATACCCTATATATATATATATATATATATATATATATATATATATATATATATATATATATAAACAATAACCTACAATATCAAATTATACAAAAGAACAAAAAAACTTGTATTATGTGTAAATAAGAATTTTTTAATTGCTTATGACTACATTTCTAAAACACACTCTACTGGGTTCAATGTTGAGCTTCTCAATAAACAACTTTCATCAAACACAAATTAATTCTTATTTTATTATACCACACAAAATTGCATCTTGTATAAAAGAATTGTAAAATAAACTAAAACAATAGTTTGATGTAGAATTGTAGTTTGAAAAAAACATTGCATGCACAAAAGAGATGTTCAATGACATGTTTAAGAAACCACTTACTTACATATAAACTATATATATATAGTTGTGAGCATACGAGCCATTGCTCACGCTTGCGGGCTCGCATATCGTGGGTCGCAGTTGCTGGCAAGGAGCGCCGAAGTGGATACTAGGAAGTATGGTATGCTCAGGTACAGCTCTGGCAGCTTCTTAGTGAGGCGGAGCCCATGTGAGTAATAGTTCCAGGCAGGGACAAGTTGCATCTGTATAGCTGCAGGCAGTGACACGTTATTTCTTTGTATCTGACTCTGTCCTGGATACTAACTGAGTATAGACTGGGAAGGGGTCTGGATGTTTCATAGGAAGGTGAGACTTGTTCTATACACTTTTGGGGCCGGCCAGGGCTTCCACAAAGTTTCAGACATTTTGGCTCATATTGACTTCGATGGGGATAGGGACATGAATAGAAACCAAAGGTGTGACGATCCGAGAGTAGGGGCTATACAAGCCCAGAGCCACCTGCTATAGACTACAGGTTATCTACCTGCAAGAACCGTTGGGTTCTTTGAAATCTCAGCACCAGCACCCTGATTTCTGGCTTCTGTATCAGTCAGAGTCTGTCCATCAGGAATCAGCTCTTCCAGTGGTTCAAGTAACCTTCCTGTGGTAGTGACCAGGACAGGTTACTTATAGGGTGGAGATAGGTTTATCCTCGCAGCCACCAGGAACAAAATAAAGAAACCATACGATTTCTATATGTCTCTGAGCGAACTGATTTATTTTTTAAATGACAGCAGTGTTTATAGGGGATAGATACAGAGGGGGTTTACACAGCACAAGAATGGGAGGGGGTGGCAGACAAACACAAAAGATAAACTCCACATGGGGTCTAACAGTAGCTTACTGAGATTAGTAGGGTTAACCTCCAATACACATCTTGTCGTCTCTAGCACATATCAGATGTGATTAACTTAGTCTGGTAAACAATAGGACAAAACAATATTTACAAATACAATGGAGGTGTTTATGCAGATAATCCAGTGACTGGAGCCAAGCTGTCTGTCTTTTTAATGAGCTCAATGGGCCAACACCCAAGCTGAGAAAAAGGGGTCCATGACAGATGGCTTTGTGGGTGGTAAACTAACAGACAAAGGATCAAAGAGAAATCGGTTACAAGCACTTTATCCTAATTGACCTTTGTTTCTGGAAACAAATGTTTCAAATAGTCTGTTAACAGGCTTGTTAAGTCATTTGACAGCTTAATTCACATTCACAAACTCCCACTGAAGTCCAGGGCCCAGCTGTTTACAGTGACGGAAGTTTAGATCCCAGCCTGGAACCTAGTTTAACATACCAGCTAGGAAGAAGCCTCAGATCAAAGTTGACTATCAGGAAGCTTATCTTATAACCTTTAAAGCTATATTACCCCTATTTTATGGATATATCTAGGAGGCTAGGATCTCACCCCTCCAGCACCCTTCTAAATGAAACCATGTTGTTAGTGGCACCTGGTAGTCTCTGAGGTCCATCTCCAGACCCCAAGAGGATATACTCTGGTCTGTAATCCCTGTTCTAGTGTCTCTAACATAACAACATGTTACACAATATACAACTGGTAGAAATGACATTCCAATAAACAAAACCACACAGTTTCAATTCTCAGAACCCCAAACTCCATGATGTTGTAATAACATGGTATCATGGCTGACTTTTGGGACCAGGGAGATACTCTGTTATTTGGGACACTAGCCATGTGGGCTAGTACAATGAACAAGAGATGTGTTTTAAGGACAATTTATCTCTCATTTATGCGTAATGTTAGGCGTCAGGCTCTGATCATGTACCCTGGATGCCCAAGGGTATTGTGTGTAAATATTCAGGTCGGCTAACAATTGTTTGTATAATGTTTAGTGGTCAGGTTGTGCTTAGGACATGACATTGTTATGCCAAGCCCCTTTAAAAGTACCAACTTATTTAGTAATGTTTTAATATGTATATCCCTGACTTGATTTAGTAGTGGTGATTTGGAAAATTGTATAATGTTTAAAGAATATATTTGCGCTCAAAGGTAGGCCCTAGCATATAATAGTATATCAAGTCACTTCAGAGGTTCATTTCTAATTACTAGAAGAATAGCCGTCCATATTGTCATATGGCTGCCATCTTGGAATGAATAGGTCACGACACTTTTAATTTGGTATTTCTTCAAAATAGCTTCTCAAACTCGCTTAGGGAAAAATTTTAAAAATTAGGCAAGAGCTGATAACGAACAGAGAAAGCCAATAGAAAAACACAGCATACATTTTTCCTACATGCAAATAAATTATCCCCTATGCTAGCTAGGAAACTGAGGTCCAAGCAAGATCAAAATCAAATTTACCAGATCAGAGCCCCGGGAGGACAGATAACCCTGTGCCAAACAAAAATAAAAAAACATTTCTTAATTATTATCAAAAAATATATTCATCCCAATCAAAAACTAGTAACTTCCCAAAAGAATGTTTAAACAAATATGATACCCTATCCATCTCAAATCAAGACCTGGAAATGATAAATGCTAAAACAACTGTAGAAGACATTTTAGAAACCATAAAATCTTTAAAACAAGGGAAATCCCCTGGGCCAGATGGCTTTTCCAACATTTATTATAAAACTTACGCCAATAAACTTGCTCCATACCTAAATAGATTATTTAATGAAATCCTATGAGGGTAACAAATGCCAGCCAAATTCAACCAGGCTGACATGGTGTTCTTCCCTAAACCTGGAAGAGACCCATTGGAAGTCAAAAACTTACGTCCAATCTCATTGCCTATTCAAATACTAGCAAAGTTGATGGCAACTAGATTCTCCAGGTTCTTACCTAAACTAGTTTACAAGGACCAGGTAGGATTTGTGCCGTTCAGACAGGCGGGGGACAATGTTAGGCGGATTCTCAACATATATCATATAACCAAATCTAAGAATATTCCCTTATGCACAATAGCCTTAGACTTAGAGAAGGCCTTTGATTCGCTGAAATGGTCATATTTACACAAGGTCTTGGCCAAGATGGGCATTAAGGGTAATTTTATTTATCTACTTAAAACTTATTATAGAAATCCAATAGCCGAACTAAACTTACAAGACTCAAATAGAGACCATATCTTCATACAAAGATGGGCTAGATAGGGGTGACCTCTCTCCCCACTTTTATTCGCTTTAGCGATTGAGTCCCTGGCCAAAGCTATTAGGTCCACGCCATGAGTAAAGGGAGTCACGGTTGACTGCAACAATTTAAGTGCTGCATGTTCGCTGATGATATCTTGTGTACACTGGTAGATCCGGTAAACTCTATACCAGCCCTGATGAGCATCTTAGGTTCCTTTGGAGTGATCTCAGGACTCAGGGTAAATGTAGGTAAAACAGAAGTGTTGCTCCCCAGACAAGACTTAGACCATCTTAAAAGACAATATCCATTCTCTTGGCCTAAACACCACATAAAATACCTGGAAAATGAATATAACCCCGAACCTGTCTGGACTGTACAATGCAAACTATATCCCATTATTTAAGTCCCTTAGAACTGATATTAACAAATGGAACAAATATCTATAACCATGGACAGGGTGTTTAAACGCCATTAAGATGAATATATTACCAAGAATATTATATCTATTCAGATCCTTACCTATACCAATTATTCCCAAAGAGTTAGAGAATTTTCAAAAATATATAACTAGATTTATATGGAATAATAAAAGAGCGGAGATAGCCAATACACACATATTAAGAAATAAAAAAAACAGGAGGGCTGTCGTGCCTTAACCTAAAATTATATTATAACATGGCCCAGATCGCATTCATACCCCAAGCATACTCCAGTGAACAACAACCAGCCTGGGTATTTCTGAAAAATTACCAAATGAAACCCCAAACATGGAAATCCGTTATATGGAATCCATCAATCCCTCCACATATACTGTAACATAACAATGCTATGATAAAGCTTTCGATAACTAACTGGAAAAGGGCTAACTCAAAAAATCAATTAGCAGCCAGATTCACAGAACTAACCCCTACACTTATATCTCAACCTATTTGGGACAGCTTGAGAGAGAATTTTTAAAATTGGTGGACAACAGCTAAACTTGACAAATTAGGTAATTGGTTTATCAAATGGACAATTCCTTACCTTTGACAAATTGAGGGTTAACTATAACACCTCACTCAAGGAGCATTACAATTATTGTAAAATAAAACATTTAATGACCACACTAATACAAAAATGGGGTACACCGCAAACCAACTGGTTAACCCTTATATGCAGCAAAGCCCCACTAACCAGAGGTGTCCTTGAATCTATTTACTCTATACGAAATGCCCGACAACAAATCTCAAAACTAACTTTATGAAACAATAGGAATCAGACATGGGAAGTCAATGGCATCCTCATAAGTAGGAACATATCTGCACAAATATAAGCAAAGGCTCACAAAATTACAGTCTACGTGAAACTTCTATAAATGTGTTGCACAGAGCTTATCTCACACCTGATAGATTACATAAAATTAACATGCAAACATTTTCAAGTTGCTATAGACTATGTCAAAATACAGGTACATTTCTCCACACTTGGTGGGAATGCCTGATAGTTCAGAACATTTGGACCAAAGTCATGGAATTGGCATCTACCATTTTGAAGACAACAATACACCCTTTGATAGACATTTGCCTATTTGGAGATTATTCTCCTCTACTACAAAAGTGACATAATAAATGGCTACAATTCCTGCCAATGGCCACGAAAAGCCACATTGCAAATAAATGGAAGACGCCCCAACTTCGCCTCCAAGAAATAATACATAAACTAAATTTCATAATGATTAATGAAATAATTTTTCATGTCATATCCAATACATATCCAATATTTACAGAAATATGCAATGTATGGATCATCTCCCCATAATCAATCACAATCATATAAAAATTACAAATATCACAAAACAAACACTAAAAAATGATATTAAAACTGGATGAATTGATAACCTCTTGGAGTGGAAAATGGAAGCTGAACAGGTACGGATTCAACAACGACTTTATTGACAAAATTGTAATCTGGAGTTCAAACCCATTAAGGATAAAATGAAGAAATTAAATCAACTATGACTCACTCAAGTGTAATACCCCCCCCCCCCCCCCCGAATGTTAGGGTTAGTCCAATTTAATTTGATATGTTTTAGGTTAATTTAGTAATTATGTTTTACTGTATCTACAGCTACAGATAAATGTGTTTTATACTTTTAGATTTTATTAAATGCTGTTTATGACATGTGTGTTTAAATTTACAAGTATGAAAAATTGTATGACATATGATTGTGAAAAAATAAAAGTTAATGATTAATTTGGTATTTCTCATGACAAAACTTACTATTTACTGCTCCATGCTTAATGTTCCCAGAAAGGAGCAGGACAGATTAGGTGTAGGAGCGATACCAGACCCTTTGGTCTCTGGGATCAAGATGTGTATCCCTCCATGGAGTTCATAAGTGACCAGACTTTGGAGTCTGGAGACAGGGAGAAACCTGACCCACCCAACCTATTGAAAGCAGAAAATACCAGATGAGTTCTGTCTCAGAGGAAGGAATGCCGGGGTGCGTGGGGAGGTAGGTTCTTTGTACTGCTTAAAATTATATGCGCAAACAAGAATAAAGTTAGTCTCTGTCTGTATACTAACATGTATTGTATTTTCTCATAACTTCTTCAAATATGGGAATGTTTGTTTTCCATTTTTTTGCTAGGACACTAAGAGGAGGCTTAGAAAATCTGATTCTTTCAGGAGTTTTGGAATGTGTGGGTATTCCTACTAATGCTTCCTCTGTTTTTTTGGGAATATGAAAACCCCACAAGGTAGAATATGTTTCTTCCCATATATGAGCGATTTTAGGGTATTCAGTGTAAGTCTCAGTGTACCTGTTTCGTTGCAGCCTCTAAAACATTTACCATCCAGGGATGGATTTGAGGTTTGTAGTCTTGCTGGAGTGAGATGCCATAAAAAAAGAACTATATTGAGAGAGGAACTTGCTGCATGTTTAAAAATGTTACCCCATTGCGCTTCGTCAAGGATTAAATTCAGTTATTTTTCAAAGTATATTTTGTAGGGTAATTTGACTGTTGTAACCTGGCTGTTTAGGTAATTATAAAGAATGGAGATATTTTTCTTTCCATTGCAGTTGTAGATGCAGCATTTCTCAAAAGGTGCATATACTTTTATGTGTTTTTCTTGAGAATAAAATATCAATAAATGTCTTTGAAGTTAATTCTTACAGTAAGCTTTATGTGCAACGTATTTTTGAAGTAATTTTTAAAATGATTTGCAACTTTGTGTTAATATACTTGAACTGTTCATGATGTTTGATCAGTTTATTATTAAAAATCAAAACATATGTATTAAACGCTTTTTGATCTAATCAGAGTTAATCAAGAGATATTTAATCAGTATAAAACAGACATGTGACATACACAATGCTATATTTTTGATTTTCCATGAGGTTTTAATAAAATAAGTTTATAATTATTCATAGGCATTGAAAACACTTTATTCATCATTTAGATTTTGAACATGTTTTATCCATTACATTTACTTTTCAACTTAGAATGATTTATCCCAAGATCTCATTGCATAATCAATGCTCATTTTCTACAAATAAAGGACATTCTTGTTTACGAAAATGAATGCTGAGGCAAAGGCCAACAATGTTGTATATGGCAATGATTGAAAAATAAAAAAGTTAGTTTATCATCTTTTGAGTCTCAAATTATTTAAGTGTAGATTTCCTGCCTTATGCTATGTGCTCAATCTCCTGTAAAGCAATGACTTATCAAGGTGCATTGCTGTATTACTTTGGAAGCTGTGATGTTCATAGAAAACAAACCATAGTTGTATTAATAATTGCATACTGTACAGAGGCTTTAAAATGGCAATAAAATTCACAGGCGCACATAACCTACACCTTAAAGTACATAAACAGTTAAGAGGTTTCATAAAGACATTTGAACCCAGACTTGGCCTTAGCAAGGTTCGTTATTTTGCATCATATTGGCTGTAAACCTTTATACATCTAAAAAAACATAACATTGTCTTTGTAACCTACAACAAAGTTTAAACTATATGGGAGGGGGTAGTGTCTATTATTTAGAAATTACAATTCAGTACAAGAGTACAGTATAAGAGTAAATGTATATTGAAGTTTAGTATACAAAAGTTGTATTAGATTGAAAAGTTCAATTTACTCACAGATTTATTTGCAGCAAACTGAAATCTGGATTTCCACACCCCCAGAGCTGCCAATGTCAGCAGCCCATCCTAGCCTATAGCAGCACAGCATGCAAGCATGGATTTTAAACTGTTTGTTATTGACTAAAAGGCTGTACAGTTCAATCAACCAGACTGTTATATATAATTACATGCTTGGGCAGAGACACAGCACAAACGCTGCTCACCAAGGAGACAGAGGAATGGGGAGAGGAAGAGGGGGTAAGAGAGAGAAAATAGTAGTTGATGCATATAATGGTTTTCCAGCAGAAGTTGTAAACAAGGCTGAACCACACTGCAACCAATCATTGGTATATCAGTGTAAGAGAGAGAGATCAGCTAACAGAGAATTACGTTCAGCTGTGGGTTTGTTAGCTCTACCAAACAGAGAGAATGAAAAGAACAAAAAAAAAAGAAAATACCTGCAGCTCTAGCTGATACGTAGAATGGGCCTCCAGCCGAAATGGTAATCAAAGCCGTATCCACACTGCAGCCGGTGTTTGGTATAGCAGTATGATTGTTTTTTATATGTAAACTCTATGTTATTCTTTAGTGCAGGGAGGGGGAGAGAATCTGCACAGCTGAGGGCTAACATCTTATTATGCTTGGCTGCGGGTTTGTCATCTCTGCCAAACAGAGAGAGAGAAAAAAAAACCTGCAGCACTAGTTGACACATAGAATGGACTGCCAACAGAAGTGGTATCCAAGACTGAATCCACACTGCTCTGACAATGTGCTGCAGATACTGAGGTAGAATAAACTGAGAGAGAGTGAATGTGAGAGTTGAAATGAGCTGCAGAGAGAGAGAATCATGAAAATACATAGCACCTTCTTTCATGGATATGTGCCAGACTACACATCCCATGATGCTTTGTTGCAGAGACCTGATCCCCAGACTGTGTTACAATGATGCAGCTGTCTCTGATTGGTCAAAACAAATTATGAATTTTATTCTAATTTAGTCTGGGACTTTAGGGGGCCTTGTGACATCCTGGGGGGGGGGGGGGGCAATACTTTGAGGGCCTGTTGGACTATTGGGGGACTATTACTCTGGATTAACATGGTTTGCTAATATTCTTTCTTCCTTTTCTTCCTGACACTGTCCTCCCAGCCTGAATCCTTGCACTGTGACATCTGCGTTCTTATTGTGTGCCCTGTGGGATGGGCGAGCCATGTGGTTCATGGAGAGGTCCACAATATGAGGGTGATCTTAATAATTATATTATTGTGAAGATGTATTGATGTTAAGGTGGTATCCAGGCATGTTTGCTCTTGAAATGTTTCCACCACAGAGTTTAATAATATGTATTACCAGGGTCCCTGGAGCAGAGGGGTCACCAGTTACAAGGTGCTTGGTTGTAGGGGATCCAGTACAGTGGAGGGAGAGCTGACTGGCACCAGGGGACAGTGGACATTTAGGTGAGAAAGGGGAAACATGCTGGGCATACGGAGGGTCCCACACATCAGAGACTTAGTGTCTGTAATCCTGATCTGATAAGATACCCCCTGTAAAGCCAGGATTAAAGGGCTAATTAGCCTGGGTAGGAAATTAGGCTCCCGGACAAGGGAAGTGAGTAGGGGGGGACATCACTGATGGACAGACCTCTCCACATGGTTAGGGTGGGGGGCTGGTGGAGTTTTGTTGAACTGAGTTGTGCATAAATACTGGATCGCATCAGTAAAGGCTGTTGTCAGTTTACACATGCATAACTGATATGTGTATTTCATATTGAGGGAATAATAATCCTTATTACTGGAATTATTGCTGCTGAACCAGCATTAGAGTCGGTAAGATTTGCTGGGTGGCTTTACTGATTCCTGTATATTGCTGGGCGCTTTGGAGGCTGTAAGCTGGATTGGTTCTGTTCCTGCTGTCAAGGATTCACAAAGAACCAGATGGTCTTACTGGGTAGGTCTGAACTAGGTTCTTATCAAGCCCAACAGAAGCAGTAGGAGTGTGACAGGCATCTACTATAAAATCCAAATGCCAGAAAATAGAAGACATTTTGCTAACTTAGTCTAGGTTTATTAATATCTTATAATATATATATATATATACACACACAGAAACAGTCTCAGTCTGCACAAATATTATTGAACAATAATAATACAAAATGTGATTCTGATGATTCTAATGGTTAATAACTTACTCACCAAAATAAATTCACTGCTTTTTAGCCACTCTTAAATAAAACAGTTAAAAATCACAAAATTCAGAAAACACTTCATGGACTGTTCCTTTCTGTGCCTCACAGTTTTTTTTGTTGTTGTTGTTCTTGACATCAAGTTGTTAGTGTTTGATCGATTAATTTCAGTATTGTGTTCCACAAAGACTAGAGTGCATGAAGTTTACTTAGAACTACAACTCTCTTTTATACTAAAACATGTTATTCTGACCAGGGGAACATGCCATAATCAGAGTATTATGGCACTCCTATATTGTTGTTCTTTTATTTTATTAAAACAATATTTTCTATGTTTTGTCTTTTAAAGTTTAAACTATTTTAGTGTTGTATTTAGGTTTAGGATTATTTGATGTTAAAACTATAACTTTTTAGGGAGCCTGTCATTGTGTCTTTTAATGGTTTTAATAGACAAATGGACACCAAAGAGCATCTTGTGATAAATATGGCAAATTCTGAAACATAATACTATTAATATATGTTGCAAATAATAATCATTTTTTAAATCTATAGCCAGATGTTTATGTAATTATTTTTAAAACAGTAAATTAGTGCAATTTATTTTTCTTCAGTGGAAATCTACAAACATTTATTCCATACAGTAATAGCTATGTGGGATTTGTTCAAATAAGAATTGCTATATCTGCTCAATTTCAAATGAATTTCAGTTTTCACACATCTGCCATCCTGATTCCCTTCCACACAAAAACCTGTTTAAATCGTGCAGGTGTGACACACTGGGATGCAACATCTGTGAGTTACAGGAGGAAGAGATGGAGGATATGCAAAGCTGGCTGGTGAGATCAGCTGCTCACAACTATTGCATAAAATGTCTATGCTGTAACTAATTTGCAACCTATACTTTGAATGTACAGCTTTGAGACAAGTATATTTTGCAGCTGCACCTCTACTGCTGAGCATGTGTGAGTTGTTTTGTGAATGTACTCCCACCATTTGTGTAAATTTAGCCCTTGTTCCCCGTGCCTTACTCATACCTTTTTGTCACACATCATATTCTGTAAGTTCCTCTACTTGACAAAATACATTTCCAAACTGAGAGTGAACAACTGATGTATTAAGAAAATACACTAAAAGTTCCTCTAACAGATTTTCAGCATTTATATAACAGAACAGAACAGTACTTAAAAAAATTTAAAAAAATAAAAACACTGCAGAAATCTTTCCATAGTAAAGAGCACTGACATTTATTTTCGTTGTAATAAATCACATCTCCATGGTGTGCAATTTGTTTAGATACCAAACTATCAAGGATTTAAAACATACAGTCATTTTAAATGTAACTAATAACCAGTAACATCAACAAACTAATAAGAGATAAAGTGAAAAGATGATATAAATAAAGGATAATAATAATATAAATAATCTGTGGAGATAGAGAGAGCACTAGAGAGAGAGATTCAGATAGGAGGGAAACATCACCTGCTTGCCAAATTAGGAACATATTGAGCTGTAAATATAATAAGAGTCATCTAGTATGTTATGACCTTAATACAGTGCCTTGCAAAAGTATTCACCCCCTTGGCATTTTTCGTGTTTTGTTGCCTAATAACCTAGAATTAACATGGATTGTTTGAGGATTTGCATCATTTAATTTAAAGTTCATGCCCACAACTTTAAAGATGTTTTTTTTTTATTGTTACGCATACAAGAAATAGGACAAAATAACAGAAAAAGTCAATGTGCATAACTATTCACCCCCCTAAAGTCAATACTTTGTAGAGCAACCTTTTGTGGCAACCACAGCTCCAAGCCACTTTGGATAAATCTCTATGAGCTTGCAACATCATACCACTGGGATTTTAGCCCATTCATCCTTGCAAAACTGCTCCAGCTCCCTTAAGTTGGATGGTTTGCGCTTGTGAACAGCAATCTTTAAGTCTGACCACAGATTTTCTATTGGATTGAAGTCTGGGCTTTGACAAGGCCATTCCAACACATTTACATGTTTCCCCTTAAACCACTCAAGTGTTGCTTTAGCACTGTGTTTAGGGTCATTGTCCTGCTGGAAGGTGAACCTCCGTCCTAGCCTCAAATCACGCACAGAGTGATACAGGTTTTGCTCAAGAATATCCCTGTATTTAGCACCATCCATCTTTCCCTCAACTCTGAGCAGTTTCCCAGTCTCGGCTGCTGAAAAACATCCCGCAGCATGATGCTGCCACCACCATGTTTCACTGTGGGGATGGTGTTCTTTGGGTGATGTGTTGGGTTTGCGCCAGACATGGCGTTTTATTTTATGGCCGAAAAGATCCATTTTATTCTCATCAGACCAGAGCACCTTCCTCCATACATTTTGGCAGTCTCACACATGCCTTTTCACAAACTCAAAATGTGCCATTTTGTTTTTTTACTTAAAGTAATGGCTTTCTACTGGCCACTCTGCCATAAAGCCCAACTCTATGGAGCGTACGACTTATTGTCGTCCTATATACAGATACTCCAGTCTCTGTTGTGGAACTCTGCAGCTCCTCCAGGGTTACATTAGATCTCTGTGATGCCTGTCTGATTAATGCCCTCCTTGCCCGGTCCATGAGTTTTGGTGGGCGGCTGTCTCTTGGCAGGTTTGCGGTTGTGCCATGTTCTTTCCATTTGGTTTTGATAGATTTGATGGTGCTCCTAGGGATCGTCAAATATTTGGACATTTTTTTATAACCTAACCCTGACTTTTCAACAACATTATCCCTTACTTGTTTGGAGAGTTCATTGGTCTTCATGGCAGTGTTTGGTTAGTGGTGCCTCTTGCTTAGGTGTTGCAGCCTCTGGGGCCTTTCAAAAAAAGTGTGTATATATTATGACAGATCATGTGACACTTAGATTGCACACAGGTGGACAAATTATTTCAATAATTATGTGATTTCTGAAGGTAATTGGTTGGACCAGAGCTTTATATGGGCTTCATAACAAAGAGGGTGAATACATAAGCACATGCCAATTTTCTGTTTCCCATTTCTAAAAAATAGTTGTATGCACCGTATATACTTGAGTATAAGCCGACCCGAGTATAAGCCGAGTCACCCATTTTACCACAAAATACTAGGTAAAATGAGTGACTCGAGTATAAGCCGAGGGTGGGAAATGTGCTGCCCCCTGTGTCTCTCTGGTGCCCTCTGTGTCCCCCTCTTGTGTGCCCTTTTCTTGTGTCCCCCCTCTCTCTCACCTGTGTCTCTTCTCCCCTCTCCCTCCCCTGTGTCTCTTCCCCCTCTCCCTTCCCTGTGTCTCTTCCCCCCCCTCCCTTATCACACTCCTCAACCCCCCTCCTCATTCTCAACCCCCCTCCTCATCTTCAACCTCCCTCCTCATCCTCAACCTCCCTCCTCATCCTCAACCTCCCTCCTCAAACTCCTCCTCATCCTCAACCTCCCTCCTCAACCCCCCTCCTCACCCTCAAACCTCTCCTCAACCTCCCTCCTCAACTTCAACCCCCCTCCTCATCCTCATCCTCAACCTCCCTCCTCATCCTCCACCTGCTTCCTCATCCTTAACCTCCCTCCTCAACCCCCCTCCTCAAACCCCTCCTCATCCTCATCCTACCTCCTCAACCTCCCTCCTCAACCCCCCTCCTCATCCTCAACCTCCCTCCTCAACCCCCTCCTCAACCTCCCTCCTAAACCTCAACCCGGCTCCTCATCCTCAACCTCCCTCCTCATCCTCAACCTCCCTCCTCATCCTCTGTCCTCAACCTCCCTCCTCATCCTCAACCTCCCTCCTCATCCTCAACCTCCCTCTTCAACCCCCCTCCTCATCCTCAACCCCCTCCTCAACCTCTCTCCTCAAACTCAACCCCCCTCCTCATCCTCAACCTCCCTCCTCATCCTCAACCTCCCTCTTCAACCCCCCTCCTCATCCTCAACCCCCTCCTCAACCTCAACCCCCCTCCTTATCCTGAACCTCCCTCCTCATCCTGAACCTCCCTCCTCATCCTCAACCTCCCTCCTCAACCCTCCTCCTCATCCTCAACTTCCTCCTCAACCTCCCTCCTCAAACCCCCTCCTCATCCTCAACCTCCCTCCTCATCCTCAACCTCCCTCCTCATCCTCAACCTCCCTCCTCATAATCCCTCCTCATCCTCAACGTCTCTCCTCAACCCCCCTCCTCATCCTCAATACCCTCCTCAACCTACCTCCTCAACCTCAACCCCCCTCCTCATCCTCAACCTCGCTCCACATCCTCAACCCCCCTCCTCATCCTCATCCTCAACCTCCCTCCTCATCCTCAACCTCCATACTCAACCCCTCTCTTCAACCCCCTCTTCAACCCCCTCCTCAACCCCCCTCCTCAACCCCACTCCTCAACCCCCCTCCTCATCCTCAACCACCTCCTCAACCTCCCTGCTCAACCTCAACCCCCCTCCTCATCCTCAACCTCCCTTCTCATCCTCCCTCCTCATCCTCCCTTCTCATCTTCAACCTCCCTCCTCATCCTCAACCTCCCTCCTCAACCCCCCTCCTCATCCTCAACCCCCTCCTCAACCTCCAACCTTAACCTCAACCCCCCTCCTCATCCTCAACCTCCCTCCTAATCCTCAACCTCCCTTCTCATCCTCAGCCTCCCTCCTCACCCCCCCTCCTCATCCTTACCCTCCCTCCACAACCCCCCCCCTCATTCTCAACCCCCTCCTCAACATCCCTCCTCAACCTCAACCTCCCTCCTCATCCTCAACCTCCCTCCTCAACCTCAACCCCCCTCCTCATCCTCAACCGCCTCCTCAACCTGCCTGCTCAACCTCAACACCCCTCCTCATCCTCAACCTCCCTTCTCATCCTAAAACCTCCCTCCTCAACCCCCCTCCTCATCCTCAACCTCCCTCCTCAACCCCCCTCCTCATCCTTGACCCCCCTCCTCATCCTCCCTCCTCATCCTCCCTCCTCAACCCACCTCCTCATCCTCAACCCCCCTCCTTATTCTAAACTTCAAACTCAACCCCCCCTCCTCAACCCCCCTCCTCATCCTCAACCCCCTCCTCAACCTCAACCCCCCTCCTCATCCTCAACCTCCCTCCTCATCCTCAACCTCCCTCCTCATCCTCAACCTCCCTCCTCAACCCCCCTCCTTAACCGCCCTCCTCATCCTCAACCTCCCTCCTTATCCTCAACCTCCCTCCTCATTCTCTCTCCTCATCCTCCCTTCTCATCCTAAACCTCACTCCTCATCCTCAACTTCCCTCCTCAACCCCCCTGCTCATCCACAAATCCCTCCTCAACCTCCCTCCTCAACCTCAACCTCCCTCCTCAACCTCAACCACCCTCCTCAACCTCCCTCCTCATCCTCAACCTCCCTCCTCATCCTCAACCTCCCTCCTCATCCTCAACCTCCCTCTTCAACCCCCCTCCTCATCCTCAACCCCCTCCTCAACCTCTCTCCTCAAACTCAACCCCCCTCCTCATCCTCAACCTCCCTCCTCATCCTCAACCTCCCTCTTCAACCCCCCTCCTCATCCTCAACCCCCTCCTCAACCTCAACCCCCCTCCTTATCCTGAACCTCCCTCCTCATCCTGAACCTCCCTCCTCATCCTCAACCTCCCTCCTCAACCCTCCTCCTCATCCTCAACTTCCTCCTCAACCTCCCTCCTCAAACCCCCTCCTCATCCTCAACCTCCCTCCTCATCCTCAACCTCCCTCCTCATCCTCAACCTCCCTCCTCATAATCCCTCCTCATCCTCAACGTCTCTCCTCAACCCCCCTCCTCATCCTCAATACCCTCCTCAACCTACCTCCTCAACCTCAACCCCCCTCCTCATCCTCAACCTCGCTCCACATCCTCAACCCCCCTCCTCATCCTCATCCTCAACCTCCCTCCTCATCCTCAACCTCCATACTCAACCCCTCTCTTCAACCCCCTCTTCAACCCCCTCCTCAACCCCCCTCCTCAACCCCACTCCTCAACCCCCCTCCTCATCCTCAACCACCTCCTCAACCTCCCTGCTCAACCTCAACCCCCCTCCTCATCCTCAACCTCCCTTCTCATCCTCCCTCCTCATCCTCCCTTCTCATCTTCAACCTCCCTCCTCATCCTCAACCTCCCTCCTCAACCCCCCTCCTCATCCTCAACCCCCTCCTCAACCTCCAACCTTAACCTCAACCCCCCTCCTCATCCTCAACCTCCCTCCTAATCCTCAACCTCCCTTCTCATCCTCAGCCTCCCTCCTCACCCCCCCTCCTCATCCTTACCCTCCCTCCACAACCCCCCCCCTCATTCTCAACCCCCTCCTCAACATCCCTCCTCAACCTCAACCTCCCTCCTCATCCTCAACCTCCCTCCTCAACCTCAACCCCCCTCCTCATCCTCAACCGCCTCCTCAACCTGCCTGCTCAACCTCAACACCCCTCCTCATCCTCAACCTCCCTTCTCATCCTAAAACCTCCCTCCTCAACCCCCCTCCTCATCCTCAACCTCCCTCCTCAACCCCCCTCCTCATCCTTGACCCCCCTCCTCATCCTCACTCCTCATCCTCCCTCCTCAACCCACCTCCTCATCCTCAACCCCCCTCCTTATTCTAAACTTCAAACTCAACCCCCCCTCCTCAACCCCCCTCCTCATCCTCAACCCCCTCCTCAACCTCAACCCCCCTCCTCATCCTCAACCTCCCTCCTCATCCTCAACCTCCCTCCTCATCCTCAACCTCCCTCCTCAACCCCCCTCCTTAACCGCCCTCCTCATCCTCAACCTCCCTCCTTATCCTCAACCTCCCTCCTCATTCTCTCTCCTCATCCTCCCTTCTCATCCTAAACCTCACTCCTCATCCTCAACTTCCCTCCTCAACCCCCCTGCTCATCCACAAATCCCTCCTCAACCTCCCTCCTCAACCTCAACCTCCCTCCTCAACCTCAACCACCCTCCTCAACCTCCCTCCTCATCCTCAACCTCCCTCCTCATCCTCAACCTCCCTCCTCATCCTCAACCTCCCTCCTCAACCTCCCTCCTCATCCTCAACCTCCCTCCTCATCCTCAACCTCCCTCCTCATCCTCAACCTCCCTCCTCAAACCCCCTCCTCAACCCCCCCTCCTCATCCTCAACCTCCCTCCTCAACCCCCCTCCACATCCTCAACTCCATCCTCAACCTCCCTCCTCAACCCCCCTCCTCATCCTCAACCTCCCTCCTCATCCTCCCTCCTCATCCTCAACTTCCCTCCTCAACCCCCCTCCTCATCCTCAACCTCCCTCCTCATCCTCAACCTCCCTAATAAACCCCCGTCCTCAACCCCCCTCCTCAACCTCCCTCCTCATCCTCAACTGCCTCCTCAATGTCCCTCCTCAACCTCAACCCCCTCCTCATACTCAACCTCCCTCCTCATCCTCAACCTCCCTCCTCAACACCCCTCCTCATCCTCAACCCCCTCCTCAACCTTCCACCTCAACCCCCCTCCTAATCCTCAACCTCCCTCCTCATCCTCAATCTCCCTCCTCAACCCCCCCTCATCCTCAACCCCCTCCTCAACCTCCCTCCTCATCCTCAACCTCCCTCCTCATCCTCAACCTCCCTCCTCAACCCCCCTCCTCAACCCCCCTCCTCATCCTCAACCTCCCTCCTCAACCCCCCTCCACATCCTCAACCTCCCTCCTCATCCTCCCGCCTCATCCTCAACTTCCCTCCTCAACCCCCCTCCTCATCCTCAACCTCCCTCCTCATCCTCAACCTCCCTACTAAACCCCCGTCCTCAACCCCCCTACCGCCCTCCTCAACCTCCCTCCTCATCCTCAACTGCCTCCTCAAGGTCCCTCCTCAACCTCAACCCCCTCCTCATACTCAACCTCCCTCCTCATCCTCCCTCCTCATCCTGCCTCCTCATCCTGCCTCCTCATCCTCAACCTCCCTCCTCATCCTCAACCTCCCTCCTCAACACCCCTCCTCATCCTCAACCCCCTCCTCAACCTTCCACCTCAACCCACCTCTTAATCCTCAACCTCCCTCCTCATCCTCAATCTCCCTCCTCAACCCCCCTCATCCTCAACCCCCTCCTCAACCTTCCTCCTCAACCTCAACCCCCCTCCTCATCCTCCCTCCTCAACCTCCCTCCTCATCCTCCCTCCTCATCCTCAATCTCCCTCCTCATCCTCATCCTCCCTCCTCAACCCCCTCCTCATGCCTCAACCTCCCTCCTCAACCCCCCTCCTCATCCTCAACCCCCTCCTCAACCTCCCTCCTCAACCTCAATCCCCCATCTCATCCTCAACCTTCCTCCTCATCCTCAACCTCCCTCCTCAACCCCCCCTCCTCATTCTCCCTCCTCATCCTCCCTCCTCATCCTCAACCTCCCTCCTCATCCTCAACCTCCCTCCTCAACCCCCCTCCTTATCCTCAACCCCATCCTCAACCTCCCACCTAAACCTCAACCCCCTCCTCATCCTGAACCTCCCTCCTCATCCTCAATCTCCCTCCTCATCCTCAACCTCCCTCCTCATCCTCAACCTCCCTCCTCAACCCCCCTCCTTATCCTCAACCCCATCCTCAACCTCCCACCTAAACCTCAACACCCTCCTCATCCTCAACCTCCCTCCTAATCCTCAACCTCCCTCCTCATCCTCATCCTCAACTTCCCTCCTCAACCCCCCTCCTCATCCTCCCTCCTCAACCCCCCCTCATCCTCAACCCCCTCCTCAACCTCCCTCCTCATCCTCAACCCCCCCATCCTCATCCTCAGCCCCCCCTCAACCTGAACCCCCCTCCTCATCCTCAACGCCCCTCCTCATTCTAAACCCTCTTCTCATTCTAAACCCCCCCTCGTTCTAAACCCCCCCCATCCTCATCCCCCCCATCCTAAACCCCCCCATCCTAACCCCCCCATCATCCTCTTCCGAAAAACCCCTTCCTCACTTTACCCCTCTAAATACCTCCCCCTCTCCCTTTCCCCTCACTTACCTCCATCTGCAGCTTCTCCTCCGGCCTCCACGCTCCTTCCTGCATCTTGACCCGGCCAATGCTAATGACGTGGCGCGCATGTGACGTCACGTCATTAGCATATACCGGGTGCAGACGCAGGAAGGAGTGGAGGCCGGAGGAGCAGCTGCAGATGAAGTTAAGTGAGGGGAAAGGGAGAGGGGGAGGTATTTAGAGGGGTAAAGTGAGGGGGGGTTTAGAATGAGGAGGGGGGTTGAGGATGAGGAGGGTGGAGGGAAAGAGACACGGGGGGGTTAGAGAGACATGGGGGGGGAGAGTGACTCGAGTATAAGCCGAGGGGGCCCTTTTTAGCCTTAAAAAAGGGCTGGAAAACTCGGCTTATACTCGAGTATATACGGTATATATTTTTCTCATTTCACTTCACCAATTTAAACTATTGTGTTCTGATCCATCACATACAATTCAGATTACCAAAACATTGAACTTAAGGCTGTAATGTAACAAAATAGGTAAAACGTCAAGAGGGGTGAATACTTTTGCAAGGCACTGTATGTATAGTTCAGAGGATATAATGGGAAATATGCATGGCTGAAACATTCAAATATAACAATGGATTTAATAAAGTTCAGGAGGTAAGTGTCTCCCAGGAAAACAGGAATGGAAGAACACAAGGTCATAAATTAAGGTACTATTTTGATTTTAACACTGTGACTTATCTGGGGGGCATAGCTAGCTCTGCTTGGAAGCTGGAAGATCAGGGAGCTTGGAAACAGGCAAGGCTATAACTCCATTTATCCCATTGCATAATGTAATTGACCACACACTCACTGCTCACACAAAGCTATTAACAGTAACAGCTCTATTGCAAAAGCCTTGCAGCTGCTCCATTGCTCCCCCTTAGTGACATCACAGAGGAGGGGACAGTGACAATCATAGCCCTGTCTCCTTTGCTCAACATTCTCTGAAGCACAACCACTGATATGGTACAGGTATGTTATTAAGACCAAAACAGATTCTCTCTAAGATACCTTAGAGAGAAAAAGGTCATACATTTTGAGCCTCTTTTTGATGTCACAGCCCAGAAACATTAGCTACAGTGGAAATACAGTTTACTGAGAAGTTACGTGGGAAAAGCAGGTTTTCAAGGCTGCTTGAGACATATAAGTGTGCTCAGAAATACTTTTTTCCTTAAGCTTTGCATTTTCTGGGACTTAAGTTGAATACATTTCTAGTATCAAGTGCAATTCTAGTAAAAGTGTAAGAGTTTAAATAAAAGGAGGGATTTCAAAGAAAAGGGAGGCCAGATTTATAGTGCAAACGAGGAAAACTTTATACAAATATTTTATTTTTTATTCTTTATTTTTCCCACTGAAATTTTGTAGACAATAATAATAATTATGAGTCAGTCCAGTGGCAACCTCATTCAGTGTACATCCTGTCAAATGTATGCAATACTGGAACAGATGGGTCCATACCTCTGTGAGGGGTGTGAGCATGTTGCCGCTCTCGTAGCTCTATTTGGAGATCTGGAGAGATGAATTGCAACACTGCTTGATATTGCTCCACTGGAAAGGGGGTTGGTGCTCTCGGAGCACAGTTTAGCTGGGCCTAGCATGGAGGGTGGAGATGGGGCTAGTGAGGGTGTCCAGGGAGGTAGCTGGGTTACAGTTAGAAACAGGTGGAACAGGAGGAGGTAGGCCACTTCTGAGTTGGCAAACACCAACAGATTTTCCAGATTGATTGAAACTGTTGGGGACCTCCATTCAGGAATGGCAAAGCCAGATAGAGCTGTTCCCTCTAACAGCCGGGAGAACAGTTTTACTGGAGGAGTGGGAGGGCAGAATAGGCAGAGCAACAGACAGGTTTTGGTGTTAGGGGACTCTATTATCAGGGTAATTTGCTACCCAGATCCCAGCAATCAAACTTTGCTGTCTCCCGGGTGCTCGGGTTCGTCATGTTGTGGATCGGGTAGACAAATTATTGGGAGGGGCTGGAAATGAACCGGCGGTCTTGGTACATATTGGTACCAATGACAAAGTTAGTGGAAGATGGAGTGTCCTAAAGAATGATTTTAGATAACTAGGTAATAAGCTGAAGGCAAGGACCTCCAATACCTCCAGTGTTTTCTGATATACTACCAGTGCTAGCCCAGGGAGGCAGAAGGAGCTTAGGGAGGTTAATGCGTGTCTAAAGATGTGGTGCACTAGGGAGGGGTTTGGGTTT
Organism: Discoglossus pictus; assembly: GCA_027410445.1. Lineage (NCBI taxonomy): Eukaryota > Metazoa > Chordata > Amphibia > Anura > Alytidae > Discoglossus > Discoglossus pictus. Next base: position 342,549,599 of record CM050163.1, on the reverse strand, counting down.
TTAGAGCACTGGGCTGACTTTTCACTTCGGTACAATCTCTACAGCAGTGATGGATTGCACCTCAATGATGTGGGAGCTTTTGTGCTAGGGGATAGAATGGTGGAAAGGCTGGAGGAGTTTTTAAACTAGTAGGTGGGGGGGAGGGACTAGATATAAGTAATGGGGTAGAAAGTGTAGAGGGTAAAGGGATGAATTAACAACACATAGGGGAGGAGATGGGGGCAGGGAAGTATAGTCAATAGGGAGGTAGCACTAAGTAACTCAAGTACAGTGGCAGGCACTTCAGAACTACAGGTGTATGCTTGCTAATGCCAGAAGCTTGCCAGGAAAAATGGGAGAGTTAGAATTATTAGCAATTAATGAAAAATTAAATTTAATAGGCATTACCGAAACGTGGTGGGATGAATCTCATGACTGGACAGTTAATCTGGATGGTTATAACCTATTTAGGAAAGATAGAGGCAATGGTAAAAGAGGAGGCGGGTTTTGTCTGTATGTTAAGCCTGAATTTAAGCCTATAGTCAGAGAAGATATTTATGGTGGACCTAGTGATAAAGTTGAATGTTTGTGGGTAGAGTTAAATAGCAGAGCAGCATATTCCAAAAGAATATTAGTAGGAGTATGCTATAAATCCCAAAATATAGCTGAAAGTGAGGAAATACAATTATTGTTACAGATTGGAAATGCAGCTAAGCATGGGCAAGTTCTAATAATGTGAGATTTTAATTAACCTGAAATAAACTGGATAAATGAGACCAGGAGTTCAGCTAAGGGGAGCAGGTTCTTGAGTACACTCAGAGATCGTTATCTGGCCCAGGTTATACAAGAGCCTATTAGAAATCTAAAAGCTATCTTAGATTTAGCCATCACAAATAATATTGATTTAGTAACAAATGTTGGAATAGGGCAACCTTTGGGAAACAGTGATCACAACACAGTCTCATTTGAGATTGAATTAAAAAAACAAGGGGCCAACAAAAATACTTCATTTTAAAAGGGCAGATTTTAACGGTCTAAGGGCAGCAATACAAAGTATAGACTGGGACAGAGAACTGATAGGTAAAAACACTGAACATAAATGGACAACATTTAAATCCTTACTAAATATACATACACATCGGCATATACCATGTGGGAATAAAGGTAAAAGGAGTATATCCCATCCAATGTGGCTTAACAATGATTTAAAGATCAAGTTACGGAGTAAAAAACAGGCATTTAAATTGTACAAACAAGAGGGGACAGAGACTGCTTTACGGGAGTACAAGGAAATCAACAAGGCTAACAAAAGCGCTATTAGACAGGCTAAAATAGAAAATAAAAAATGAATTGCAAAAGAGAGTAAGATTAACCCTAAAATATTTTTTAACTATATTAATGGGAAGAAGGTGAGAAAGGAAGCTATAGGAACATTACAATGTGACACAGGCCGTCTGAAAATGAGTGACCAGGAAAAGGCAGGTGAGCTAAATAGGTTCTTTTCTTCGATATATACACACAGGAGTTACCAGTGGTTGGGACACTGCAACATAATGGGGCTACACTACCTTTGCCAAATAATTGGTTAACACAGGAAGTAATACAAAAGAGGTTGGAAAAAATGAATGTTAATAAAGCCCCGGGTCCTGATGGGATACATCCACGGGTACTGAGGGAACTGGGTTCTGTAATAGCCAAAGCATTATATTTAATTTTTCAAGATTCACTCAACACAGGGTCTCTACCAGATGCAGCAAAGCAGATGTGATACCTATATTTAAAAAGGGAGCAAGAGAAAATCCGGGGAATTATAGACCAGTGAGCCTCACTTCTGTAGTGGGGAAGCTTTTAGAAGGGTTAATAAGGGATAATATACAAGAATATGTCTATTTGAAAAGGTTTATAAGTTGGAGTCAACATGGATTTATGAGGGATAGGTCATGTCAAACAAATCTAATTAGTTTCTATGAGGAGGTTAGTAGGAACCTGGATCAAGGCGACTCAGTGGATGTAGTCTTTTTGGATTTTGCAAAGGCTTTTGATACAGTGCCACATGGGAGACTATTGTGCAAACTAAGAGATACAGGAATTGCAGTAAATATCTGCTCATGGATTGAGAGCTGGCTAAAAGACAGGAAGCAAAGGGTTGTTGTAAATGGAACATACTCCGATTGGACTAATGTGGTAAGTGGGGTTTCTCAGGGTTCAGTATTAGGTCCTCTCCTTTTTAACATATTTATTAATGACTTAGAGGTGGGATTGGAGTGTGGTATCTCCATTTTCGCTGATGACACTAAGTTGTGCAAGGTAATTAAATCAGATAATGATGTGCTTTCCCTCCAAAGGGATTTACATAAAATTGAGGAATGGGCATCTAAAAGGCAGATGAGATTTAATACAAATAAATGTAAAGTTATGCATCTGGGAAGGAAAAATAGCCATGCAATTTATAATCTTTATGGAGCAAATCTAGGTGTATCAGATATTGAAAGGGATTTGGGAGTGCTTGTGGACAACCACCTAGGTAACAGTTATCAAAGCCAAGCAGCAAATAAAATATTAGCATGTATTAAGAAGGGTATAGAAGCAAGGGAAGCAAATATAATTCTGCCACTATACAAATCTCTAGTACACCCTCATTTGGAATATGGAGTACAATTTTGGGCACCACTTCATAAAAATGATATTTTAGAGCTGGAAAAGGTACTGAGGAGGGCAACAAAACTAATAAGGGGAATGGAGGGGCTAAGTTATGAAGAAAGACTAGCCAAATTAAACTTATTTTGTCTAGAAAAAAGGTGTCTAAGAGGAAATATGATTACCTTATATAAATACACCCAGGGTCAGTATAAATATTTGTCATGGGAGCTTATTGTGCCAAGAGGTTTTCAACTGACAAGAGGACATCCCTTGAGGTTAGAAGTAAAAAGATTCCACCTTAAAGAAAGAAAACTTATGTGGTTAATCTGTGGAATTCTCTACCAGAGGAGGTGGTGACAGCAAATTCGATAGATAACTTTAAAAGGGGACTGGATTTATTTCTAATTAAAAAGGGAATTTGGGGTTATCATGGATAATTAGAGAGACAGTATTGATCCAGGGAGAAATCCGATCGCCAGTATCTGGGGTTAGGAAGGATTTTTTTTTTTTTCCTTTGGGATGATTGGCTAAGTCTCACTTGTTTTTTTTTTTCTGTTTGCCTTCCTCTGGATTAATTAATAATTTAAAAAAAATATAATAATAATTGATTAATAATTAATTAGCAACTAATTAATTAATATTTAATCCGAATATTGCAGATCCGATGAGATCTTAAAAGTTTGAACTTGATCTACTAAAAGTATTTTTTCAACCTTAATTACTATGTAACTATGTAACAATGTACAAAGTGGTAGTGTCCAAGAATGTGGTAAATTACATATATTACCAGTAAAAGTTTCAAAATATAAAACATGTTTTTTATACCATGTAACTGTACACATGAGGGCTACAAATTGCATATGTGATTGACATTCCTTACGGAATAAGTAATTTAACTTAAGAATTACAGTTATCTACAAGGTGTTGCTTTGGAACTAGCAGTCTGCTTATTCTTATTATGCAGTAATAGAATGTATAACTCTTGCTGGTACCTAGCAGCTGTAAATCCAAATGTTATAAAATTCTGTTGTTTTTTTTTAATAGGCCAAATAGAGAAATTAATGTAAACAGTATTTTATCAGAACTAATGTGACTTACTGCTAAAAATATCTCCTCTCATTGCAGGTAACAATGCAGGAAGCTGTACTGTCCTTGTGGGATGGAAATAAACAAACTGTCTGCATTCAATGAATATTAGTATTATTATTTCCTTAATTTATAGCACACCAACATATTCCGTGGTGCTATGTAGGGGTAAGCTCAAGTCAAAAACAATATTAACACAATGAAGAAAGAAGGGTTCTGCCATTAAGCTTAAAAACAAATGTACACAGAGTTTTCACTAAAGCACATAGCAAGATTGAAGACTTACAACCTAAAGGAATATGAAAAATTATCACTTAACATCATAAGCTAACTTCTAAATACCTAAGATTTAGGTATACAGAAGAAGTTTACTATAAAATCCACCATAGGTATATAGATGAGTTTGTTATTGTGCACCTAATTAGAATTCCAATTACAAAACCAATAATTAATATTTCTTGCTGTACTATATTATTGGGGTGATTACGTTTACAGACAATACAATATTCCTTGATAGTGCTAATCCCTAAATATCAGAGGTGCTTCTTTTATCAACCAAATTCAAAAATAATTGGTACATTATTTAGTGGCCTCGCTAGGGAGAAAAATGTTGAATGCTGTTGATTTTTGAGTGCTAATTTCTAAGCATAAGATTTTGCCAAATTAGGTTTAAGTGGGTTATATAGACTTGAAAGAAAATCATAAGCAAAGTCTATGTTATTGTAAGATGTTAATACATTCAAATTCCAGATTTGCTCGGAGTGTTTTGATTTTGCTAATTGTTCTAATACTAGGAAAGTCAGATTTATTTTTATACACATGAGTGCAAGACTTGTCAATTTTTCAAATGTTTCTATTTCTTTTTTTGCTGTATCAAAAAATATACAAAAAAATTAATTGTAATACGTTGTTGCAATGCAATGCTTCAGCTAAATCGTGTATGATGCATTTGCAAATTAAATAAAAATGTTCCAAAGAAAACTTCTTGATCTAAAATTTTCAGCCCCAAACTTACTAATAAAAACAAATACATTGTTTGTTTCAATACTAGGAAATAATTTAAAAAATATGGGCTATAAACAGATAAATACTAAACATGAAAAAAATGTTTGCAATTTTAATAGTTATGTTTCAAATGTTTTTAGTGATGAATATGTCATTATTTCCAGTAGAAGAATGTAATGAGGAGTGAAATGGATTTTATTAGTCAATGCATTGAATTTAATAAGATTCATTATTTCATCATTTTTCTTTAAATAGATTTTATTGGAGAACATAGAACATAGCATTATACAAACAAATAACTAGCATCAATTAAAAACATGCATTATACAAACATATATTATTCTACATATATGTTTTATAATATATACAGGTACTTCACATCCTTTTTTTATATATCTTTTTCTTATAAACATGATCTGAAAATAAAATAAAAAGTTATTTTCAGTTCAATTTTAAGGTCACTTTGTTTATTTTCTCTGTAATAATGGTCCAGTGGAGGATTCATTTTTTCCATCTACTTGCAATATGTAATTTTACTAAACTAAATATTATTGCTAATAGTTTTCTACTTGGGAATTTTATTTATGTTGGAAACATTCATATTAAACACATTTGTATAAGTATCATTAGTTGCTTCTTCTGAGGATCTATAGCACTTCTTTTCTACATCCTCTCAAGCAACAATCTGACTGATTTTTTATATTTTATGTAATTTTGTTGGTACATGTACATTCTATGATTCACTTTAAGACTTGTTTCTAATAAAATTTAATTTCTGCAGCTATTAATTTGAAAATCTCGATTTTTATTCCAATTTATATTATCTATTTATATGTTTGCAACATTTTCCTATTTTCATTTTAATTTATTAAAGGTACTTTCATCTAGTTTTGTTTTTTTAATCTATATATCATACCTATTCCTCCTTTACATTTGAATTTCCAAGCATTTCCTCTCAAAATTGGTAACTAGTCTCATTATCTCCTGTTTTGAAATAAAATGCTTTCCAAGTATTTCTTTTCCATTTTCATATGAAATTACTTTTCTATTTCTATTTAATTGTATTACTCTTGTTAAGCCAAATTTAATCCATATTGTGAGATTTTGATAACTGTTTACCTAATTTTATTTTAACTGTGTTGTATTGTAATAAATATTTAAGTTTGGTATTGATAAACCTCATCTGCTTCTATGCATGTACATGAATTTATGGCTCCATATAAATGGGAAAATTCAGATTGTAAGTACTTAAAACCCTTCTGGATCACTACCTTGTTGTGGTGAAGGGGCTTGCGTATTTCAATGAAGCTGTGAGCTATACCATGTAGGTCACCCAAGATGGGCCTGTCATAGAAGAGAGGTCAGACAAATTGCGGTCCACTGGAGAAGGAACTGTCACCCACTCCAGTATTTTTGCCATGAAATCCTTATGGATAAGCCCAGCTGGAGACATTGTGAAAAGTGTCTGACGTGGACTATAGGGTCACTGAGAATGGCACATGACTGAAGGACTGAACAACAACAACAAAAATATGAAAGTTGAGGCAGCAATTTTTAAATTTAATTTGACTGATTTATCAGTTTTTTATTTTTAACACTGATATATCAGCAAATATATTTAATATACAAAACAGGTTTGTCAAAATTGTTAATGTTTTTTTACCATCATTTACTATCTATTATCCCACATATATTTCTGTGTTCACTGGCTGCAAGAGTTCCCATATCAATAGCAAACAATGGTATAGAAAGTGGGCATCCCTGATGTGTACCATTTTGAGCATTTATATCTCCTGTTGATGGACCAGGAAGTTTTATAGATGTCTTAGGGTTATTGTAAATTATTTCAATTGCTTCCAAAAAAATCTATATATACCTATATATTTGAATGTTTCAAATAGGTCATTCCATTCAAGGGGAACAAACACTTTCTCTATACAGTGATAAAAAACAACATTGTATTTTATTCTTTTTATGTTATCTGGTGCCTGTCCCAATGATATAAAGGGTCATTAACATAACATATTTTCATGATAGCATTTGTCACATTGCTTCCTGGGAGGAGTTTAATACTTCCAAAAGTTTGATAATCTTATCAGGTTAAGGAAGCTCATAGCTAGAAGAATAATAGCTGAATGTGTGCAATGTTTCTAGATGGATAATTCTAAGAAGTACAATTTAGATATCTAATTATCACAGTTTAATATTTACAGGGAAGAGCTGGATCAGGCCACATTTAAGTGTGGATAAGTTTTTTTTAATGCAGATTATCTTCCATTTAACTTTACTAACTGTTCAAAGCTGATCCACAATGAGCTTGTTTCACCATATTTTTATCCCCTCATATTACCTCCTCTGTGAATATATTGAATCATCATAACTGAATGACAAAGTTATGCTTGTATGGGTACATCTTAGTGGTTTCCTGCCCTGAGTAGAAGCTGAAGTTGGTCCAGAGCTATAAGGCAGAAATAAAGTAAACAGAAGAGCAATGGGTGGAAACTATTAGAAAGCAAGTTCAAAGCACATTAGATTATTATATTATGTGACCTACCTTGTTAACTGAAGAACCTTAATAGTTTAAAACAGGGGAAACAGCAATATTGGGAATGTGATGTTTTTCCTAGAGCCAAACGATCAATGATTTTTGAAGTAAATTATAAACGCATTTGCTCGTGTTAGCAAATTGGTCTATCACATTTCTTCTTATGTCTAATCAACTAGTGCAGCAAATCAGCATTCACATCATAAAATCTATTTCTTTTTACAAGCAAATTCTATAGTTTACATTAGCACTGGCAACACTGCTGTTTCATGGTGTAGTGCCACACTGATGAGAACAGCTGTTCAGACTAGCACATCTGGATCTCATTGACTGTGATGAGCCTCATTATGAATTTACTAACAAATATGGGAGATCTTTGAGGTCAAAAGGAATTTTGTAAGGCAGAAACACCTTTTTTCATTATTCTGTGCAGAGTGAGTATGATACAGTTAAAGGATCACTGCAGTTCAAGAAGGCATGGCTTTTTCGTTCCATTTGCCGGTTACGGGCTTGAACATAACAGTTACGGGCTTGACAGATCAAAGGATTTGCGGTCGTGCAGTTCAAATGTTCATGTCCCGTAGCCTTTTCTCGCCCTTACCCTGTAAGTCATTGGCGGGTTGATTTACAGAGCCAATTTAATAGCTGCAAGACTTGCGGCCTACGTTATGGGCTACAGTTTTCAATGTTGAAGGAATTTATTAATAGGGCTACATGTTTATGATTATTGATATCCATTTTTGTTTGTTACATGACTTCATCAGAGCTGAATCATGAATGTATAAGTTTTGGCTATCAGTGAAATGAGAGGCGTGTAAGGAGAAAACGCCTTTTTTAAAATAAGATTCAAAAGACAACCCTCGCAAAAAACGTTTTTCTTGTTTAATTATGCACTTAGTTAAACTCAAAGTTTTCAAGCATATAATCTTTTTCGATTGTGCAGTGGTCCTTTAAGTGGAAATTTTATAAAATAATGGCAAAATAAGAATTCTATAAACAAATTTCACTTCTTTAGAAATAGCAAATCTTGAACATAAGTGTCTCAATTATTGTTTTTTTGGTTTTTTATTTGTTTCGTTAGCTGTTTTCTAACTTTATTATTATTGCTTCTTTTTATTTTTTGTTTATTTTTATATTTTAAATGGCATAATATATGTGATATTTTAATACAACCATGGCACACTACACAAACACAATATCTATAGAAGTGCTCCCGCACTGCTGAATGAGTATGGACGAAGTCTCGCACTTCAGCAGGCTTCCTCTATTACAGGTTTATATTGCGCTCCTACTACTCTGCCCTCAACCTTGTCAAACAGTACTATTTTACATCATTAATATCTACTCTGTCCTCTAACCCCATCTTTGTTTGCCAATTTAAACACATCTCCTCCGCCCACCACCACCACCATCTTCCTGTCTCACAGCTGAAGATTTTGCCAGCCATTTTAAGCATAAAATTTTAAGCATTCGCAACAAACTCTCCTCTCAACATGGATCATTCACTCCCTCCCTCTTCTCAACTAACTGACAACACCCAGTCTTCGTCCTTCCCCATTCCCAAAGCCAATATGCACTAATTTGACCTTATAACAGAAGATGAAGTCTCCAGCCTACTATCCTCTTACCTTACTACCTGTCCTTTGTATTCTATACCATCACAGCTAATGCCTCCCCTCTCTACCACACGTATCCCTGCTCTCACACATCTCTTCAACCTTTCCCTAAATACTGGCCTGTTTCCATCATCTTTAAAACATGCCATAATTACACCCATTCTTAAGAAACCCTCATCTGACACTGATTCTGGAACTAACTACAGCCATATCTCTCTACTTTACCTGGCTTTCAAACTGCTCAAATGGCTTGTCTACGATCACCGTACAAAATGTATTTCCTCCAACTCCCTTTTGACATCTTCAAATCCAGCTTCCGGCCCCAACGCACCACTGAGAAAGCTCTCACAAAAGTCACTAATGACTTGCTCACCGCCAAGTCAAAGGTTTACTTTTCTATTCTACGTCTTCTGGATCTCTCTGCTGCCTGTGACACAGTTGACCACCCTCTTCCAATCCAAATTCTCTGTTCCCTTGGAATCCGAGATACTGCTCTCATGGTACACTGCATACCTACAAGATTGAACATTTAATGTCTCCTTGTCTGACACTTCTTCTTCTCCTCAACCTCTGTCTGTTGGTGTACCCCAATGTTCAATCCTAGGTCCCCTTCCATTCTCCATCTATACATCCTCACTTGGTACTCTCATACAACCTTTTGGACTTCATTATTATCTCTATGCAGATGACACTCAAATCTACCGCTCAGCACCTGAGATATCCCCCTCTCTCCTAGCACGTGTTTCCAACTGTCTCTCTAGCATATCCTCCTGGATATCCTTCTGGATATCAATGTTCTCATCTCCAAATATTTCCCCACCTGCCCTCCACTCTGCTATTGACCATCTGCTTTCCTCCTCTCTCATAACCTCCTCAGGACTTTTCTTGTGTTGCCCTTATTATCTGGAACATTTGCCTAGCTCCACTAGACTATCCTCCTGCCTCAAATCCTCCAAAACCTCACTAAAAGCACATCTGTTTAAAGAAGCTATCACCTGCTGTCTTAACATCCACAATGCATCTTTCACTTCCTGTACCTCACCCAAACCCTTTAGATTTTAAGTCTGCAAGTTTTCAATCTTGCATGGTGCTTTGGGAATGCACTTTGGACACAGGATTCTAAGCTCAAAGACAGGGCCCTACATTTTTTGTGTTAATATTGTTTTGCTTTGAACACAATCATGTATAGCTCTACAGAATATGTTGGCGCGTTACAAATAAACATAAACAATAATAATAATATGCTAGACAGTGCCAAGCCTTAGTAAAAAAAAACAATGGAACACTATTAAATACTTTGTTATGAGATATTAAAGACAATTCAACCAACAATAGAACTGGAATCTTTATAGAGCATATTAAGAGTACTATAATTCTAGATGATTAAATTACAAGATCTCAGAGATCTGTCAAAGCTACAAATTTAAGCACATAATGACTGCTCCTATTATACATCACTGTAGTTCATACCAGACTCTTTGTTTGTTTACATGACAACTCTGGGAGGAGACAACTACGTCAGACTGGTGGAGTACTGACGTGGCAACAGCCGATTGTTGCACACCAATGAACTTTTCATATTATGACAAGCCCCTTCCTTATCCAATAGATACACAGTCCCAATTAGATAGCACTGTTTGTGGGGTTTAAATCCCACCAGATGCTGGCATTCACTTACTATAGACTGTGCCTTTGAGAAAGCTACACATAACAGCAGTGAAATGGCCAGTATTGCCATCTTGGGATTTGGTAACACTTAGAACCTTATTTACTTCTATGCCAGGGATCACTATTTAGGTTTTAAGTGTTTTTAAACATGGAGCCCTGAGTACAATCATTTTTAGGCTCTATGGTGATTAACACAACACTTCTATTTTAACCATATTCACAAGCTTTCATCACATTAGCCTACCATCCTATTTCAAATAAATGTGTCTGAAATAGAAGTAGTGGCGGAAAAGAAAGATCTCCTTCATGTGTATGGCTAGAAGTGAATTGGCTGTGGTAGCAGTGGAGGAATAGAAATACCCCCCCCCCCCCCCTCACCCCCCATTTTTAGTGCTAGAAGTGAAACTATTGTGGTAACTATTTGTTGTGTTGAGCCTATGATTGGAAGAGGTACTTTTGAACTCCTGTATGCGTGTTTAATTCAATGTTGTTTGTTCTGAAGTGCCAATACAGATTCCAGTTTTATTGTTTGTTGAATAGTTATAGTGGTGTTAGGCACCTGAAACAATATGTTTGTTTATACTACTAGATATTAAAAACAAATTGCTTTTTTATACTTAATGCAATCAGAGAACCTGTCCAGAAGTAAACAAATGTGTTTTGACTTCTAAGAGGAATTGCGAAAAAGTCTGATCTATTTAGACAAATACCAGAAGGGTAAATCTACTCGTGCCCTGACCACCTATCTACATGAGACACAGGTAAGAGGAGATATGCAGCTCTACTTGAGAAGAAATCACAAAGAAGAAATGTTAATGTTTATTTATTTAAAATACATGCCGTTTTTAGTGGGCTATGCACATTAAACAAACACATGAGACGTAGTTGTAAGTGCACTTCAGTGATCCTTTAAGTTTTAGGTTACATCGTACCTGGCAAAAAAATCCCTTTCAACCCTTATCTAAGTCTGTCTAATTGTCTGTAAGTGTATTCTGTGTCCCGTTACATGGCAATAAATGCATACTTAGGTGAAAAAAAACTTTGCTTTGGAGAATTCTATAGCAGCACTAACTAAAGCACCACTGCAGTTCAAGAAAAAAGATACTTGTTTGTTAAGTATTTATCACATTAGCAATATTAGAAGCTGTGCAAGCCATGGACATAAAACATTTTGGGGGGAAATCTAGATTTTTGAAGACTTTATAAGTCCAGGAATCCATTTTGTTTGTTTCATCAAATGATGGGAGTGTTTGCTTGAAGTCCAGAGCCTTTCTTTTCTAACTAAATAAGATTGCCTGCCCCTCACTCATCGCCCTTGTTTCTCTTGATTTATTGACTCAAATTTCCTTCAGCAAATCAGTTGATCAATTAGCAACACTTAACTAACTATACCTAATTAATCTATTACACAATGTTTCCTCATTCCTCATTCCTTTTCCTTCCTCATTACCTCCTGTCTTTTCCTCAAGCTCCTCTTCTCAACTTTTCTCAACTTTTCCACATCATGTCTCCAACATAACCATCTCACCTTCCATGCTCTCTCCTCTCCTCTTTTATGCTCCCATGAGCTACTCTCTTTCCTCCATTCACTATCTCCTCCGACTTCTAAAGTTCATAAGCAGAAACACTTCTGCAAGTCCAAATCCCACCTCCTCTCCCTCGCACTCTTTCTTCTGCTGGCTTCTGGGAACATATCTCCTAACCCAGGGCCCTCACCTGACATTCCTATTTGCACATTATAATATCTGACCACTAGGGGCAGATAACATATTACATACTAGAATCACTTACCAAATTACTTTCTCAGATGCTTTCCTTTTATATGAAAAAAAACATTCTAGCATTCTAACACTCCTACCTAATGAAACTTCACTTCTTTCCTGACCCTTGCTATTTGTTATCTGCCTCTTCCATTCCCTTTAGTAGAAAGGTGTCAATCTTGTAGAGTGCTTTGGGAAAAAAGCACTTTCTTCAAAGATTCTAAGCTCAAAACAGGGCCCTCCATTTTCTGTAGTTTGTTAAAATTATATTTTTCCTTGTTCTTTTCCCGTGTATAGTGCTATGGAATATGTTGGCGTGTTACAAATAAAAGTAATAATAATAATAATAATAATAATAATAATAATAATTGACACTGATACCACGCCCCTTCCCACTTACTGGCCCAGAAACAGGATATTACATCAAAAATTGTGACCATAGCTTTCCAGAAATGTAAATGCCTCTCTTACACAAACACCTTTGACCAATGTATCATGGAGCCATGAGGAGGCAATCAATATATATTTTTTCTAATTAAAAACTAGCTATATAACTTTTTTCCTGCTTAATTATGCTTCAAGTCAGACCTTGATTTCACACATATAAATGTTTTTCAATGGTGGTTGATGACATCATTTTTTTGGTTCATTCTCTATTATCTAAACCATATACTAATGTGTAGACAGTGATTTTTTAGGTGATCTAGTGGAATATTATATAGTTCTTAAGTGCGTCGTTCAGATTGCTTATGTATTTTTTCATTTCAATACATGCACACATATTCAGTTGGTACCATCAGAGTATAGTAAATTGTAAATGCGTTTATTTTTTTCAAATAATTTGTATTAGTTTTAATTAAAACTATTATCATACAGCACATACATATAATGTAATATAAATTCCCCTAGAGAAGAAACTACTAAAATATATACATTATACAATTGAAACTATAAAAACGAACACAAACAAAAAAAATATTTTAATAAACTTAGAAAACTAAAAAACTAACGCAACAAATAAATGATAAAAAAATGTTTGTGTATTGTCTCTGTTCCCTCATTCCCTATCCCTCTCTCTAATGACAAACACCTCATGATTCCACTCTGAGAAAGTGATGTAACAAACACAAAATAGATCCTGTACTTATAAACAGAGTCTAAAAAAATCAGAATCCTCAAAAACTGCTTGTTACCCATGGCTTATACCATTGCAATTATTGTTTTTTTGGTACATACTTGATAAACAAATGTTTTTTTTCTTAAACTGCAGTGGTCATTTAATACCTAATTTTCCCATATGTGCATATGCTTGTTATGAGGGTTATTGATCTTACTACTGATTTCTTTCAAGCTCATCAAATAATCTTTTTTCTTTTATTATTTTTAATTCTGGAATGCAATTTGGATTCCAATGTTCAGCTAATGTTCTCCTTGCATCACACAAAATGTGTCCCACTAATATTTTATATTATTTTTCAGTTTTAAGTCAGTGTATCCCTATAACGCACAGAATGGAATAATTTCTATAGCCATTTGTACTATTATGTCGATTTGTATTATGTCTGTGTAAATTCAGAGCACTCCCACCACAAGTGTAAAAAAAAAAAAAAAAAAACACCCTGTTCCCCACAATTTTCCAAATGATCTTATTTCCCAATGAATTAATTTAAAATTAACTTTACAAAACTTAATTTGATTTGCACAGGGAATATCGCCCCAGTATTTACCTATATTTGTTTTAATTATTCCTTCATACCTGAGAAAATGTGAGAATAAAGAAAACACATAATGTATGTATTTATGAAAACATTCTGAGACAATAAAAGCAGTTGCAGTATTAGGGATCAAATGTATTTGTTCACGTCAGTCTAAAATGGGAAATGTAATAAAGGAGATTTAGGGAATTTAATGTGATTTGGCAAAATGTGAAACTTTAAATGAATCTGGTCTTTAGGTCAGCATAAGCAACATATGCTTTCACTAAACAATACTCTATTTCTTTCATAATCAGATATAAATATACAACATATCTTACATTTATATAACTTGGGATTTATGAAGTTACTATACACTTTGTTTTGGTAACCAATGTTTCTTTTGAACAGAAATCTAAAACATATAAAACAGATGAAGTTGTATATTGTGAATTCTAGAGATATTTTTTCATCACATATATAGTTGTCCGTGTTGGAACGCTTACGATGTTGGTCACACTTTGCGAGCTTCGCAAAGCGAGGCGAGCAGTGTACGACGCACCGCTTATGCTGGATGAGCGCTGAAGGCGCTTATCTGCGAAGGCTCCCAAAGCGAGGCGGGCCGTGTACGGCGCAGGACTTAGCCTGAAGATGCTCCTCTGCAAAGCGAGCTATGTACTGCAAAGGACTTAGGCTGTATGAGCGCCATAGGCGCTCATCTGCAAAGCCTCGCAAAGCCTCGCCAAGCGAGGTGAGCCATGTACGGCGCAGGACTTAGGCTGGATGAGCGCGAAGGCGTTCATCTATGAAGCCTCGCAAAGCGCCTAACTCTAAAAACCCTCAAAACAAAACAATAAATTTAACAAATATATTAACACACTTACAGACAGCACAGGGGGAGAGCCAGGAAGCCTGGGTGTGAGGTTACAGGCGATTTGGAGCCATATTTGTGGGTTTTCGGCTAAGCGAGAAAAAAAATGGAGGACGAAAAACGTAAAAAAAAATATCGGAAACTGGATGAAAACAAGGCTCAGCAAAGCCAGGCACGCGGGCCTTCAGAAAACACATGACGGCAAAGACAGTAACACTTACTCCAACAACGCCAGGCACGCGGGACTCACAAAGGAGAAACACACAGGGGAGGGACGGGGGGAGATGGTGGAAAGAGACACATGGCATTCCCAAGCACAAAACTTGCAGGTTAATGAACCCTGCAATGAGCGGCCCATACAGTAGAAGGGAGGAAAGGCTCGCAATGATCGCCAAAAGCGATCATTGTGAGCCACAAGATTAGAGCCAAATGTGCTGATCACGGGGCTCACGATGAGCCCCTCGAGTGGGAGAGGCTTGCAATGAGCGCCAAAGGCATTCATCTTTAGCCCCGCAATGAGGCTCGCCATGAGCGCCAAAGGTGATCAGTGCAAAGCAGGAAACTTCAAATACCCGGGGGACACGCGATGAGCGCCAAAGGTGCTCAGAGGAGCAAAAGCCTCACATATTGTGGCAAACAGCATTGCTAGCCTGACAATTTTAAATCTGTCATTGTTGACGGGCATGTAGCTAGTTTTAATATAATAGCAGCTTATAAACAAAGCTGTTTTTTACTGTGAGTGACTGCTAATTGTTTTCAGCTAGTAAAAAAGTACTGATTTAAGATTGGTAATAGGTAAAAAAATAGTCAAAAGTCAAAAGTCAAAATAGGTAAACCTTATAGTATTTTTTGTGCTGAATACAAATGTCCTTTTAGACTTTCTCTATCACGTAAGGATTTTGAGAGACAGTGATTTTAAGTTTACAGTATTACATATGTTTACAATACGAAAGGACTAACCCACCTAAAAGGTAGAAGTATTGGATTTCCTTTCTGTATTTTTTCCCAGGAACATCTCTTTTGAGGGTCCAACAGTAATCAGCAAGCATTGCTGGACTCAACTTGCCCTGGTACCGCTTTTCCATTTTAGAAATGTCTTGGTTGAATCGTTCACAATGTTCATCGCTGACTTCCCCAAGATTTGCTGGGAAGGAATTCAGGTGCAAATCCAAGAAATGGATTGTTTCATCCCATGGTCTTGCAAGATTGCAAAAGATCATCCTCTATTTCTTTGTAGTTGTCTGCCTTATGATTCCCTAAGACGTTCTGGCAACCATTCTTGAAAGATTTCCATACAGCCTTATCAGCCTGGTTCAACTGACTATCAAAGTTCTCATCTTTAATCCGTTGTCTTATTTGAAATCCTACAAAGATCACCTCTTTGATCTTTGCATCACTGACCCTTGGGAATTTTTTTCTTAAATATGTCAATCCAGGTCAACTTTGATCCGTCCCTTTGACAATGTTCTTCATAACATCGAGCTTTATATGGAGTGGAGGTAGATGCACTTTTTCTGGATCAATGAGTGGTGTATTGAAAACATTCTTCTGTCCTGGAGTTAGTGATGTTTGTTTTGGACATTGTTTCTGAGTGTAATGATTTCTTCAGTTTCTGCTGTCACACTCACAAAGAAAACAGCTGTACTTTGTGTGACCAATTGGTTGTCCAAGCAAAAGAGCGACTTTCAACTCACCACAGATATTCCATTTGTATTCTTCATAGTTTCATTCTCTCATAAGCTTTTTTTGATATTGGCAGCATGAGCTAGTGGCACTGATGAAAACATATTTCCTTTCTGGAGAAGCACAGCGTTCAAGTTAACTTTAGAAGAATCTATAAATAAACACCAGTCCTCTGTCACGTGATGGAATATAACTCAACTGTTTATTACACTGGGCCCTTTTTACGTTGACTAATCAGTAGAATTTACAAAAATTAAAAATACTAGGATTTTACTGATGAAACATTAACATATCTTAATGCTGTATCAATGTGTTATATAGCACAATGTATTATATTAAAGGGGACATAACTTTAATACTATGTGTGATAAAAAATTCTGAGACCATTTTCAAAATCAGTAGGATTATTGCATATAACAAAACCCTTATTTGCGCTGAGACAAAATGTTTGTTGACCATTGTTATTATCTACTAGCAACTTGGTTCTTATATATATATATATATATATATATATATATATATATATATTGAAGAGTGAAGCAGTCGTGAATGTCCAGTAATTTAGTAATTATTAATCCATATATATATACACCTTTTGTATTGGACAAACGTCTTATTTATAATGACGAGCTTTCGAGAGGCTTAACCTCCCTTTATCAAGTCTCAAGCAATACTACATGAGATGGAACCCTCAGTTTGAATAATAACAGCAGATGCAGAGAGAGTGGAAACAGCATCTGACATCATCAGGTAAATTCAAATATGGGGAATAAACACAACATAGCAAAGGAAACATATATACACATATACATCAATATATACATAAAAAAGCAGAGCACTGTAGTCCACAGTGATATCTTTCCTGTTTGACACCTCACTAAGAGTGCCAAGTCTGTTATAGTATAAGAAGAAAAAAAATCACATGAAATTCTGATAATGTGTTAGAAAGCCCAAGTATATATTAAGTCCTGTGTTTTTAGAGTTGAAGAATGTGATCATCTTTATTTCAAATGCTTTTCTCTCTTGGATGCTTTTAAATTTTCCTCTGAGTATTTTGACTTTTAAGTTTTGGATGGAGTGATCATTCTGGCTAAAATGGTGTCCTACTGGGCTACAATAACTGTCTTCATTATGTTTTTCTTATTGAATGCCTGTGTAAATTCATCCTTAAATGCATTTTTTGGCCGGTTTCTCCACTGTAACAGCCTGTGTCACATAAAGTACATTGTATCATATAAACCACATTTGACGATGTACAGTGGATATAAAAAGTCTACACACCCCTGTTAAAATGTCAGGTTACTGTGCTGTAAAAAAATGACAAAGATAAATAATTTCAGAACTTTTTCCACCATTAATGTGACCTATAAACTGTACAACACAATTGAAAAACAAACTGAAATCTTTTAGGTAGAGGGAAGAAAAAATATAAAAATAAATATGGCTGCATAAGTCTGCACACCCATAAACTAATACTTTGTTAAAGCACCTTTTGATTTTATTACAGCACTCAGTCTTTTTGGGTATGAGTCTACCAGCGTGGCACATTTTGACTTGGCAAGATTTGCCCACTCTTCTTTGCAAAAACACTTCAAATCTGTCAGATTGCGAGGGCATCTCCTGTGCACAGCCCTCTTCAGATCACCCCACAGATTTTCAATCGGATTTAGGTCTGTGCTCTGGCTGGGCCATTCCAAAACTTTAATCTTCTTCTGGTGAAGCCATTGCTTTGTTGATTTGGATGTATGCTTTGGGTCGTTGTCATGCTGAAAGATGAAGTTCCTCTTCATGTTCAGCTTTCTAGCAGAAGCCTGAAAGTTTTGTGCCAATATTGACTGGTATATGGAACTGTTCATAATTCCCTCTATCTTAACTAAGGCCCCAGTTCCAGCTGAAGAAAAACAGCCCCAAAGCATGATGCTGCCACCACCATGCTTCACTGTGGGTATGGTGTTCTTTTGGTGATGTGCAGTGTTGTTTTTGCGCCAAACATATCTTTCGGAAATATGGCCAAAAGGTTCAACCTTGGTTTCATCAGACCATAACACCTTTCTCCACATGCTTTTGGGAGACTTCAGATGTGTTTTTGCAAAATGTAGCATGGCTTGGATGTTTTTCTTCGTAAGAAAAGGCTTTCATCTTGCCACTCTACCCCATAGCCCAGACATATGACGAATACGGGAGATTGTTGTCACATGTACCACACAGCCAGTACTTGCCAGATATTCCTGCAGCTCCTTTAATGTTGCTGTAGGCCTCTTGGTAGCCTCCCAGACCAGTTTTCTTCTCGTCTTTTCATACACTTTGGAGGGAGCTCCAGTTCTTGGTAATGTCACTGTTGTCCCATATTTTCTCCACTTGATGATGACTGTCTTCACTGTGTTCCATGGTATATCTAATGCCTTGGAAATACTTTTGTACCCTTCTCCTGACTGATACCTTTTAACAATGAGATCCCTCTGATGTCTTAGAAGCTCTCTGTGGACCATGGCTTTTGCTGTGGGATGCGACTAAGAAAATTTCAGGAAAGACCAACTAGAGCAGCTGAACTTTATTTGCAGTTAATCAGAGGCACTTTAAATGGTGGCAGGTGTATGCTGACTCCTATTTAACACAATTTGGAATGTGATTGCTTAATTCTGAACACAGCTACATTCCCAGGTATAAGAAGGTGTGCAGACTTATGCAACCACATTATTTTTCTTTTTTTCTTCCCTCCACCTAAAAGATTTTAGTTTGTTTTTCAATTGATTGTACAGTTTATAGGTCACATTAAAGGTGGAAAAAGTTCTGAAATGATTTATCTTTGTCTCATTTTTTTTACAGCACAGAAACCTGACATTTTAACAGGGGTGTGTAGACTTTTTATATCCACTGTACATGAATACGATCCTTTGATGTTATAGGTTTTGTTGTTATGTGTGGTTGTATCATCATTACAAAAAATGTGTTGGCATAATTTACAGGCACGTTTGTTACAAAGTTTAGTTCCATTTTTTGTATTCAGTTGTTCATTGACCAATTTTCTGATGACAAGTTTTTGTTTCAGGTTTGGTGGTTGTTTAAATGCAAGGATGGGAGGTTTTGGGAATATATATATTTTAATTCAGTATCTTCAATTAGTAATGGTTGTAAATCTTTGATTATTTTCCGAATTTTCTCTAAAATTGGATGGTATGTGGTCACTAGAAGTATACGTGAAGTAGTTTCTTTTGTTTTGTAGTTTAATAAGTGTTCTCAGGGTATTTTGATGGCAGTGGTTATTTTTTGGTTAATAATACAGGATTTGTAACCCTTTTGTTTTAAAGATTCAGACAGTGTTTTTAAATTTTTATCACGGTCTCCAGTGTTTGAGCAAATCCGATGGTATCTAATAGCTTGACTATGGATGATGGCTTGTTTGGTGTGGGAGGGATGGAAACTGGAACTGTGTAGGTAATTACATCTGTCTGTAGGTTTCCTATATATAGATGAGTGGAGAGTGCCATTGGTGATGGATATAGTAGTGTCTAGAAAGTTTACCTGTTTTGTGGAGAAATCCATTTTAAGTTTTATAGATGAATGGAAGGTATTGAATGAATTATGAAAGTCTGAGTTTGCTTTCTCCTTCTGTCCAGATGATGAACAGATCAATTTACACAGGCATTCAATAAGAAAACATAATGAAGACAGTTATTGTAGCCCAGTAGGACACCATTTTAGCCAGAATGATCACTCCATCCAAAACTTAAAAGTCAAAATACTCAGAGGAAAATTTAAAAGCATCCAAGAGAGAAAAGCATTTGAAATAAAGATGATCACATTCTTCAACTCTAAAAACACAGGACTTAATATAGACTTGGGCTTTCTAACACATTATCATAATTTCATGTGATTTTTTCTCTTCTTATACTATAACAGACTTAGCTCTCTTAGTGAGGTGTTTGTCCAACAGGAAAGATATCACTGTGGACTACAGTGCTCTGCTTTTTCATGTATATATTGATGTATATGTGTATATATGTTTCCTTTGCTATGTTGTGTTTATTCCCCATATATGTATTTACCTGATGATGTCAGATGCGGTTTCCACTCTATCTGCATCTGCTGTTATTATTCAAACTGAGGGTTCCATCTCATGTAGTATTGCTTGAAACTTGATAAAGAGAGGTTAAGCCTCTCGAAAGCTCGTCATTATAAATAAGACGTTTGTCCAATACAAAAAGGTATCAAATTATATTGCAATACTCATTATTAATCTATGTATATATATATATCACATATTATAATTGTCTAACTGCGATTCGTCGTCACGCTGGAGACGAATCGCAGTTTGACAATGATAAACTACGCATCGCGCAGCAGTAGCGCGCATGAGCGGCGCGAACGGCGCATGCGCAGAGCGCGGCGCATGCCGCTCATTCGCGCAGCCCGGCCCGAGCCACGAGCAGATGGGAGAGTGGGGAAGGGGGGGGGGAGAGGCACAGAGGGAGAGTGGGGAAGAGGGAGAGTGGGGAAGAGGCACAGAGGGAAAGTGGGGAAGAGGCACAGAGGGAGAGTGGGGAAGAGGCACAGAGGGAGAGTGGGGAAGAGGCACAGAGGGAGAGTGGGGAAGAGGCACAGAGGGAGAGTGGGGAAGAGGCACAGAGGGAGGGGGAGAGACACAGAGGGAGGGGGAGAGACACAGAGGGATAGGTGGGAAAGAGACACAGGGGAGGTAGAGGAGGGGGAAAAGACACACGGGAGGGAGAACAGGGGGAAGATACACATGGGAGGGAAATGGGGGGGGAAGAGGGGAACAGACACAGGGGGAAGGGGGAAAGAGACACAGGCCAGGGGGGAACAGGCACAGAGGGAGAGGGGGGAAGAGACACAGGGGGGAGAGATACAGAGGGTGAGGGAGGAAGAGACACAGAGGGAAAGGGGGGAAGAGGTACAGAGAGAGGGGGGAAAGAGGCACAGAGGGGGGGGGCAGAGGAAGGGGTGAAGAGACACAGTGGCGAGACACACAGAGAGAGGCGGGGAAGAGGCACAGAGGGAGAGGGGTGGAAGACACAGAGTGGGGAGAGACACAGAGGGTGAGGGGGAAGAGACAGGGAGGAAGAGGCACAGAAAGAGGAGGGGGAAGAGACCCAGGGGAGTGAGAGGAGGGGGAAGAGACACAGGGGAGAGAGTGCAGGGGGGAAGATACACAAGGGAGGGAAATGGAGACACGAGGAAGGCCGGAACAGGCACAGGGGGAGAGGGGAAAGAGACACAGGCCAGGGGGGAACAGACACAGGGGAGGGTTGGGGGAGACACAGGGGGGGGAGAGATGCATGGGAGGGAGAAGGGGGAAAGAGACACAGGGGAGGGGTTTAGAGACATGGGAGGGAGAGGGAGGTAAAACACAGGGGGGCAGGAGATACAAGGGAGGTAGACGAGGCGGAAGGAGACACAAGGGAGGGAGAGGAGGGGGGAAATAAGACACGAGGGAGGAAGTAGACAGAGGGAGAGATTCGCAATGAGCTCCAAAGGGGCTCATTGCAAGGCCAGTAAAGTAGAGGGGGAGAGGCTTACATTGTGTGGCAAACAGCATTGCCAGGCTTCAGTTTTTATTGCCGTCATTTTTGACGGGCAAGTCGCTAGTATATATATATATATATGGATTCATAATTACTATATATATATATATATATATATATATATATATATATTGTGATATTGCTGCTGTCACACTCAGGGTTTGTGCCCTTGTATCCGGCACCACAATGAAGTACTCAGGAGCCATTTTTAAAAATCAGCAGTAGTATTTATTTCAGTACAGCAAAATAACATAAATGGTGCAAAACTAAATCGTAGCTTCAAATAGAAGCACTGACTTACTCTTGGCTGTAGTTCCCTCACTATCCAAGATAAAGTCCACACAAAACAAAAGTCCAAACAAAAACTTACTGGATTTCAAGTCTCCCTTGTAGCAGGGGATTTCCACAGCAGGCTCTGGTGTCCTCTGTCCAGCTCAGACTGAGCACTCTCCCTCAGCTGGGTGCTAATCAGACCTTTAAAGGTGGAACCCAGCTGGGTCTGCTTGATTAGCCTGCTGTGTTAACCCTGTCATCCCCTAGTGGACACAGGGCTCTGCTCAGTCTCTCTCCCACTTATACTCCAACAATGACTCTGTTACATATCCCCCACCCCAGCTCGACACTATGGTGTTGAGCGGCCAACGCCGTGAGGCAGTGTATACGGGATAGGGCATCTGGACTGCCATGGAGGCTGCCAGCTCTATGAAGAACACGGAAGTGGAAGGGTTGGAGGGACAGGAACCATCTCGTCACGTGGCTGTTTTTCTCCTTGTTCTGGTGCATCCACTGTAAAGGGGCATGGTCCGAAACCAAGGTGAACCTTCATCCCAATAGGTAATATCGGAGGGCTTCAGCGGCCTATTGTATGGTCAGGCATTCTTGCTCTACCACAGAATATTTCTGTTCCCGTGGCATCAACTTGCAGCTTAGGAACAATACGGGATGTTCTTCACCATTCACCTCCTGTGACAATACAGCCCCCAGTCCTACTCCTGAAGCATCTGTTTGTAGGATAAATTCCTTTTCAAAATCAGGGGCTATTAACATGGGACCTTGACACAGTGTAGTCTTTAGGTCTTCAAAAGCTTCCTCAGTGGCCTTGTTCCACTTGACTACGTCAAGTGCCTTGTTCTTAGTGAATTCTGTCAGCGGGGTGGCTCTTGTGGAGAAATGTGGGATAAACCTCCTGTAATAGCCCACGATTCCCAGAAAGGCCCTTACTTGCTTCTTTCTCTCAGTGGGCGAGGCCAGTTTTGGATTGCTTCCACTTTGTTGAGCTGTGGCTTGTCCATCCCTCGTCCAACAGTGTAACCCAGATATTTGGCTTCACTAAGTCCAATGGCACATTTTGCAGGGTTCACTGTAAAGTTTACCCATCTTAGGGTTTCTAATACAGACTCTACCTTTGGAAGATGTGTCCCCCAATCTGTGGTATAGATTATTATATCATCTAAATATGCAGCAGCATATTACAAATGTTCTCATAATAACCTGTCCATCAGTCTCAGGAAGGTGGCTGGAGCTCCATGGAGTCCAAACGGTAGTACTTTGTATTGGAAGAGCCCATCTGGGGTCGAAAAGGCAGTTTTTTCTTTTGCTGCTTGTGTCAATGGAATTTGCCAATATCCTTTTGTCAAGTCCAGGGTTGTTAAAAAACTTGCTTTCCCAAGCCGCTCTATCAACTCATCCACTCTAGGTATGGGATATGCGTCAAACTCTGATACAGATGCCATCAGGTTTTGGGATCATCACAATAGGACTACACCATTCACTTTGGGATCCTTCAATAACCCCAAGATCTAATATATTTTTTACTTCTGCTCTTATTTCTTCTCTTTTAGCCTCGGGTATGCAATAGGGTTTCATCCTTACCCGGGCTTAAAGATGATGTTGTGGTAAATATCGGTGGTACGACCTGGTTCTGCAAAGAAGACATCCCTGTTGCGGTTTACAACTTTGTAAGTTTCCTCCTTCTGTTCAGGGGACAGATCCTGTGACACAAATGCTTCTACTTGCATTGCCTCTATGCTCGGAATAGTTTCTCCGACATCATCCAACTCTTCATCACGACAAGTAATATTTACCTCTGCTATCTGCTCTCTCCAAGGCTTTAGCAGGTTTACATGGTATATTTGCTACGTTCTTTGTCGCTATGGTTGCCTCACTTGATAATCCACATCTCCTATGGCCTCACAAATTTTGTAGGGGCCTTGCCATCTGGACAGTAGTTTGCTTTCGGCCGTGGGTACTAGAACTAGTACTCTGTCTCCCGGTTGGAACTTCCTCACCTGTGCTGTGCTGTTGTAATATGTTTGATGATGTTGTTGGGCTTTTTCCATGGGCTCTTGTACCAGGGGATTAATTTGGGAGATTCTTTCCCTCATTTTCCTCATATATTCTATGATATTTTCACCGGGCACAGTTTGTTCTTCCCATTCCTCTCGCAGTGTGTCCAGTATTCCTCTGGGATGGCGACCATAGAGGAGTTGGAAAGGGGAAAACCCTGTGGAGGCTTGCGGTACCTCTCTGACTGCAAAGAGCAAATAGGATAGTAGTAAGTCCCAATCTTTCCCGTCTCGGTCTACAACCTTTCTGAGCATGTTCTTCAAGGTTTTGTTAAACTGCTCGACCAATCCATCCGTCTGAGGATGGTAAACTGAGGTTCTTAGTGTTTTCACCTGTAGGAGCTTGCACTTTTCTTTCATCAATCTAGACACAAAGGGTGTCCCTTGGTCAGTCAATAATTAATTGGATACAGCTGTATGAGCTGCTTAGCTATATTTGTTGTGTGTAGTGGTATCACTTCTGGATATCTTGTGGCATAGTCCAGTATTACCAGTTTGAACTGGTGTCCTCTGGCTGATTTTTCGAGAGGGCCAACCAGGTCCATTGCAATCCTCTCAAAAGGCTCTTCAATTATGGGCAAGGGTATCAAAGGGGCCTGTAGGTTAGGTCGAGGGGCAGTTATCTGGCATTCTGGGCAGGATGCACAATACTGGGCTACCTCAGCATGTATACCAGGCCAGAAAAATCATTTCAGGATTCTTCCCAGTATTTTATCTTTTCCAAGGTGTCCCCACAAGGAGGTTACAATGAGCCAGGTCAAGGACTTTCCTTCTTTGTGCTCTAGGGACTAGGAGCTGCTCCAGTGTCTCTGTCCCTGAGGGAACAATTATGTACAACAGATCATTTCGTAAAATGAAATATGGTCCTTGTCTCCTTTGCCTGTCAGGCAACAGGTACACCGTTCACTTCCGATAGTTCCTTTCGTACATTTTGCAAAATTGGGTCCGAAGCCTGGTCACGTGCAAAATTATTATTGTCCTGGAAGCACTGCTGTGGAGTCAGCTCTTCCTCTCCAGGTTCTTCTGTTTCCTCCTCTCTTTCATCATTATGAGCTGTAGGACCCATTCTGTTTGCCCCTCGCCTTTCCTTATCTCGGCTTGTGGCTAAAGCTTCTTTAAAAGCTTTCCTTCGTATTTCCGTGCCCATCCTTTTTGCTATTCGCTGTTCCAGCTTTGTTTTTCAGCATCTCCCGGGTCTGGAGAATAAGCCATCATCTAAGCAGGATAGATGTGGACAGACGGAATTGTTAGCAGTTTGGACACTCTCTACAGGTTCTCTTTTGCTTTCCCATCGGTCAGTAGGAAGAAGATCTTTGAAGTGGGGAACGTCTCTGCCTAGTAGTACCGGATAAGGCAGTTTTCCTGAGGAAAGAGTAACAGCACTTCCTGAGTCTATTAGGGCTGTCGTTTCTTTACTGTTAACCATTATGGGTTTGGTAAACTGCCGAGCCTTTTCTGTCACCCACACCAGGTTAATTATGTTACAGTGGTATGGACTTTCTCCCATGTTGCATTGCATGGGTTCCTCTTTACTTGGACAGTAAGCCGCTATGTGTCCTGGTTTTCCGCAATAAAAACACTTCCCCTTGCTTGCGGGGGCTGACTCTTTGCCAGGGTTCTTCAGGACTCACCCTTTCTGCGTTTTTTTGAATCAGACTTTTTTTCACTTCCGGGTACAGGTGTCTTTGTCCGGTTCCCAACTTTCTCATCCAGTTAGAGGTTTGAGCCTTTGGGTGATTAGGCCACCTTTGAATACTGTAGGTCTCCACTTTTGAAGGACGGGAAAATTCATTCATGGCCAAATATCTTTCTGCCAACAAAATAAATTCATCTGGATTCTCTGGCTCATTTTGTCCCACCCATTCTCTTAAGCCTGGGGGTGGACTCCTCAAACAGTAGTTCCATCATTCTCCCTGTTCCATTATTTTCCTAGCATAGCCATCTTTGGGCTAAGTGCAGCAATTCAAATATTTGTTCTTGTTCTCCACAAATTTCCATGAGTGGAATCTCTGTGCCCTAACGCTTCTGGTAACTCCCGCTCTGGCCAGGATCCTGGCTTTTAGACTGGCATAATCCATTGCTTGCTCTGTGTCAAGGTCAAAATATGCTTTATGAGCCTCCCTACATAAGTATGGAGCAACTATACTGGCCCAGTGTCTTTTGGGCCACGCTTCTCTGACAGCAATTATTTCAAAAGTCAGGAGAAATGCTTCCATCTGGGTCTGGGTTCATTTTCTGTAGAAACTGTTTTGGGTCGATGTTTCCACTGGTTTCCAGCATTCGGGTAGGTTTTGCAGGTATCAGGTGCTGTAGCTGGGCAAGCAAGATCTGGTTTGTTTCCCGCTGTAGCTTTCAGTCTTCTGCAGCTTGGGCCTGTTGTTCCGCCAGGACTTGTGCTGCCTGGGCCTGCTGTCTCAGTAACTGCTGAGTAGTCTCCTGCTGGCATGCAGTGGTTTGTACTAGAGCTTTCACTAGTTCCTCCATTGTTTAGTTCCCAGCTCTGACACCATATGTGATATTGCTGCTGTCACACTCAGGGTTCGTGCCCTTGTATCTGGCACCACAATGGAGTACTCAGGAGCCCTTTTTAAAATCAGCAGTAGTTTTTTTCAGTACAGTAAAATAACATAAATGGTGCAAAACAAAATCCTAGCTTCAAATAGAAGCACTGACTTACTCTTGGCTGTAGTTTCCTCACTATCCAAGATAAAGTCCACACAAAACAAAAGTCCAAACAAAAGCTTACTGGATTTCAAGTCTCCCTTGTAGCAGGGGATTTCCACAGCAGGCTCTGGCGTCTTCTGGCCAGCTCAGACTGAGCTCTCTCCCTCAGCTGGGTGCTAATCATACCTTTAAAGGTGGAACCCAGCTGTGCCTGCTTGATTAGCCTGCTGTGTTAACCCTGTCATCCCCTAGTGGACACAGGGCTCTGCTCAGTCTCTCTCCCACGTATACTCCATCAATGACTCTGTTACAATATATATATATATATATATATATATATATATATATGTTAATGCTAGTTAATGAATTCATGAAATAATAAATTAATATACTTAACCTATTTGTAATTAATATATCCAGCCATCAATATCCTTAAGAGCTAACAATCTGTTTTGATTTTCCTACAATGTACATTTGCACTGGTGCTGACCTGAGGTGTAAATGCCAGCAATGTGTGAATAGTGCAGTGTAAATAGGCTGCGTGCACAAGGGTAAAATGTTTGTTTAGCTGTGTAATTGGGCATTTTGTAATGGTAATGTTAGTGTTGTAAAATGGCGGCGATTGTCTATGCGTTACGTGGGTGTGGAGCAATTTCCATTGTCCCTAATAGTGTATTTTATACCTCGTACGTGCCTGTGTAAAAGTCTTATGTGCTTGGTGGTGTGATGCGTTTTCAGGGGTCGTGTAGCCTCGTTTTTTCGTTTTTTCGGACACCATTTTTTCCTTGCTTAGGCGATTTTCGTTAAATTGTGGTTAAATTGTTCTGACTCCGAGACGTCGTGCCTGTCCCCCCTTGCTGTGAGTGGTGTTTGTTTTGTATTTTTGTTTATTTTGGTGGTGTTTTTGTATGTGCACGGTTCGGCCGTTAAGTTCATATTTTTTTTACCTTGTATTAGTTTTTTTTTCTAAGTGCCGCGGCTCTTAGTTTTTTGCGTAAAAGTCTTATGTGCTTGGTGGTGTTACGCGTGTTTAGGGGTCGTGTAGCCTCTTTTTTTATTCTTACCGTCATTTTTTTCTCGCTTGTGTGTTTGTATACTCGGCAAATTGTGGTTAAATTGTCGTGCAACCTGACTCCCAGACGTCGTGCCTGTCCCCCCGTGCTGTGAGTGTTTTTTTTTTGTATTTTTGTTAATTTTGTTGTTGTTATTGTTGTTTTTGTATGTGCGTGGTTCGGCCGTCTCCACCTGCGCAGTGAGCGCCTCTGAGGCTCCCTGCCTAAGTCGTACAGGGTCGTAGGGATGAGAGCCTATGGCACTCATCTCCACCAGCATTATGAGCGCCTTCGCGCTCCTTGCCTGGCCGCAACCACAGCCCTCGCAAGGGCCGCAGTTGCTGCG
Organism: Discoglossus pictus; assembly: GCA_027410445.1. Taxonomy (NCBI): domain Eukaryota; kingdom Metazoa; phylum Chordata; class Amphibia; order Anura; family Alytidae; genus Discoglossus; species Discoglossus pictus. The sequence continues at coordinate 342,521,102 of CM050163.1, read as the reverse complement.
GTCTCTCTATGCGAGCCAGCAATTTCAACGTTGCGTTACCAACGTTTTTTGGCAAGCCCGCGCTGCTGAGAACAATATATGTGATTATTATTTAATATGTACTAATTAGCCTGTGGCTTGTAAAAAGCTTAATTTTAGTTTTAATCAGACTTCTTATTTTTACAGTTAATTATATTTATACTAGTACATGGCAGTGACTGCCATGCTGATTCTGGTGCATAGTAGAGATCATCATGTTGGCTGTTATGCAAAGAGGTTAGTATGATGTTGTTTGTGATAAACAATGTGGTTTGCTTGTTGATTCTAGTACAAGGAAGTGGTTGTTGTGCTGGTTCTGTTATGTGGGATTGTTATGTTAATTCTGGTACATGGTTGGTATGCTGGTTCTGGGACATGTGGCGAATTGCCATGTTGATTCTGGTAGATGGTGGGTATTGGTATGCTGGTTATGGTACATAGGGGTGATTGCCATGTTGGTTCTGGTGCATAGTTGTTATTGCCATGTTGGTTCTGATACAAGGTAGTGATTGTTATGGTGGTTCTGGTACATAGTGGTGATTACCATGATAATTCTCGCACAATGTCGTTGTCATGTTGGCTCTGATACAAGGTAATGATTGTCATGTTTGTTCTGGTACATGGTAGTGAAGACCATTATCTTTCTGCTACATGGTGGTAATTGTGATGTTGGTTGTGATGCAAGGGAGTCATTGTCATATTTGTGCTTGAACCTAATGGTACATAGGGGTGATTGCCATGTTGGTTCTAGTACATTGTGGTGATTGTCATGTTGAAACTAGTACAAGGAAGTTATTGCCATGCTGGTTCTGGTGCATAATAATGATTACTGTGATGAGTCTGGGACCTTGTGGTGGTTGATATGCTGGTTCTGGTACATGGTTCTAGCACAAGAAAGTTATTGCCATGATGGTTCTGGTACATAGTGGTGATTACCATGTTGATTCTGGTACAACGTGGTGATTGTCATGTTAGCTCTGATACAACGTAGTGTATGTCATGTTGGCTCTGATACAAGGTAATGATTGTCATGTTGGTTCTGGTACATTGTAGTGAATACCATTCTCTTTCTGCTACATGGTGGTGGTTGTGATACAAGGGCGTCATTGTCATGTTCGTGCTTGAGCCTAATGGTGCTTGGAAGCAGGCTAAGCCATGACATCACTGGCTCCACCCTGTAGCATAATAAGTTGTAGCCACATGGTCTATATAGAAGTACAGCTGTACTGTAACCTTTTAAGAAAAAAGACTAACTTTTATTTATTTTCAACTATTTACTGTTTTTAATAGTCTATGTCCAACATTCAAAGAAATTAAATTTACTTTTAAATGCACTTCAGTGGTCCTTTAAGAAGACCACGTAAATCCGACAAAATCTCCACATAAATGTGTACAAATAATAACACAATTAAAATCTTTGTATATCATATTTGAAAAAAACTAGTTGATTTACTTAAGACCACAAAATGGGCAAGAGACAGTTCAGTGCAGTTATTTGAAATATGTTATCAAATATATTTATTTACATTTACAGCTTCACGAATATCAAGTTATACAACAGATTAGAAAATAAATAGTAAAAATAACATTTTTCTCCATATTTTTACATTGTGAACTCGTGTATAATGTAACTGTCACTCCAAATTAAAAATACCTTATATTCCATAATGCCACCCCTAAATGATGTACACTGTCTACTGTGAATCCTCATTCTCAACACATAAATGAGCCAAGTCCTCTTTTATATACCATAAATAATTGTTAATAATTGTATGTATTATTAGATTTATAGTTGACAAAAGAAAAAGAGACAAAAGAACTGAGTAACATACAAATAAAAAACAAATGAAAGAAGGTAAGAAAGAAAAAAAGGAATGAAAGAACAAAACAAAGGAAAAGAATGAAAAATAATGAAAGTTAATTAAAGCGAAACAGTTTAAGTACAAGATTAAAGAGCTGAGTTACACTTTAGTCATATGCCTAGGGTATGGGTGGACTGTATCTTCTCCACTGACCACTGCAGAAAGGTGATGAGCAATGAGCATGAGTAATTTACTCATTTTCCTACTGCACCTTCCAATTTTCTTTGACATGACTAAAGGACCAAATCAACATCTCACATAACCTATTAAGAAGCCACAAAGATTTCTCTTTTTTTGTAAATGAAGGCGGATATCCTAATGTCAGCGCATCAAGCCAATTAGTCAGATCGCACATACCTGAATCATTGCCAGCCCACTCTCCCTGTTTGTCAGTGAACTTGGCTTTTGTTCAGACTCAAACATTGACTCTATCCTTTCATATCCTAAGCTGAAAAAAATTACAGTGATGATTAATGTGAAGCTGAATAACATGATGAATATTGCAGCTTTTGGTTTGCTGCCAAAAAAATCTTCTGTTCCTATATGTCCTTTTTTGTTCAAGAAATCCACGTGTAAGAATTAGACTTTTCAAGGAAAAGTAGATGTCTACTTTCAAAAGTGATTCTACTCCTATCTGTAATATGATACATAGATCATCTGTGCAAAGCTATGATGAACAATTAGATAATAAAGTAATACATTAAATAATAAAGCATGTGTACCTGGTGTCTGCATGTACTTTCAGAGATGATTTTCAAACTTATATGTAATGGCAAGTCTGTATTTTAATTATAATAATTTAATGAGTGAAAACAGATGGGGGATTTGGAAATATATGGGAATAATTTTATTATGAAGGGACTTTGTCTTAACCTGTAGATAAAGAATATGGTTTTAAACCTCTTCCTCTTTTAACCCATTATGCTGTGCCTTGGTTAGGAAGTCTCCTGGGATTTAATTAGTTCTGTTAGTTTGTGGGGTTTTGATGCTACTGACCTTTAGTCCCACAACAGAGCACAAACATTTTCACAGAATGGATTTATTGAGAAAATATAGAGAGATAGCATACACTGCTCAGCCACAGCATATGAATGGAGATGCAGCCAGATGGTAGTTGTGGATGCCTCTAGATCCTGGATAAACTCCCTTACAAGGTCCTTATTATCAACAGCAACACATATACTGACATAGCAAGTGGCAATAACAAAGCAAGCAGTACTGACTGATTTCCTTCAACAGACAACCCACACTGCCATGTTACTGCTGCCATCTGCATGGACAAACAATCAGGCAACAATAAAGTTATAAATTATAAATAGTTGTAAATACATTTTCTTGGAATTCTTTTATAGAAATTATTAAATGCATGCATATGAAAGATACAGAATTATTAGTAAATCAAAACATTATGAAATAGTTTTTAAGAGTCAGGAAAAAAGAAAAAAAAATGGTCTGGGGTTTCTTCCACCTTTGTGAATATGTAAAGCTAAATAATGGGGCTTAAGCAGCTAGGATATTGTGTTTTTATATTGTTTGTTTTATCTTTAATCTCCTTTATGACAGCAGGGTATCCATTCCATATACCGTATATACTTGAGTATAAGCCGACCAGAGTATAAGCCGAGGCACCTACTTTACCACAAAATACTGGGAAAACTTAGTGACTCGAGTATAAGCCAAGGGTGGGAAATGTGCTGCCCCCTGTATCCCTCTTGTGCCCTCTGTGTCCCCCTCTTGTGTGCCCTCTGTGCCCCTTTCTTGTGTCCCCCCTCTCCCTCCCCTGTGTCTCTTCCCCTCCTCACCCTCCTCTGTGTCTCTTCCCCCCTCTCTTTTCCCTGTGTCTCTTCCGCCTCTCTCCCTTCACTGTGTCTTTTCCCCCCTCTCCCTTCCCTGTGTCTCTTTCCTTCCCCCTCCCTTATCACCCTCCTCAACCCCCCTCCTCAACCCCCCTCCTCATCCTCAACCTGCCTCCTCAACCCCCTCCTTAACCCTCCTCCTCAAGCTCCCTCCTCAACCCCCTCCTCAACCTAAACCCCCTCCTTAACCTCATCCACCCATCCTCATCCTCAACCCCCTCATCCTCAACCCCCCCATCCTCATCCTCAACCCCCCATCCTCAACTCCCCACCCTCAACCCCCCTCCTCATCCTAAACCCCCCTCATCATCCTCAACCCCCCTCCTCAACCCCCCTCCTCAACCTAAACCCCCATCCTCAACCCCCCATACACATCCTCAACCCCCCTCATCATCCTCAACCTCCCTCCTCAACCCCCCTCCTCATCCTCAACTTCCCTCCTCAACCCCCCTCCTCAACCTCACTCCTCAACCCCCCTCCTCAACCCCCCTCCTTACCCTCCCTCCTAAACCCCCTCCTCAACCTCAACCCCCCTCTTCAACCTCAAACCCCCATCCTCATCCTCAACCCCCCATCCTCAACCCCCCATCATCATCCTCAAAACCCCATCCTCAACCCCCCTCCTCATCCTCAACCTCCCTCCTCAACCCCCTCCTCATCCTCAACCCCCTCCTCATCCCCCCTCCTCAACCCCCCTCCTCATCCTCAACCCCCCTTCTCAACCCCCTCCTCAACCTCCCTTCTCAACCCCCCTCCTTAACCCCCCTCCTCAACCTCCCTCCTCAACATCCCCTCCTCTACCTCAACCCCCCTCTTCAACCTCAACCCCCCATCCTCATCCTCAACCCCCCATCCTCATCCTCAACCCCCTCATTGTCAACCCCTCTCCACATCCTCGACCTCCCATCCTCAACCCCCCATCCTCATCCTCAACCCCCTCCTCAACCTCCCTCTTCAACCCCCCTCCTCAACCTCAATCCCCCTCCAAAACCTCAACCCCCCTTCTCAACCTCAACCCCCATCCTCATCCTCAACCCCCCCACTCTCAACCCCCCTCCTCATCCTCAACACCCCCCATCCTCATCCTCAATCCCCACCATCCTCAACCCCCATCCTCAACCTAAACCCCCCTCCTCATCCTAAACCACCCTCCTCATCCTAAACCCCCCTCCCACTTTACACCTCTAATTACCTCTCCCTTTCCCCTCACTTACCTTCCATCTGCAGCTGCTCTTCTGCTCCTCTGCGCTTCTTCCGGCTGCGTCTTGACGTCACGCATGGGACGTCACATCATTAGCATATGCCAGTTCACCGACGCAGACGGATGGAGCGCAGAGGAGCGGAGAAGCAGCTGCAGATGAAAGGTAAGTGAGGGGAAAGGGAGGTAATTAGAGGGGTAAAGTGAGGAGGGGGGTTTAGGATGAGGAGGGTGGTTTAGAATGAGGATGGGGGTTGAGGATGAGGATGGGGGGTTGAGGTTGAGGATGGGGGGGTTGAGGATCGGGGGGTTGAGGATGAGGTTGATAAGGGAGGGGGAGGGAAAGAGCCAAGGGGGGGGAAGAGAGCCACAGGGGGGGAAAATGAGCGGGAGGGGAAGAGAACCACGGGGGAGAAAGAGAGCCACGGGGGGGGGGGGGGGAGAGACACAGGGGTGGTGACTCGAGTATAAGCCGAGGGGGCCCTTTTCAGCCTTAAAAAAAGGGCTGAAAAACATGGCTTATACTTGAGTATATACAGTAATATCATAACATTTGGTGATCGAAGGAGACAGAATAATCTGCATTACATAACAACCAGGAGTCTTATAGTTATGCTATAACATATACCTGTTATTGTATTACATATAAATAGTATGCGCGCATTAAACATAATTTTAAATAAATGAGGCTAATTGTTTGCCATGGATGGTAGTGGTCTTCCAAAAAATGCATGCATGCCTCCTCAATAGGTTGTCAACAGGTAGCAGTGTAAGTTTTACCATGCAACAGATTGTGTAATGGTTTCGTTGTAGACATATATTTTACTTTATATTTACAGAAATTTAAATTATAATTCACACAAAACATTGCCATGTATTTTCACATATCATGGTGGGCATTGGCTTTGTTCGAACATGGCTGGTAAAAATGTTCTGCCATTGCTGCCCTCATTACAATGAAGATGTCTTAGTACATACTGCAAGCCTTGTGGCACTGATGGGACATTGATCTGTATGTCATATGTTTTAGCCCCTAATAAAGGGGGCAAAATCATCCTAGTAAACCAGAAACATAGAGTAAGCAGCTATGTATTACTATATCGGTCATGTGTAAAATTTGCTTCTTTATTACCCTCTGTAATTTACAGGCTTATTAAATCGTGATTTAACAGGGCTCTATATAAGCACAGAGCATATTTTTTTACAGAAGTTTTTAGTTAGGGAACTTCTAACCAAAAGCAAGGTCTTCACTAACTAAAAACTTCTGTAAAAAGTATGCTCTGTGCTTATATAGAGCCCTATTCAATTGGGCGAATTGCAATTTAATAAGGCTGTTAGTAGGCATAATAAATTGTTGCTCTGTTCTTATTGCAACATAACTAATTAAAATTAATGAGGAATTACTTTGATGGTTATTTCCAATTGTAACATAACAGGCGGTTATAATTACTGTAGGTTCAAGCCACATGATAAAATAATAATTCTATCCATAAATACTATGTGATTCATAATACTGTGAGAAGACTTTGACAAATATGTTCCTTTGCAGAGATGTTTTTATTGCATATTACCTCAGATTCTTATGAAATATGATACACTGCTTTAAGGCAAGATAGAAACATTAGGCTTAAATCACTAGAAGATTTAAAAGAGAGAAATGTAGCAGGTGTTGTCCATTTTGAATTGCTCTCTATTAGTAATACTTTTTAAGATACAAAAGGCAGAATGTAATAAATCTTTAATAAATCTTGGGATATATTACTCCTAATTGTTACAAATTGAAAATCTGAGTTTCCCTGAGTGTGCGGTTTTGATGATTTTTTCACACACCACAATCATGCAAATTCATTAAATTACTTTCCATACACTTTTAAGGGTCACTACTAGGTTAGTATATATAAAAGACCACCTACACAGTGATCTGATCTATTCTCTTTTAGCATTTTCATTGTGAAGGGAAAAAAGGAACTGTTTTATTGAGCTGTTTTCCTTCTCTCCATGTATTTTTTCTAAAACAGGAAAGAGAAAATGTTTCCTTAATTCAGGGGATCTGAATCATATTTCCAAGGGGACGTGCATTTTCAGGACACATAGTACCAGAATAAAAATAACTTTTAATAAACTCTGCATGCATATTTTTCCAGACATTAGAAATTACAATAATTCCATAAAAGTTTTTTTCTGCATAGTTAAATATATGCCTGTATGTTTTTGGCTACATTTATTGTAAAATGCAAAAATAAAAATGCTAGTGTTTAAAGGGTTGCTGTAGTAGTCCATCTTTTATATCCTTTAAGTAAATATCAGTATAAACATATTATAATTTTATTGTGATTAAAAAAGTTGTTAGTTTGTGAAAAAACTTAGAGCCACATTCAATTGCAAGCCCGCAACTCGATCGCTGTAGGCCGTATGTCTGTGGGTGTGTTCTGGGCTCCCGTTCGTCTCTGAATCCGGAGCTATTCAATTGCTCAAGCCCGCAAGTTACTTAAAACAAAACCGTAAACCATGCACTGGTTAGTAGCAGTTCAGGGTGGGAACATGATCAATTCAGCAAGCCCGTAACGTTCCATTTCAAATCAGCCAATTAAAAATGAGACTGTCATCACGGCAGTTACATGTCAACCAATTAGGTTCAGGGGTTCGAAATGCAATCAGACTCGCAAACCCGCAAAATACAGAATTATGAAAATGAATGCCAATACTGTTCTAGTTCATATGGGTGGCCTGATATGTATTAACTCCGAAATTAAACATAAAAATACATTTCATTTCCTGCCGATTTGCGAGCTTGATACTGTTGTGCAATTAATTCTAATGTCTATCATCACTTTCCTCGTTATTAACAGTGCAGTATTTTGTATTCGCATTTACAGTGCTACGAATAGGTGTTTAACCCCTTTGCGGGTCATCTCTAGCACTCGTAGGATTTTCTCCTTCTTTTGCCATTTACAGACGTGAAAACTTTTGCAGGCTTGGGAAAATTGAGCAATTGAATAGAGATTTGTGATTTTAGCCATCGTAACTCTTGCAAAAGTGAAAGATTAAAGACTTCGGGAGGCTGTAAGTTACGAGTTTAACCATCGCCATTTTTTCAAGGCCGTAACTCATAAGCCTTTTGGAGCCCGCAAAAAGCCGACAATTGAATGGGGGCCTTATACTTTGAAGATTATTTAAAGTATTCTCACATTGCTAGCCCTCTCCTTAGAGCTGATATATATCAGTAACGACAAGCAAAAGTAAAATTTGAACAAACTTTTCAAATCATGTTATTCATTCATCCTTTCTTTCATTTTGATGATATAATTTTACTATTAAGTGAATGCGCACCCTAACATAGCAAAGGAATTGCAGTGGTCTCATATCACTAATGAAAAAGTGTGAATGTAGCCCTTTTACCACCTATTCTACCAGTTGAGGTTTAACAGTGACAGATATAAATAACTAGGAAATTGCCCATCAAAAATGATGGGAATAAAATTGTAAGGCTGGCAATGCTTTTGCGCCTTTGGCGCTCATCGCGAGCCCCACGCTGAGTGCCTTCGGTGCTCATTGCGAGACTCTCCCCCACGTATTTCAACATTCCTGTTTTGCAATGATCATCTTCAGCGCACATCGCAAGCCCAATGATGAGCGCCTTTGGTGCTCATTGTGGGGCTCGCAATGAGTGCCTTTGGCGCTCATTGCAAGCCTCTCCCAATCGGGGTTTCTAATCACGAGCTCCTAAATGAGCGCATTTGGTGCTCATCATGTGGCTCGCAATGAGCTCCCATGTGTCTCTTTGTAGCATCACCAGCCTGTCCATTCCCTGTGTCTTTCTCCTCGGTGTGTGTGGTGAATGTTTGCGTGGCGCGCAGTGACTGGCGTTGGTTTTATTTACAAAGTCCTGCGTTCTTCGCGTAAGTGTTGGTGTGTTCAGTGTCATGTATTTTCAAAGTCCTGCATGCCTGTCGTTGTTCGTATAAGTGTTACTGTCTTCAGCGTTGTGTATTTTGTAAATTTTGCTAGTGTGGTGTTGCTGAGCCTCATTTTCATGCTGATTCTGAAATATTGCATTTTTCGTCCGCCATTTTTTTCCTCGGTTAGGCGATTTTTGCGTGACTAAAAACGCCAAATATGGGTCTAATTCACATGCAACCTCATTCCCAGGCTTCCTGTATCTCCCCCTGAGCTGTGTGCGATTGTGTTATAATTTTTGTACATGATTTGTCTGTTTTTTGGTGGGTTTTTAGAGATACACGCTTGAACAACTGCTCGCTTCGTGAAGCTTGCAGTTGCATGCCCGGTTCGCTCATTGCAGCCTAAGTGCTGCGCCGCTGGTGAGCCTTGCTTTGCGAGGCTCGCCTAACTAATGCGCCGCTGGCTGCAATGAGCAGCGGAGGCTCGCAGATCCACTGCTCCCCCGGCTTGCCTCGGTAAGCTAGGCTCGCAGATGCATCCCTCGCTTTGCGAGGGTCACAACTTCCTTACTAACATCGCAAAAGTCACCAACATCAAAAGATCCACAACTATATATGTGATGATAACCAGAACTATAATTATTTTAGTTTTTAGGAAATTAGAAAATTACTGATGTAATGTTGCTCATGACAGAGCTACCACCAGGGAAGTACACTGGGACCCTTCTCCTCCTGGGGGACCCTCTGCAGTATGTATTTTTTTGACCTCCTCCCCCATCCAGGGGGCTTCGTACCCGGTGCCTGACTTCCTCAGTGCAAACGAGAGACCTGGTGGAGGAGCCAGGATCAGGGGATGAAGCAGGTAAGCCAGAGGTAAGTGTGAGATAAGGGATGAGGAGAAAGAGAAGTAGAGAGGGGAAGGGGAGGAAGAGGTAGGAGGAAGAGAGATAAATGTGAGAGGAGCGGTGAGAGGTGGGTGAGAGATGTGAGATGAGAGACAGGGGAGAGAGAAGAGGGAGAGAAAGGTGAGATGCGAGAGAGGGGAGAGAGAGGAGAGGGAGAGAGAGAGAAGAAAGAGAATAAATAGGGAGAGAGAGAGGAAGAGATAGAGGGAGAAAAGGGAAGAGATAGTGGGAGAGAGATGGGGGTAGAGAAGGGGAGAAAGGGAGAGAGAGAAGGAAAAGGAGAAGGGGAGAGAGAGAGGGAGAGAAGAGAATGGGAGGGAGAGAAAGAGGGAGAGAGCGAGAAGGAGAGTGAGCGAGAGAGAAGGAGAGAGAGAGGAAGAGAACAGGAAGGAGAGACAAAAGTATTTTTTGCACCAGGGTCCCCATTTACTAGCCACTGATGTTACTATTCATATAACAATTAATATCCTCTGCATGCACCGAAGTTTTCTAAAAGATGATAATAAATATATATAAAGCAAACATTACAGAAATTTACAGATTGGTCCAGAAGAAGCTGGAGACCATTGCAGTTAGATATTACCAGCTTAATTGGGTATATAGGTGGAAATAATCTTAGGGAATTATAGGACTGATGATATTCTGACCAAAATGAACAATCCGTTTACAAAGCAGATCACTGAAGGAAGAGGTTGCGGAGTATCTAGGAAAAGGTGTGAGGTATAGGAAGTGGACTGTTATTATATAAATATTTTACCATAGTTCTGTACTTGAATAACCTGAGTGAAAATACATAGGGCTCGAATCACTACATTTCAAATTTACTGTGAAGTGATTCTCTAAAGCTGTTTCTTTACATATTATTCTAATTACTGTAGATACTCGAGTATAATTCTAGTTTTTTATGTTTCTATTTTAATCAATAATCAGAGGATTGCGATATATTCGAGATACAGTTGTTCTAAATATTCATTATATTCACGTCTTGCACTTTTTACTCATTCACCTACCAAATTTTTAACTCTTGCACTATATTCGGGTGCCGCTTTATTCCAGTATCTACGGTATGTGTAGAAAGATTGTCATGCGCATCTAAGAAACCTAATATAATCTATGATTGCTGAGATATTTAGCAAAAGTCAAATAGCAAACTGTTCCCTGACCATGAACCTCATTCAATTGCAAGCCTGTAATTACCTCCAAACTGAACTTTTGTCTGCGGGTCAAATTTTTTCTACAGTTAGATGTATTCAATTGTCACTAACTCATAATTAAAAGCTCACAGCCTAAACAAGCAAACCATGAACTCGTATGTAGCATTTCAGGGTGCATGATAATGTGATCTGGCAATAATTAAGCAAGCCCGTAAGTTATTTTTTAGACAGAGCCAATAGTAAATTAGACAATCATCAGGACATCAGTAAAACATGGAGTTTATACTACAAATAATTAGTGTTTAGAATTACAATTTGTGATGGGACTTGCAATGCTGCAATGTGGAAATCAATAAAAATCATTAAAGCAACTGTTCTAGTTCATGCAGATTCCATGGTATCGATATAACACGGAAATAAAACGTAAGAAAAATTATTTTGTATTGCAGATTTGCGGGCTTGAGACTGTTGTGCAATTAATTCTAATGCCTTTCATTGCTTTCCCAGTATTTTAAATTACAGTAGTGTGTGCTTATTTGCTTTTACAGTGTTACGAACAGGTGTTTAACCCACTTGCGGGTCCTCTCTAGTACTCGTATACATTTTTGATAAATTTGCGATTTACGGGTTTGAAGGTAATTGTGGGCTTGTTGAATTTTTGTAATTGAATAAGGATTTTGTGTCTTTAGCAGTGGTAACATTTACGGGCTTGAAACATCTAAGGAGGAGATAGGACAAAATTATGTTTTAGACAAGCCCGCAGTGCTTTTGAGCCTGTAACTTGCAATTGGAATGCGAGTTGCTAAATGTATCCAGTGGAATACTGGCTGCTTTACGGGCTCATGTACTTGCAATTTCAGCCAGTTGAAAAGGGCTATATGTATTCTAGCAGATTCTCAAGTTATCTTTCTATTGCAATGTCAAAAAATCGTATACCATGCCATATAATTTATGTATCCGCAGCTTTAAATGATTTCATTTACTTTGTATTAAAATGACCGTCTAATTTTTGGCGCTTTCTGACATTAGTTGGAAAATTTTGTAATGTAACTTTATTTTACAGCACCCTGCATCATATAAAATACATGGCAAGGTTTATGAATCAAGGTTTCCCAGCAGTAAAATGTGTATAAAACTGTGGTTCTAAATAAACTCGATATTATGAAGGAAAAATTAAATATTGCTAGCAAATGTTATTTCCACCAATTTTGGAAATAGAAGACAATTTTAAAAGCAATTAACTTTTTTGTAAAAAAAAGTTAATGCAGTATTAACATGTATATGTTGTCTGAGGAAAAAGCGATACAGCCAAAACACAAGTATTTATTTCCTTGACTTATTTTGGTCTAATCATGAATGCATTATTTTTCTTTTTGTTTTCATTTTACAACTTTCATTACTCAATATACACTCACCCACATAGCATGTATCCAGAATTTGTATAGTTACAGTATTTTTAAAAATGCATATTATAAAGGCAACTCTATTTATTTCTATTCTTCCTTTCTATGACTATTTTTCCCTCTGTATAAACTATAATCTATTGACTTATTTTATTGATAGGAATTCTGCAGGTTTCCACTTAGCCTACAATAGCCACCAAAACATTCCAATAATGAAGGTCCATGCTCTCTACTTTCTCTACTATTTTTTACATATGTAACCTTCCATGATGTATTTGACACCATTTCCTCTTCTTACATTGAATGCTGACTGTTCTGTTTAGACTTGTATAGTTTCATATTACAGAGTAGGGTGACTAGGCATCCCTGATTTGTCCTGAGTGTATGTGAATTTTAATTTTTGAGCTTATTTATGTCCAGAGAATGTACTCAGTCCAATCCACTGTGCATATCTAGTGTGTCCAATGTGTAAGCTTGGTCCAATCCGTATGTTGTACAATGCAGTCCGCATTGTGAGGGGAATTGATTAAAATCTCAAGTGACTGAAAAGCGGTGTGAAGTATGAGGGAATCATGTTGTATGTTTCATGCCAACATCTTTCTGGGCAGATCAATGATTTTTTTGATTGATGAACCATGGCAGAAATACTGTGGAGTTCTGAGAAACCTTATTTATTGCCCCAATATGAATGATTAGTACAGTATGGCAATAAGCATCCCAGATATTAGAGGATTCATGAATAGTATTTCATGATAAAAAAATGTTTTATTTTGTCACTTTCTTCTAAAAACATGATTATTGTTGGAAATGCTGTAATGCCGGTTAGGAAAAACAAGGACTTTCTGAGGACTCTGACTGAAAATCACTGCTTCATGATGCTTTGGCATTATAACATACCATGCAATTATATATATATAAAATACACTGATAATAATTAGTTTGACACCAACCCATTTGCCAAAAAATGTCCCCTGAATTCATTATTAAAATGTGGTAACTTTTATTAAAAAACGGTTGCTCTGCTTATAGTTATCATTGCCAATGCTACCAATATCCACACAATCAAGGCTGTAGAAAATGGTAAAGGGGGTCCCTCCTCTCCGTTTTATTTCTCTATCTACTGTGTTCTTTACTTCCTCTAATCTGTTCTCCTCTCTACCTCCTCTCTTTCTACCTCTCGTCCCTTATCTTTCCTTTTGCCTTTCCTATCTTTCTCCATCTCCTTTTTAAATTCAACCTCCTTGTTTTTTTCTCCCTTTCTCAGTCTCTTCTCTTATCCACTCTCTTTTTTCTCCTTAACCATTTCTTTCTCAATCTTCTCTCTTCTTTCTACATTGCCTTTCTTCTTTCTGCAACTCCACTCTTGGTCACCTTAACTCATCTGTTTCTTCCACTCCTCTGTTCTCCTTCTCCTCTCTTCACTCTCTCCTTTCTTCTCATGTTCTTTTTTCCCCGCATGTCTGTTCTCTACCTTTTCTATTTCTATCTCTTGTCTTCTATCTCTTTCTTCTCTTTCATCTCATTTCTCTCTTTCTCTTGTTCTTTTTACATTTTATATTCTCTGTTCTTTCTCTCTCTCTTTCTCCACCTCCAATCTTCTCTTTCTTCTCCTCTCCTTTTTTTCTTCCTTCCTCTTCTATTTCTACCTACCCCTCATCTCCTATATTCTCTTTCTCCCTCTCCTTTCTTCTCCATCCCTTTCTACTCCTTCCATGGGCCTTCTCTGCAATTCCTCCTCTATTTATCCTTGGTTATCCATTTCTTCTCTATTTCCTTCTCCTATTTCTCACTCCTTATTCCCTGTTTACTGTATTCTTTCCCTCTGTTCTCTTTTGCTCAACTTTTTCCTCTATTCTATCCCCTCTTTGTCTGTTTATTCATCTTTTTGTTGCTTGATTTCTGTTGTTATCCTTCTCCTCCATACTTATAATAGAAGACTCCCATATAGACATGTTTTAAATAACTGTTGTGATGACAGTGTTATATTAGTTTTTATGCTGAGAGTTAGGTTTCTTTACTACCTTTGATAGCTTGGATAAGCTGTTTTGTGGCTAACTCTTTAAACCATATCCTTGTATTAGGAGATTGCAGTATCTCCATCTGCCTGATAAGTTCCAAAAATCTTGGAGCCATTAACTAATTTATTATTTGCGCACACCATACTTTATAACATGAAACAATACTAATATATAGCATTGTATCAATTTTAAACAGACGAAGATCATGGCAAACTACAATCTCAGATCCTGGCAAATAGATGGGGAAGACGTGGAGGCAGTGACAGATTTTATTTTGCTGGGGTCCAAGATCTCTTCAGATGGTGACTGCAGCCATGAAATTAAAAGAAGTTTGCTTCTGGGAAAGAAAGTTATGGCAAGCTTGGACAAACTAGTAAAAAGTAAAGATATTACACAATCAACAAACATTTGCATAGTTAGAACTATGGTATTCCCAACGTAACATACACATTTGAGAGCTAGACCATAAAGAAGACGGAGCAGCGTACAATTGATGCCTTTAAATTGTTGTGTTGGTGAACACTGCATAGAGTCCCTTTGACATCAAAAAGATCCAATAAATCAGTACTTCAGGAAATCAAGACAAACTGTTCACTGAAAAGTATGATCATGAGGCTGAAGCTCAAATATTTTGGCAATATCATGAGAAAACAGGAGGCTGGGAAAAATTGAAGACACACAAAGAAGGAAGAGGCAGAGGAGGAGATGGGTAGATGAGGTCATTGAAGCAATAAACAACTTGATGGAGTTCAGAGAGGCACTGGCTGACTGATGTGCCTGGCGTGCTGCGGTTCATAAGGTCATAGAGAGTCAGACACGACTGAACAACTAAACAACAATACATAGCATGTGAATTACCGTCTGCTCACTCTCTGCTCCTGGTATGTTGAGTAAGATTGGAGACAGCACAGGTGATTTAACCAGAAGAATAGATCAGTAGCCTGTCATTATGGCAAGCCATACATTTATTTATTTACTTATGTTTATATTGATACTAGAGAATTGCCCGTCAAAAAATGACGGCAATGAAATTGTAAGGTAGCTAATGCTGTTTGGTGTATACTAATGAAATATATAATACATTAATAAATGAATATACTTTACCTATTTTGAAGCAATGTGTTGAAGAGCTGCAATCTGTTTTGATGTTGCTGCAGCATTAGTGGTGTGGAGCTGCTGTGTAAGCGTGCTGAATGTGTGCAGTGTAATAGTGTGAGTGCGCGAGACAAAACCGTTAGCGTAGTTGTGTACTTCAGCATTGGCGTAAAATGGCGGGTAATGTGTGTTATGCGTCTTAGCGGAATATCCGTAGGTCGTTTGTGGTGTTTTGCAAGTTTCTTGTGTTGTTTTGCGTGTTTAGAGTGCTGTAGCCTCGTTTTCGTTTTGTTCGGCGGCCATTTTTTCTCTCACTTAGCGAATTTTTTAGTGTCTGAACTCTTTTATTTTTAGTTAAATGAAGGTGTAAGTTGTTTTTTTGAGGTCCTGGATGCTTCCTCTTGCTGTAGGTAAGCTTTTTATGTATGTGCTGTGTGTATTTATTGTGTTTTTAAATTCTTGTTCGCGAGTTGCGGCCGATTTTTGCGAGGTCGTAATGTGTGGTAACGTGTCTCGTATGTTTTTTGTGTTGCGAGGTAAAGTTTGCAAGGGTCGCAGTTGCTGGCAAAGAGCGCCTTCGGCGCTCCATGCCAGCAACTGAGGCCCTCGCCCGCGGCCCTCGCTATGCTAAAGTTTGCGGGGTCGCAGTTGGTGTGTCGTGTTGTTTGCGTTGCAACGTAAAGTTTGCAAGGTTCGCAGTTGCTGGCAAGGAGCGCCTTTGGCGCTCCATGCCAGCAACTGAGGTCCTCGCTATGCTAAAGTTTGCGAGGGTCGCAGTTGGTGTTGTTTGCGTTGCGACGTAAAGTTTGCAAGGGTCGCAGTTGCTGGCAAGGAGCACCTTTGGCGCTCCATGCCTGCAACTGAGGCCCTCGCTACGCTAAAGTTTGCGAGGGTCGCAGTTGGTGTGTCGTGTTGTTTGCGTTGCGACGTAAAGTTTGCAAGGGTCGCAGTTGCTGGCAAGGAGCGCCTTCTGCTCTCCATGCCAGCAACTGAGGTCCTCGCCCACGGCCCTCGCTACGCGAGGGCCACGGCTCGCTGAGCGAGCCCGCAAGCGTGAGCAACGGCTCTGGCTGGCTCGCCTTTCTGAACTATATATGTGATTTTTGTGAAAAGAAACAGAACAATCAATCAAGGTACAGGTAAATAAAAAAAGCATTGCAAAGTTATAGGAAACAGTAAAATGAATCATTTTTTAACTTAGTATAGCATTATTGCTAGAAAGTGCCACAAGTCAAAGAATGTATCAATGTCAGGAGTTTTCCAGGTCATAGCAGGAGAGCTGTAAAGGAACAAGGATGGAAGGGTGAATGGGTTGAAATAGTCTAGAATTAGCAAAATTGCAAGAAGCTTCTGTTTAATGTTCAGGTTTGTCTTTATCAAAAGTAATAATCAGGTGCAGGTGGAAGAGGAAATTTATGGAAGAACTCTCTTCTTGGGGTGTTCAGAAGTTGATCGTCCAACGCTTTGGGATTAAATGGAGTCTAAGAGTGAAGGAGCATGGGGGAGAGACATAAATAGAAAAACAGAGAAATGAAGGTTCGTGTACGCAAATATTCATGCAGGGACAGTGAAAAAGAAGTGTAGCAGATTTATGGTAAAGAAATATTTTAGGTAGAAAATCAGCCAAAATACAATAACTGTATAGTAATAAGATTAAAAAGCACTTCAATTATTGCTCATCTTCTGCTGTCTGGCATATAACTAATGATTTTTATTGTAGAAGTTAGGAGCTCAAGCTGCAAGGTTAGATGAGGGTACAATATTTAATATGTAGGCAAAGTAGCAGAATTAAGCCATATTGAGTAAAATGCATCAGATGGCACCAACATAAGATCCTTCGGGAGAAAGGATAAAACCTCCTATCCCAAGTACTCAAGACAAAATTCCCAGGAGTGGAAGTTAATTCAGAAGGGAGGATCCTTTAAGTTGGCAGTGTCATCTTTACAAACTCTATCATGCATAAAGTCATATTTTTCTAAATAAAATGTTTATTACACTATTGATCACTTCCAGAATCTAATAAAAGAATACTGTTATTCAGTTGAAAATGTAAAAATATAATATGGTGAATCTGAAGTTTAATAATCTATCTGTTTGAAAAAAACTGTTATAAACTCCAGTAAGTGGTGTCAGGTTTTATGCCCCACGGCACATATGCACAGGGGACCAGCTGATAATACTCAAGTAAAGAATAAACAGGTCTGACCTTTTTCATTTGATTCTGCCAGCAGTTCACTCCTGTACCAGCAATTGCTCATCATTTCCACCCACCTTTTTCCTACTTTTCCACCAGTAGTGTCACTGTTGCATATTGTGGACTTTTCCCTGATCATCCTCATTGTTCTCACATGTCCTACTGAAAGTTTACTTAGAAGAGACAAATTATGTGAATTTGGAAATTCAACAACAAATTATAACATGTAGAAATATTTTCCCCTGACATAGAAGAATGAAAATAAAGTAACTTGTATATGTTTAAATAAAATTATAAATAGTGTATTTCTAAATTTTAACATTTTGAGCAGGAATTAAGTATCATATGGACCATGGTCCTGGAAAGCCATACACAGTCCTGGGTTTCTGTGTACATTTTGATTAACTCACCAGTGCACATCAGGAAAATATTGAAATCCAGGACTATGTTGGGCTTTCCAGAACTAAACTTTACCATTCATGATATGGACAGTTTCCCCTGCCATCTCTATTTTACGACTCCAAGGTCTCTATATTAGTAGAAAACAGCATCGTTTTCTATGTGTTTCCAATTTGGAAAGTCGTAAGAAGCAAACTAACATTGTTAAATAAAATTAATCTGTTAGATTGGGTACCACAACTACTTCTTTACTGTAACATCTTTTAGTAGCATTGACTACTTTATAAATGTTTAATGAAAATTACATTTGACTGTTCCTTGCACTTCCAACCGAATCTCAGCTGGTTCCAAGGACACATCTGGATTATATTTGTACATCTTCTCCAATTCTGCCACAGGAGCAAAACTGCAGACCCCACATTCTGCAGCACCTATACCAAAGAAAAATACAACATTTAATGAGCATAATTCAGTAGACATATATTATTAAAGAGATATGGAAGGTTTCTGGGTTTCACTAGGAATGTAATATACCTATGTATCTCTTTAGTTTTGTGTACTTTATTTATTGAGGAGTCCTTAAAAATTCTGTTATTTTCTGCCTAAAATCTTACAAATAGTTCCTAATTGGTTTCTCTCCTTTGCAGACAGTGTATATTTAAGTACAGGGTGTGCAGTGTCTTATAGTAACTAATCAGATGCAACATGTGGCTTGAGAGAGGTCACTGATTGGCAAATTTGAAACATCGCACTTCACAGTCTGTGTATACTCGAGTTGCATGAGCTACAGACACAAACAAGTACAAACTGTATGATTTTAGGCCGAAAAAAATGTGTTTATAGGAACTTCTTAATAAAATAAAGTACATAAAATGAAATAGATATATCATATTTCTAGTGAAATCCAGAACCATTCAATATCTATTTAAATCTAGAGGGAAGGATCAGAAAGATTGATTGAAAGAAAAGAAAAAAACACATTTCATTGCAAAAAAATGCATTTGTTATTATTTTTAGATTTGAATGTTATATAGGACGTTTTCCAAACTAATTTTTATTATTAGAGACAGATACAAAACAAGATAGCAAAGGTACAATATTACAGTCTTAATCAAACACAAACATCTTTAGCCCAATAATTTCCAAGAATTGTTGTGAAAAGCAAGTCATCTCTACTATGACATTCTGGTTTAAAATACAAATGGCCTATAAAACTATACCCATAATAATTGCTATATCATCTGCCTTCTCCAATGTTCCATATTTTCCTCTTGGTCAATTTTAAAATGTAAACCTTAATCATTATTTAATCTTAAAACGTGACAAATTAACCATAGATTATAGGTAATGCCCCCTATGTTAAAGTTATTAGTGCCCTTGGTCTTATGGCCCAGTAAAGATTTTCAAATATAATAAAAACTGTGAAAAAATGTCATCTTGGTCATTTCTAAACATCTTGAAAACTCTCAACAATAAGCACTCTTACTCACAGGGACAATATTCTCCCATGACCCCCCCCCCCCTTTCCCTTCTCTACTGCCTTGATTAGGATAGTCTAATTATCTAGGTTGTTGTAAGAACTCAGATGTCCGTGCATGTTATCCAGGAGCCTCATATATCGAGGAATTTAGGCATCTTGTCAGCTAAGGAGTGTGTGATTCTCTCGTTTTTAACAATGAAGTGTATTTTCGCCTTCACTGCCTCCAGATCCAGAGAGTTGGTCTTCCAACTGCGAGCTATATGGCTTTTAGTAGCCAACATGATATACTGTATGAGTTTATTCTGGGAAGGGGTTAGCTTAGCCAAAAGGATCCCCAGCAGGCAGTTCTCCGCTGATAGCCTAATCGGTTGCTTAATAATATCTGCCCCTAAATCTCCCACTTCTTTTCATAATTGCTGCACTATCCTGCAGTTCCGCCATATGTGTAGGAAGGTACCCGTATCTGGACAGCCCCTGAAACAGCTTGGGCTCTCCGATCTATTCCACTTAGCTAGTCTATCAGGAGTGAAATACGCCCTATGTAGGACCTTAATGGAGGTTTCCAGATCAGTATAATTTAAGGCACCCCTAAATATATTGGACCATGATGTTTCCCACTTTTTAGGTTTCCAATTGAGGGCCAGGTCTCTTTCCCACTTCAATATATATTTAACCTTATTTCTCTCTGAGGGGGTGTTAAAAGTGTCATATAATACGCCTATCATTCCCTTAGTCAGAGGGGCCTCTCCACTATTCTTTGAAAACCTATTATGTTGGGGCATACCTGTTAAGCGGGTCATCGTGGAAACAAAGTGTTTCAATCTGCAATAGTTGTAATGCTGATAAATGGGGAGGTCATATTTATCCCTTAATTACTCAAAAGCGAGTATTCAACTTTCCTTAACCCACAAGTACAACGTATCTAGTTTGTTCAATCTCCGCCAACATTGAAAATATCCGTAGGTCCTTGTGGATATAGAAATATTGATGATAGATAGGGTGATTTGGGGAAAAGCGTAGAATGGCAATGTGCTTAGGTTACACACAAAGTTGAGTGTTTAACCATTGGGTTTGGCGAGTTTCTTAACAGGGCTGGTGGGGTAGCCAACCACACTGCTGTGCCCCATGAGAACGGGGTGCATGCCCCAATTCTCAATGAACATCCAAGCGGGATGAGACGATGCTGTGTGTGCCAGGGGGACAAATGCTAGTTATGAATGTAGGACTTTTCTTAAACACTTTAATATGAATAACCACATAAAGTGGCAGTAAATTAATTTACAATTAAAAACAGCAAATTTTATTTTTCAGATAAAGTGTCAATTTGTTAATCTTTACTGTGCTCAAATTTTTTTTTTTTATAAATTTAATAAGCCAATTTTATTTGACTAGTTTCTGTTAATAGTAACCTCTCTATTATAGGCTTAGTGCTTAAGTAATTCACTACATCATGCTTTCCCTACTTTGTCCCCACTTCCTCATACCATAAACCATACACTGCTAAAATTAACATACAACTTACATGTTTTAATGCTTTTGGGCTATGTACTTCACAAAAATGATGAAATACAGCATTTCTAGATATTAATTACTTGATGGAGAGCAATTACCTACAGAACTCTAGACAAATCTTATCCCTAACAGGATTTCATCACAGAGCCTAAACAGAACATCTGGAACACGCTACTAATCTATGGACCAAAAATATTATTTCCTTTCTATGCCATTATAGATATTGTTGGTTTTTATAATAGTATAATTATGCCCACACATTTTCATTCACTCTTAGAGGACCACTGTGGTTATATTTTCTATATTATCTTACATTTAACTTTTATAAGCAATTGTTCTACATACTTTTTCTGAGCTCACTGTCTACTACTGTCTGCTCACAGTCTGTCGCTTCTTAGGAGGGTATGTTCTTTAATATACTTTCCATTAGTCCTGTTGAAAATACTGCCACAGATAGACATTCTGCAGTCTCCAACTATAGATGTTGATCAGCTGAAATGGTAAATTCATCTGCAGCATAATTTAATACAAACGGTAATATTTTAGAAACTTTTTTTTACATTCCAAAACATTTAGCTTATTTTTAAGCATTGGTCTTCAAAAAAGTATATTATAAATGTAAGTCTGCAGTTGTCCTTTAAAGAGTGTAAAAACAGCCATTCCTTTTATCAAGAACAGTTGTTGTGGTTACATTTGCCTAAAGCAAGAAGCAGACCACCTTTGTTAAACTATCCTTCCTAACTGTGCATACAAATACAATATTTAGTTATCATAACATGAAAAAGAAAATACTTATTTAGTAATTATTTAGTAATTAGAATAACTTATTAAATGTATTTACTGTCTTCATTTCACCCTCCAGGATATGTACAGCACCTGTGCAGCCAGGCCACCCATCCAGATATAGGACAGAACATTGCCTGAGGGATAAACATTCACAAAATAAAATTAAAACAAAATAAATAGGTATACAGTATATACATATACATATAGTATGTGTTAAACCTGTTATAGCTCTAAAATTTTGTGACAGAATAGTACAGGAGAACAATGTTTTGTAATTCACCACTCTGTGTAGGTAACCCAGTAATACAATTACAAAAAACAGAATGGAGACTATACTAAAAATATCAAGCGACTGAGATCTCTAACTACTATTTTAGATTACAGTGTATGCAGATCACTAAAGGTATTGTCTAGATCAATTGTTCTCAACAGCCAATATTTTTTGCAGTATAGTAAAATATTTCACTATTTACTACTTATTCACTGTATCTTCAAGAAGAGCCTGCTGTCCCTATGAGCTTTTTAATAACAGAACTTTTTAATTGGCATAGATGGGGTTAAGGTCAGTGGGCGTCACATAGAACGCCTCACCTTTGTGACCTCCCTAGAACGCTGTCTTCTGATTCATGGCATTGTAGGAGTTGCAGATTTTTGCCTGTAGTTGATAGAACTGATGTTAAAACAGGACTACACCTCTCAGTATTCTATGTAAAGAAGAGAGGAAGTGCATTGATGAGCACCACATTTCAGCCAATCAGATAGAAGCGTTTATAATTCCCCACCCCAAATCCATGGTACTTTCTGCAAGTAGCACTGTGTAAACCACAATGTTTGTTTGAAGTCTGCATTAATGCATTGTTCCTTCTTAGAAAAATATGCCCCTATAAGAACCTAATGCAGCTATGTGAATGTGTTAACCTCATGTGTCTATATTTATTTGAATTACACCAAGTTTGCTTCATTGTTATGCAATGATAAAACTATATTATAGTGAACCTGTAAGTGTAGCAGTTTACTTGTAACTTGCCAACTACAGCAGAAAAACAGCTCGCAATCACTGGGAGTGCAAATATAATATGTGAGTTTATAGTATTTCACATATAGCAAGTGATATATTTACTGTTTTCAAGTTTATATTATTTGTTATTGATCCTATTTCACATTTAAAATGCAATCAGCTACAAACTCTTCCTCATCAGAATTTCTGCAAAAGATAAAACTAACATGCATTGTGACGTTTAGGGTTTGTCAGGGTGAGGACATTTATAAAGTCTTCAGGTGTGAAAATGTTGTAAAACGTAGGTCCACATTCAATTCCAAGCCCGTAACTAGATCGCTGACACCTGAGATTGTTTTAACCCTGAAATGACATATTAAAATAGCATTTATTTCCTGCCAATTTGCGAGCTTAAGACTGTTGTGTAATTAATTCTAATGTCTATCATCGCTTTCTCCGTTATTTACAGGGCAGTATTGATCTAATATTTGCATTTACAGTGCTACAAATGGGTGTCGAATCCCCTCGCGGGTCCTCTCTAGCACATGTAGGATTTTCTCCTCCATTTGAGGCTTTAGGAGTGTGAATACGTTTGCGAGCTTGGAGAAATTGAGCAATTGAATAGCAGTTTGTGATTTTAGCCTTGTGAAAGTGAAAGATCAAAGGCTTCTGAAGAATGTAACTTATGAGTTTAACTTCGGAAGTCGTTACGAGACCGCAAATAGACGCCAATTGAGTAGCAAAATAGCTTGCAAGCTCACTTATGGGCTTCTCAATTGAATGTAGTTTGATGGAAGCAATTTTTTCAACTCGGAACCCGATCCAAGCTCGCAAAAATACGCCAATTGAATAGCAAAATAGCTTGAGACCTCACTTACTGGCTACCGGATCTCAAAATCACTCAATTGAATGTGGCTCTTAGGGCCTCATTCTAATGCGATTCAGCCAATTGAATAGGGCTCTATATAAGCACACAGCATATGTTTTTACAGAAGTTTTTAGTTAGTGAACTTCTATTCAAAAGCAAGGTCTTCACTAACTAAAAACTTCTGTAAAAAAATATGCTATGTGCTTATATAGAGCCCTATTCAATTGGCCGAATCACAATTGAATGAGGCCCTGTGGCCCTCATTCAATTGCTATTTTGGCCAATTGAATAGGGGTCTAAATAAGCACATAACATATTTTTTTTAAAGAAGGTTTTAGTTAGTGAAAACCTTGCTTTTGGATAGATTCTTACTAACTAAAAACTTCTTTAAAAAAAATATGTTATGTGCTTATTTAGAGGCCTATTCAATTGGCCAAATTGCAATTGAATGAGGGCCTTAGTCTTTAGCAGGTAATTCCAAACTGAGTGCTGCTGAACATGCGGCCAACGTGAACAGATATATACTATCTAAAGAAAAATGATAATATTGACAATGGAACATATTTGTAAAATGTATTATTGAGCACATACAATACATATACATTGTCTGGGTCGATATATACATTAAAATAAACATTTATTGGGTGTTAGGGAATTTAATAATTTGTTTTTTAGTTTAGATTTTACAACAAAATTTACAAAGAACAATTTTTTTACCTGAATTATTCACTTCAAAAGTTGCTACATCTTATTTACAGGTCAGTATATAAAGTATATGCAAAATCAAACCTCCAAATGTTATCATGGCTGAAATAAGATTTAATAAAAAAGATAATCTCCTATTCATCTTCATAATTATTATAGGCCTTCAACTTTTCAAAATCTCTTTGCACATAAACTTAATTGTCAGTTTTTTAAAAGGAGCAGAATTCCTTTTCACTGAATGTCTTACCCGACCCTGTAAAAATGTGCGGATACTTCTACAGATGTCTATACAAATGAAGTCATATGTAATGCTAATGACAACCTTAAAGAGTATATAATTTAATCATTATTAAATACCTATGGGAATATTAGGTAATTCATTGACCTTCCTTAGAATACAAAAACATGATCTCTATTAGTAAAATAATATTTTTAACCAAATTAAGTAGTGCATAATGATATATCCCACAAAAAGACTCATAAAAGCTAAAAAGATTTTTTTTTCTACAAATGTTTAGTTTGAAATATAGTACAGACAAAAACAAAGAGATTTCTGTATGATGAAATATTAATTGCTACTACTGGTTCCAGAGGGAATCATAACATTTACCAGCAAATAATAAAAGTATAAATCATAGCTTATTTTGCCCAAGGTTGTTTGGTGTTCTTTCCAAGATTGAAATAAATGCTTAATAAATGCTGAGTTGGTATTGTATAATAGCACAACTGACAAAATAATGATAAAATGGGAAAGCAGCTCAAGACTTTACTGGGCACCTCTGTTCTATTTTGCAATGGCCAAGAGCATACACATTATAGCCAGTATTTAAACCCTTCAAAAGATAAACTGTCATAATAAATATTTGCTATAATTTCAAAGATTTCATTTTTTCATATGAGAAATGTTTCACCTCATTTTATTAACAAGAAAAAAATCTATAAATAATGATTTGTTGTTGTTGTTCAGGCATTCAATCGTATTCGACTCTCAGTGACCCTATGGACCTCAGCAAGTCAGGCAAATCTGTCAGCCCCTCTGAGCTCCATCAAGTACTGTATTTATCTGTCTATCTGTCTATCTATCTATCTATCTATATATTTATTTATATATTTTTATATATCACATATTATAATTGTCAAACTGCAATTCATCATTCCGCTTGCGAGCCTCGCATAGAGAGGCGAGAAGTTTGAGGCATGAAGGACAGCAACTGCAAGCCTCACGTAGCAAGCTGTTAAAGCACAGAAGTCTTCCAAGCTCGGAGTACTTTGCCAATGACTGCCAAAGGCGCTCATCGGCTGCAGCATCGCAAGGCGAGCAGTTGAGGCATTGAATAACGCGAGACTTCAGCAGAAATGAGCATCGAATGTGCTTCTGCGAGGCGAGCCGTTAAGGCATTGAAGTACGCGGGACTTAGCCTCCAAGCAGTTAGGAAACACTTTATTGCCTTAGGCTGCAAGCAGTTGAAGAACGCGGGACTTAGAAAAAAAATTACAAGGCGCAGAAAAATTATGAGGACCGAAAAATACAAAGTTAACAGCCGAACCGCGCAAATCGAAAAACACACAAACAAACTCACACACAGCATGGGGGAACAGCCAGGATGTCTGGGATTGAGGTGGAACAGCCGAAAAAAATAAAAACGAAGCTACACGACCCCGAATGGTGCAAAACACCGCCAGCAGCGTAACACTTTTATCCAGGAACGTACAAGGTACAAAATACACTATTAGAAAGGATGGAAAATGCTTGTGAGATGCGTAACACGAATCTAAAATGGCGATTTACCCGACAAAACAAATGGTTTGGCCTTGCGCACGCAGCCCATTTGTACTGCACACTTGGGCCCTCATTCAATTGCAATTTGGCCAATTGAACAGGGATCTAAATAAGCACATAACATATTTTTTTAAAGAAGTTTTTAGTTAGTAAACATCTATCCAAAAGCAAGGTTTTCATTAACTAAAAACTTATTTAAAAAAAATATGTTATGTGCTTATTTAGAGCACTATTCAATTGGCCAAATCGCAATTGAATGAGGGCCTTGGCACATTGCTAACACTTTCTCTTCAGGCCAGCAACATTCCAACTGTATGCTGCAGGAAAATAAAAAGAGATTGTTAGCTCTTCAGGATATTGATTGTTTAATATATTAATTAGAAATAGGTAAAGTAAAAATATATTTGTTCAACAAAAAAAAACGCTGTTTGAAGGACACGAGGGGAGAGGCTCGTAATAAGCGCCGAAGGTGCTCAGAGGAGCAAAAGTACACAAGGGGAGAGGCTCGCAATGAGTGCCGAAGGTGCTCAGAGAAGCAAAAGTACACAAGAGGAGAGGCTTACAATGAGCGCCAAGGATCCTCAGAGGAGCAAAAGCTTTACATTGTGTGGCAAACAGCATTGCCATGGCTTCGAATGTTATTGCCCTGTCATTTTTGACGGGCAAGTCGCTAGTATAATATAATATAAAATGGTTATGGATTGCAAGAGCGAAGCCTTTGTGGGCACATTTTCATGTCCCTGTCCAGGTTCCCAGAATGCAGTGTAATAATTGTATTCCTCTGAATTCTGAGCAGGTGATAAGTGTTTTAACTTGTTTTAGACATTCAAGTGTAAACAGAAATGTACTATTTATATACTGTACTAATGTTCGGTGGAGGGCTTCTATCGCTCTTTTGCCCACCATAAATTAAATGATTGTTGTGGTAAACTACCTCCCCACAAAATCTACTTCACAAGCTAGGAATCAACCCCACACTGATGAGAGCCAGTAACCATGAAACAGGTGTGCATGGGTAGGATTCCTGGCTTGTGTATAATCCACTCTGAGCTTTGTAAAAAAGCTGTGCAATACAGTGGGCATATGCTAAAGGGAAGCCATGTTTAAAATGATTATGGATTGCAAGAGCAAAGCCTTTGTGGGCATATTTGCATATACCTGACCAGGCTCCCAGAGTGCAGTGTGATAAGTGTATTTCTTGGAATTAAGAGCAGGAAAGGGACAAGGAGGGCAGCGGGGGAAGCGGGGTACTGCATGAGGCAGAGGAAGGCTGCGGTGGGCCAAGGATTGCCAAGGCAGGGTGAGCACTGGACCCCTCAAAGGTGCAGGGCCCCTGTGCATTGCACTGCCTGCGCCGGCAATAACTCCACCACTGGCATGGGTCAATTAAAAATATATCTAGGTGGTCAGATCACCCTAGGGTGACCAGATCACCTTTCTCACAAATAAAGAATGGCCCTTCACAGTGGGCCCCTATATGGTTGTGGATCCCGGTGCTGTGCACCTGCCACAATGGCAGTAGCTCCACCACTGTTCCAACCTGAGTCAGATAAGTTTTTTTACACAACTCCAGATTGGTTTGTCACTAACTTGTGTTTTGCGGAATGACAGAGGAGGGAATGAAAACAACTATCCTAGGAGGCAACCACTGATGCATTAAACCCGGGAAACCCTACTAATCATTACAATTGTTTTAAATGGACTATATGTTTGTAGTATATTATGAATTTTGATTTACAGCTCAATTCTTAGGTAATCTTGATAGTTACTCAGTAATAAGATTGGGATATCTTAATTATAGATCTCAGAAGACCTGAATCCCCTTCCCAATTAAGAGAAACCTGTGTATGAGCCACATTAATTCTGTCCAGCACTTGTGTTCCATTCATTAACCCTATTAGCATGTAATTATTTTTATGTATTGCATTTTAATTGTAAGTCTAGACATGCCAGTTTGTCACTAACATGGCACAAACTAAACTGTCAGTTTGCTTATTTGCATTTTTTTGCAGTCTGGAATCATTGCTAAATGGAATATTCTCTTAGACACAGCTGTCTCAACACGAATTCCAGGTGGATGGAAAATGTTGGCTTGTAAACAGGCTTTAAAATGGTCAGTGGGTTTTCATGATGCTTTTATGTCCCAACTAGAAAGCTGGAAGAAACCAGCTAAGAGGTCTGGGGATAAATACAAAATGTGATGCACAGATACAATGATCAGGAATCAGCAAGTAAACATGTTATTTATGGTTATTTTAAATCCGACACCTGCTCTTCATTAGTAGTTTTGCTTCTGTTAATATGTTGCAGGTGGTATTGCATGTTCCCGATATTTGACTGGCACCTGAATTTTGTGGCTCCATTAGATCTTTCGGATGTGAGACACGACCCCCTCA
Source organism: Discoglossus pictus (assembly GCA_027410445.1). NCBI lineage: Eukaryota > Metazoa > Chordata > Amphibia > Anura > Alytidae > Discoglossus > Discoglossus pictus. Next base: position 342,492,577 of record CM050163.1, on the reverse strand, counting down.
GGTACGCTTTGTCCCACCTTAAAAGCCACAGTAGGTAATGTCCTGTAATTACAAAATCAGAGTCCTCATGGCAGAAAAGACGTTCTTAACAAATTATGGCTAATTAGTGTAAAATTACCTTTAATTTGGGATGATTCCATAGTTTTAGCTGTGTACTACGCACACCTTCCTTTTATCTTTATGCAAATATGATTACACACCATCAAACTGGCACACCCAGGCATAAAAACAGCTGCAGCCAGTTCTCCAGATACTAAAGAGGAACTGGAAATTTGCCACCAATTATTTTGTTCAGAACGTTGTTACTTTTTTTATATAAATGGCATGTATTCTTATAAATTGGAATGATGTAGATTTACATCTATCAAATTGCCTTTTGCAGAAACACCATCAGTTGTTCAGTACAAGTTTTTTAATTATTTAATATATTAAAACTAGGCTATGTTGCTATACAGTGTTTGCAAATTAATTAGATTGTAGATTTGTAAATTACAGGAATTTGTGAAGCACATGTCTGTGGGCAAAGGAAGAAGCAAAGTGATATGGCTTTATACACCATATTAAAAATATAAAACTGTTTATTGTTAAGAGATGCATGTTAAGGACTATGCAATGTTTAGAAAGAGCAATAGAGCCAACTAAATTATCTAAACTCCAGAGTAGTAAATCAAAACAGTTTGCTTTTATAATGATGTAAACTCACCATATAGCTGCCCAAAAAGGAGTCATGTCTAAGTGTTTCCTCCACACATTCCCAGTTATTGTTTACACTGAGAATGAATTGGACATGTCCCAGGATGTTGTTTTATCTCGAAGTTCCCTATGACTGATTGAGAATTCAACATGTATTTCCCACTGTAGGAACTGGTAGGTGGTGGAGGAAACATGTGGACATTACTTCCTGAAATGGCCTCTTTAAAAGTAGCATATAGCATTACAGAGTCCCTTTTAGACATTAACAGCATTATTAAATTGTGACAAAAAAAACTTACTTTTTTATCTACCTCTTATTATCCATATGATCTAATTACTTTTTAATGTAACTGATTAACAGTCTTATTAAATTGCAATTCGCCCAATTGAATAGGGCTCTATTTAAGCACATAGCATATATTTTTTTTACAGAAGTTTTTAGTTAGTGAACTTCTATCCAAAAGCAACGTCTTCACTAACTAAAAACTTATGTAAAAAAATATCCTATGCGCCTAAACAGAGCCCTATTCAATTGGCCGAATCGCAATTTAATAAGACTGTTAATCAGTTACATTAAAAAGTAATTAAAGAGGTAGATATAAAAGGAAGTTTTTTTTCTCACCCCTGATCAATTAAACACTCAGCAACCCACAAAAATTTTGGAATGGCCCAGGTAGAGCCCAGACCTGAATCTGATTGAAAATCTGTGGGGTGATCTGAAGAGGGCTGTGCACAGGAGATGCCCTCGCAATCTGACAGATTCTGAGTGTTTTTGCAAAGAAGAGTGGGCAAATCTTGCCAAGTCAAAATGTGCCATGCTGATAGACTCATACCCAAAAAGACTGAGTGCTGTACTAAAATCAAAAGGTGCTTCAACAAAGTATTAGTTTAAGGGTGTGCATACTTATGCAACCATATTATTTTATTTTTATATTTTTTCTTCCCTCTACCTAAAAGATTTCAGTTTGTTTTTTAATTGAGTTGTACAGTTTATAGGTCACATTAAAGGTGGAAAAAGTTCTGAAATTATTTATCTTTGTCTCATTTTTTACAGCACAGAAACCTGACATTTTAACAGGGATGTGTAGACTTTTTATATCCACTGTATATTAAATGTTAAAAACAGTAATTGTTTTTATAAGTTGTGTATATTCTAAACTGGAGTAAAGCTTGACAGCATAATTGTGAGAGAGTTACCCCTGATGACTGCAGCAAGCCAGAGCCACAAATTATACAAGTTTTCCCATTGATGTTTTCACTGCCACAATAATACGGGTGACTCCTTCCTACTTTCACACCAAATCCCTATTCTAACCATACTTTACTCAATTCCGGTAGAACAGTAATATCAAAAATCTGAAGGAAAATTTCTGTGTACTGTACACCACTCACAAATGGTTTTAAAACCATTTCTGAGATGTGGAGCAGCAAGGCAGTACAGCACTATAAAACAATAAAAAAGCACTGAATATTTTTAGAAATGTATGCTGTACTTTGTCATAGTCACAAATGTTCAATTTACAACAAATTATTTTCGATTATCATGTTTGGTTCATATTAAATATGGGAACATTAGATACATTGCAGAAAACTGTCCACAAAGTGACACTAAAGCACAAAAAAATAATAATAGTAAAACATGGAGGTTCCTCATAATTTGACGCTTATCTTTTCCGTAGGCACATATGTGTGATTAGACTTATTATATATTTAATATGATAATGTTTGTGTGATAATATAAAACCCAGGGTAACGGAGAACCCAGTACTAAAGCGGTAATATCCCATGGACTATAAACAGATGCTCTGCAATGCATTGTCTAGCTCTATTAGCAAATATATTTAACCACTTGCAAAATGGTTTCTCACATTTATAGGTGATTATTTTTACTCATTGTAACGATCATAACATTCTTATTTTCTATTGGTTCCCAGAGCTGTGTCTCATCCGTAATTTAAGGGAAATGATTGGTTTGTGTAATAACACGAGTGAACATGTTTTTCTATATAGTTACATAGTTACATAGTATTTGAGCTTGAATAAATACTGTTGGTCCATCAAGTTCAACTTTTTTAGATCACTTCTGATCATTTTAATATGTGGATTATTTCTTAATAATTGTTAAATGATCCAGAGGAAGGAACACAGAAAAAAAAAAAAACATTGAAACTTTGACCATTGTCTCATAAGAGGAAAAAAAAACTAAATTCCTTCCTGACCCCCAGAGAATCCCTGGATCAATATTCCTTCGCTAGTTATCTAGGATAACCTTGAATGCCCTCTTTATTCAAAAATATATCTAACCCATTTTCAAAGTTATCTTTAAAATTTTCTGTCACCACCTCCTTTGGTAGAGAATTCCACAGTTTAACCACCCTAACTGTGAAAAACCCTTTCTTTCTTAAAGGTGAATTTTTTTTTCTCTAACCTCAAGGGATGTCCTCTTGTCAAATGAAAACCTCTTGGCACACATAGGGATAACAAGTTTAATTTGGTTAGTTGTTCTTCATAACTTAGCCCCTCCATTCCCCTTATTAGTTTTGTAGCCCTTCTCTGTACTTTTTCCAGCTCTAAAATGACCTTTTTATGAAGTGATGCCCAAAATTGTACTCCATATTGCAAATGAGGTCATACTAGGGATTTGTACAGTGACAGAATTATATCTGCTTCCCTTGCTTCCAAACCCTTCTTCATACATGCTAATATTTTACTTGCCTTTGCAGATGCTGGTGGGTCTTCACAAGTACTCCAAAATCCCTTTCAATATCAAATACCCCTAGATTTGCTCTATTAAGATGATACATTGCATGGCTATTTTTCCTTCCCAAATGCATAACCTTTCATTTATTATGAAATCGCATCTGCCATTTAGCCGCCCATTTCTCTAATTTATGCAAATCCCATTGTAGGAAAAGTACATCATTATCTGATTTAATTACCTTGCACAACTTAGTGTCATCAGCAAAAATGGAGACACTACTTTCGAGTCCTACTTCAAAGTCATTAATAAATATGTAAAAAAGGAGAGAACCTAATACTGAACCTTGAGGATCCCCACTTACCACATTAGTCCAATCGGAGTATGTTCCATTTACAACAACCCCTTGCTTCCTGTCTTTTAGCTACCTCTCGATCCATGAGCAGATATTTACTGCAATTCCTGTATACCTTAGTTTGCTCAATAGTCTCCCATGTGGCACTGTATCAAAAGCCTTTGCAAAATCCAAAAAGACTACATCCACTGTGTTGCCCTAATCCATGTTCCATGTTTCTCCTCATAGAAACTAAATAGATTGGTCTGACATGACCTATCTTTCATAAATCCGTGTTGACTCCTATTTTGTTCAAATAGACATATTCTTGTATACTATCCCTTATTAACTCTTCTAAAAGCTTCTCAAGTACAGATGTGAGGCTTACAGGTCTAAAATTCTCTTGATTTGCTCTTGCTCCCTTCTTAAATATAGGTATCACATCTGCTTTTCTCCAGTCATCTGGTAGCGACCCTGTGGTAAATGAGTAATTAAATACAATGATTTGGCTATTACAGAACTCAGTTCCCTCAGTACCCTTGCATGTATTTCCTCAGGACTTGGGGCTTTATTAACATTTATTTTTTCCAACCTCTTTTGGATTTCTTCCTGAGTTAACCAATTATTTAGTGATGGTAGTGTAAACCCATTTTGTTGCAGTGTCCCTACCATTGGTACGTCCCTTGTATATACCGAAGAAAATAACCTATTTAGCTCATCTGCCTAATGTTCCTATAGCTTCCTTCCTTGTCTTCTTCCCATTCATATATTTAAAAAATATTTTAGGGTTGGTCTTACTTTCCTTTGCAACTGACTTCTCATTTTCTATTTTTGCCAGTCTAATAGTCCATTTATTTTCAGTATTTTTTGGTGTAAGTTCTTTATCCCAGTCTATATGTTGTATTGCTGCCCTTAACCCATTAAAGCCAGCCCTTTTAAAATATAGAGTTTTTGTTGCTTACAACTTTGTTTTTTGGAATTAATGAGACTGTGTTGTGATCACTATTCCTCAAAGGTTAACCTATTTTAACATCTGATATTTTATCAATATTACTTGTGATGACTAAATCCAAAATAGCCTCATTTCCAGTAGGTTAATACTAATCCAATAATAATAATAATAATAATAGGTTCTTTTATAACCTGGGTCAGATAATGATCCATGAGTGTACTCAAGAACCTGTTCCCTTTAGCTGAACTGCTGGTCTCATTTATCCAGTTTATTTCAGGGTAGTTAAAATCTCCCATTATTAGAATGTGCCCCTGCTTAGCGGCATTATCTATCTGCAGCAATAGTTGCAGTTCATCACCCTCAATTATATTTGGGGGTTACTAGCATATTCCTACCAATATGCATTTAGAATTAGTTCCTCCGCTATTTAACTCAACCCACAAAGATTCAATGTTGTTTTTAGTTCCACCATAAATACCTTCTCTGACTACAGGTTTAAAACCAGGCTTAACATACAGACAAATCCCTTCTCCTCTTCTACCATTACCCCTATCTTTGCTAAATCAAGGCAAATCAGTGGATGTAGTCTTTTTGGATTTGTGCAATGGCTTTTGATACAGTGCCACATGGGAGACTATTGTGCAAACTAAGAGATACAGGAATTGCAGTAAATATCTGATCATAGACTGAGAGCTGGCTAAAAGACAGGAAGCAAAGGGTTTTTGTAAATGGAACATACTCCGATTGGACTAATGTGGTAAGTGGGATTCCATAAGGTTCAGTATAAGGTTCTCTCCTTTTTAACATATTTATTAATGACTAAGAGGTGGGACTGGAATGTAGTGTCTCCATTTTCACTGACGACAGGAAGTTGTGCAAGGTAATTAAATCAGATAATTATGTGCTTTCCCTCCAAAGGGATTTACATCAAATTGAGGAATGGGTATCTAAATGGCAGATGAGATTTAATACGAATAAATGTAAAGTTATGCATCTGGGAAGGAAAAATAGCCATGCAATTTATAATCTTAATGGAGTAAAACTAGGGGTATCAGATATTGAAAGGGATTTGGGAGTGCTTGTGGACAACCACCTAGGTAACAGTGCTCAAAGCCAAGCAGCAGCTGCAAAGGCAAATAAAATATTAGCATGTATTAAGAAGAGTATAGAAGCAATGGAAGCAAATATAATTCTGCCACTATACAAATCTCTAGTACGCCCTTCTTTGGAATATGGAGTAAAATTTTGGGCACCACTTCATAAAAAGGACATTTTAGAGCTGGAAAACGTACAGAGGGGGGCAACAAAACTAATAAGGGGAATGAATGGGGCTAAGTTATGAATAAAGACTAACTAAATTAAACTTATTTTCTATAGAAAAAAGTCGTCTAAGAAGAGATATGATTACCTTATATAAATACATCCAGGGTCAGTATAAAGATTTGTCAGGGGAGCTTTTTTGTACCAAGAGGTTTTCAACTGACAAGAGGACATCCCTTGAGGTTAGAAGTAAAAGGTTTCTTCACATTAAAGGTGGTTAATCTTTGGAATTCTCTACCAGAGGAGGTGGTGACAGCAGATTCGATAGATAAATTTAAAAGGCGACTGGATTTATTTCTTATTAAAAAGGGAATTCAGGGTTATCCTGAATAATTAGAGAGAGAGTATTGATCCAGGGAGAAATCCGATCACCAGTATCTGGGGTCAGGAAGGAATAAAAAAAAATTCCCTTTGAGACGATTGGCTAAGTTTCACTTGTTTTTTTTTTTCTGTTTGCCTTCCTCTGGATTAAATAATAATTTAAAATAAATAAATAAAAAATAAATGATTAAATAGTTGATTAATAATTAATTAACAACTAATTAATTAATAACTAATCCGCATATTGCAGATCAGAGGAGATCTTAAAAGGTTGAACTTGATGGACTGAAAATCTTTTTTCAACCTTAATTATTATGGGCCTCATTCTATTAGCGGCCGCAGCCGTTGCGGGGCCGCAAGGACCGTCCGCAAGCTATTCGGCTATTCTATTCCCTTACGGCCGGAGGCTCCGGCAGGCTTGCGGCCGGTGCCTTGCTATCTCTTGCAGCCGCTCGCGCCAGAGGAAAGCCTTTGATCTAAAACGGCCGCAAGAGTTTTGCAATTCAATTGCTCCGGGAAACCTCTCTGCAAGGCTAAAAACGAGCCGCTGCTTACTTGCAGGAAAAAAGGTCCCGCTAGCACCAATTAAGCACATAAAATAGCTCAAATAAAGCCATCCTGCACTTTGAGAAGACTATAAAGGGATTTTAGGTGTTAGAAAAAATAGCACATAATTATCCTATACTCAAATCCGTAAAATATTTTATTTTTAATATCCGTAAAATATCCATGTAAAAAGTCCAGAGTGCTTGGAGCACCTCAGACCCGCCCACGCCGCAGCCGGAAAATAAACAGTTAATTTGAACTTGGGTTTGGGCTGATGTGCAAGCTTGAGAGTGGGTTCCTTTTAATCCTCATGTCCCCCAATATGATCCCTAGCATTTACAGAGCTGTACAGTGCAGGCTTGAATTTATTTTTGAGTTTTTATATTTCACAGCTTACGGCCGGTTCCAAGATATGCGGCCGGCCGTAAAAGGAGATCCTTGCAGGGCCGTATAATAGAATCGCGAGTTAACTGAACCCCCGCAAGGAATCGCAGCCTTACGGACGATTTACGGCCACTAATAGAATGAGGCCCTATGTAACTATGTAATATATATATATATATATATATATATATATATATATATATATATATACAGAGGGGGAATAGGTATTTAGGCATGTCAAAAGAGTTATAAATCGATTTTCAGGTCAATGAGGGAAATAAGTATTTGACCCCTTCGACTTAGTACTTGGTGGCAAAACCCTTGTTGGCAATCACAGAGGTCAGACGTTTCTTGTAGTTGGCCACCAGGTTTGCACACATCTCAGGAGGGATTTTGTCCCACTCCTCTTTATAGATCCTCTCCAAGTCATTAAGGTTTCGAGGCTTCAGCTCCCTCCACAGATTTTCTATGGGATTAAGGGCTAGAGACTGGCTAGGCCACTCCAGGACCTTAATGTGCTTCTTCTTGAGCCACTCCTTTGTTGCCCTGGCTGTGTGTTTTGGGCCATTGTCATGCTGGAATACCCATCCACAACCCATTTTCAATGCCCTGGCTGAGGGAAGGAGGTTCTCACCCAAGATTTGACGGTATATGTCCCCGTCCATCGTCCCTTTCATGCAGTGCAGTTGTCCTGTCCCCTTAGCAGAAAAACCCCCCCAATGCATAATGTTTCCACCTCCATGTTTGATGGTGGGTATAGTGTTCTTGGGGTCATAGGCAGCATTCTTAGTCCTCCAAACATGGCGAGTTAAGTTGATGCAAAAGAGCTTGATTTTGGTCTCACCTGACAACAACATTTTCACCCAGTTCTCCTCTGAATCATTCAGATGTTCAATGACAAGCTTCAGATGTGTGCTTTCTTGAGTAGCGGGACCTTGCGGGCGCTGCAGGATTTCTGTCTTTCACGCTGTAGTGTGTTACCAATTGTTTTCTTCGTGACTATGGTCCCAGCTGCCTTGAGATCATTAACATGATCCTCCTGTGTAGTTCTGCGTTGATTCCTCACCATTCTCATAATCATTGAAACTCCACAAGGTGAGATCTTGCATGGAGCACCAGACCAAGGGAGACTGGCATTTGCGAATAATCTCACCAACTGTTGTCACCTTCTCACCAAGCTGCTTGCCGATGGTCTTGTAGCCCATTCCAGCCTTGTGTAGGTCTACAATCTTGTCCCTGACATCATTGGACAGCTCTTTGGTCTTGGCCATGGTGGAGAGTTTGGAATCTGATCGATTGATTGCTTTTGTGGTGCTCTTAATCTCAGCTCGTTACCTGTATAAAAGACACCTGGGAGCCAGAAATCTTGCTGATTGATAGTGGATCAAATACTTATTTCCCTCACTGACCTGCAAATCAATTTATACCTTTTTTGACAAGCGTTTTTCTTGTTTGTTTTGTTTTGTTATTCTGTCTCTCACTGTTAAAAAACAACTACCATAAAAATTATAGACTGATCATTTCTTTGTCAGTGGACAAACGTTTACAATCAGCAGGGGATCAAATACTTTTTCCCCCCACTGTATATATGTATATATATATATATATATATATATATATATATATATATATATATATATATATAGTAAATAAAAAGTACATCTGTGTTCACATTTGAATGTCTAAAGCAAGTTAAAAACCTGCTTCCAGCTCAGAGTTCTGAGAAAAACAGTTATTACACTGCATTCTGGGAAGTTGAGCTGGGACACACAAATGTGCCCACAAATGCCTCGCTCTTCATTCCGTAGCCATTATCAAACATGGCTTCCTTTAAGCTTATGCATGCTGTAATACACAGCTTTAATGCAATATTTATATTTATTATTATTATTATTATCATTTATTTGTATCGCGCCAACATATTCCGTAGCGCTGTACAGGGGAGGAGAACAAGGAAATATACAACATACAATATTGACAACAGCATGGATGGCCCTGTTTTGAGCTCCAAATCTTGTAAAAGTGCTTTTTCCCAAAGCACCCCACAGGATTAGACACTCGCCACTTACAATCTAAAGGTAATGGAAGAGACAGACACCTGGGAAGGGTAGATAAGGAAAAGCAAGGTTAGGAAGGAAGTAATAGGTACATAGGAAGGAAATTGTGAAAGTAAAGAGGTTAGGTTATCCATTCGTTAGAGAGGGAAAATATGTGATATAAAGTGGTTGTCACTATTATGTAATATATACAGCATATCAATATGATATATACAGCATATCAATATGATATATACAGCATATCAATTTTAATTATATTGGGGGGCAGTGGCATTAAGAATTTAAACAAATGATTAAAAAACAAAGTTTTTGAGGGCCACTGCAGCAATGCCCCTCCCCCCAGAGCAGGGCCGCGGAGGAATGTACGGTAGATCTGCCCCTGCTCGATCCGCCCTGCTTCCTGTCCTGGGAGTAGAGTTGAATTATCCCCCACAGATTTTTTGGGGCTTCTACGCCCATGGGCCTTTGTTTGCTTCCTTATGTTACTGGTATAAAGTGCCAGTGCCTAATCCAGCTGTAAATTTCTGCAACGTCAATCTTAGAAGTCACTACTTTGAAACATTTCACAAGAGCCTGTCATAACTCAGCTTTAGGTGATTTCATGGCAACTACACCAGACCTGAAGAAACGTTATTTTGTCTGCATTCACATAAAGATCTACTCACAAATATTGCTATTGTTAACCAGACACAATGTCATCCCAATAACATGTTGGTTTCACCTTAAAGAGCATTTCAAATTGCATCTACATTTAACTAGTCATTTTTCTCTACAGTAAATAATTTCTCAATATACTAATTTGTATCTCTAAATGCTTAACAATTATAAATGAGTGAATCCAACTACATTGCTTTTGCCACCACAGACACAGACAAGCAAATGTTAATCCTAATTAGCACATTAAATCAGCTAGTTAGTGTTTGGAATGCTGGTTATCTCGAATTATTCATTTTAGAATAACTTGGCTAATTCTATATATAGAGCATTTTTCATGGTCTATATAAACCAATAGCTGCACTTAATTGGGACAGAAAAGTGTAATTCAAGCCTTAAGAATAACTTAACAAAAAACAACTTGATTTTGGGGTGATAGTCCCTTTAACAAGAGTAGATCACCAAAAGCAAATAACAAATCAAAAAACTTAAACAACTCACTAACTACCTTAACCTCACTAAAGTAATTGCTCATTTACAAGACATCCCTGTAACACACACAACCCCTTGCATAAAATGAACATCTCCTTAAAACAGGGGTAGGCAAGAGGGGGCACATACATGACTGGATTTGATGATATCACTGCTGCGCACTGGTGAGTCAATAACTTCTTCAGTCATCCCGATTGACTCACCTGTGCACAGAAAGGAAATCTTCAAATCCAGGCATGTATGCGGCCCTCCAGGACTGAACTTGCCCACCCCTGCCATAAAACAATACAAATTGTTATTGGTTCCAGTAGTAGAAAGCACCAGAGGATTCTTGAATTAATAAAAAAGATACCTAAGCAGGCAGTTCAACAGTTCAAAGATAAAGCAAAGGTGTTGAAACGACACTACAACAAACTATAAATGTGATGGTATCTACATACATATATAACATTTAATATTTCGTACAATAACACTGCACTGGAAGCAATATCAGAATTGTTTATATATGTAATACATATTTTTTTACGTAAAATAATAAATCTAAATGTAAATGTGTGTCTCTAAAGAATGGTTATTATTACATTTATCTAAAATATGTCCCATTTGTACAAACGCTAAATATCACACCTTTTAGATAAGCTCTATAAAATACGTTAACAAGATGCCCTATTTATTTTATGAGTAATACATAATAATCTTTGATTAATATACTACTATAAATGTCAATGTACACTTTACATAACTAACACCGTAATCAGTGAATGTTGTATGTGGCTTTTGCTATATGTTTGTATAACTGAAAGGAAGCATCAAGCAGTGCAACAAGGGATGCTGAGCACATTGACACCTGGTGTGTGGAGTGAATCACTATTTTGTTTGTTTCTGCAATCTGTTATGCTGGACTCAGCTGTGCTAAACATTCATTTAGATAGCATGCTTGTTGGTGAACAGCTGAGACATTCTACTGCTACACATGCCAGCTTAGGCACCATTTCTGTTTATTCCATTTAGTAATTTAAGAGGTCAGAGTTCACTGAGTTATATGGTGTGCCATGTATGTAAGTATTGTATTTATTTATGTCATAAAAGCAACAAAAATGAAAGATGAATAAAAAGAAATAGATAAAGATGGGCACATTTGAAAACAGTCATCCTTGACATACACTTCCACTCATATTAAAATGACAGTATGGCTTTGGGTACAGGTTTTGCACTGACACTTCCTTCTGAACATCAGTGAGTTCTAATATATATTATGACATAGAAGGTCTAAAGCCAGGAGGCAGAATAGAAGATCAGTGTAGGAATACAATTTCAAAGTCAGGTGTATAGTCAGGAGACAATTCCAGATTAATTGTGCGGTTCGAGGCCAAGGATTATACATGCAGAATTCAGTACATATAAAGATGCACATCCAAATAGCACATCACTATTATACTGGCAATACAAACTGGATTGAGGCCTCTAAGTGAAGACTCCAAGCCAAAGCAACTACTAAAATGTATGGATTCACTAAAGGTGCATCACACAGATTGCAACGTGGTTGCTAGGTTGAACCTCTGAAGGTGGATCATCAAGATGCATAATCATCTGTGGCTAGTGTTGCAGGATACAGTAGCATGCCAACCTCGATAAGTAGGCAAAAGCCTTATTCCATTTATACAATATATTAGTGTGGACACAAGGAAATGTGAGAAGATATTGTAGAGAAGCTAATAAGGTATGAGAGTGCCAATCATTTGGTCTTAGTAAGGTGTATGAATTGAAAATATTAAAGCGGCTTCCAAATTCCAGTGGGGTAATTTAAAATTCTGGATATGATAAGTGGCTAAACTTGAAGTTTGTCTGATTTGTATCAAGATATGGTCAATTTTGGAAATTATTCTAATAAACAACAGACTGATTGTATGTGAAACTATGAAAATGGAGACTAGGCGAGCAGTACCTGACAGTTGTCATGTGACTGAGAGCGCTGTCTCACCCTGTCAGCCATACTCTTAACGTTTATCAGAGATTCCACCTAGTGTCCATCCCCTCCTACCCCAATCGATTAAAATATAATGTACCTTTCCAAGAATGATTCCTGTTATATTCACATACGCATGCATATTTGCAGCTTCAGGCACTTTTTGCCAACAATAAACTCTGTGACATTTGGTGATAGATAAGGTGTCATGACTAATTTTGTGACCAGGATTGGACTCCCCTAAACCTCACAAGCAATCCTATTTTTTTGGACTCTAATACATTGGGTTGCTAATATCAAAGGCTAATATGACAATGGACATGGGGCTAGTTTTAAGGACTATGACATGTTGTTTTTATGGGTAATGTAATGTTGGCCACAATAATGAATGCTAGGGTAACTATGTGATGTGATATGCACTATCGGTTGCTTATAGGTGGCACATTTATTTTCTTATGTATTTGGTCCAGGAATGTAATTCCCAGATGTTACTCTACCCACTCCCTAGTCCCTTCTGCGTGATCAAAGTACAGCCATAAAATCTGAAGTGACCTAACAAAATGAACCCTTCCAGGTCCTTATCTGAAGACCAGTAAGGGGGATTGATAGCCTATTAACAGGGTGGAAAGGTCACAGTAAGAAGGCAGACCCCGAATACAGGGAGGAGAATTATGAAGAGGGCCATGTGGTGGATTATTTTGTGATGTTTTAAAGGGGAATACAATGTCAGTCTGTTTGCACTAATGCAGGGTGCATGTGTATTTCTTGTCTGATGGAAAATCCTAATTAAAGGGATCTGATTTTCCTGCTTCTCCATGAATGATGTGCGTGAACTGGCATGCTGAGCACTGAGATGAATACAAAGTCACAACATGGGCATTGTTCCTGTAAGCTAAAGCAGGAGCAGTTAAGGGTGCATTTTGACACCTCATCTCAGGGTCAGGACATGTTGGTGGTAGACGGTGGCATCCTGGTGCAGTAACCATCAGCAGGATGGGTACCTACAAGCACATGGTGGAGACAGAAATATCCTGCAGGCTTGGAGAAGACAGAGGGGAGGAGAGCCAGGTGACAAGGGAGACAAAGGACTGTCAGGGAATGGCCATTCCTGGGACTGTGGCATGAGCTGTGAGGCTGCCTGGAAGAACTGTTATGAAAAGAGATTGCTTTGGAGAAGCAGTATGATGCCTGTATAGTGCCTGTTGGAGCCCTTGAAGAGGATCCCTATTTTTGATTGAATGGGCTCTGGGAGATTGGGTATACTGATCCTGAATGTGGCATGGGGACTGTAAAGAGGCAGAAGAACTTGTTTCTTAAAAGCTATCAACTGCTGGAGGCTGAGTATGTTGAATTACTGGATGAGGCATCCATGGAGGGGCTGTGGCCATCCAGTTGGGAGGAACTCTGTTGGGTGTTCAGGGATGAAGAGAACTGGTTACCAGACCCCTACCAACCAGGAAGTATGGAAAGATTCATTATGCTCAAGAAGGCTGGGGAGAGGATTTTATGGACTCTGACCAGGACTGTGTGTATATGGATGTACAATTTTTGCTATGATTGGGACAGATGAGGATGGTGCCATACATTATGGGTACATCCCAGAAGCAATGGAGTCTGAGTCACAGGCGATAATAGCAAGCCAGGTGGAGGGCCTGTGAGGGAGCCACCATGCTCATGGGTTCTGCAAGGAACCAGAGATGGACTATGGATCAATAATGGGGCTTCAGTGGATATCTACTGTCCAGGAGCCAACCACAGACCTTGGGGCAGACACTAGAAGTAGACGTTATTAAACCAAGGGGACTAGCCATATTAAGATGGCTGGGGTACCATTGCTAGCAGAAGGTGATGACCCAAGGGATAGTCTTAATGGGAGCAGCCATACCCACCAGTCCTTGGAGGAGGAAATGGACTGCAGTAGGTAGGGATTGTGAACCTAGCATGGGGTTTCTATGGATCAAGGGTCCAACACAGAGAACAAACTCAGGACTGTGCCAGACCAAGGGGACCAGCCATACCCAGATGGCTGGGGCACTATTGCTAACAATGCAATGAGGAAGACAAAGACAGTTTGTAAAATTCATGGCCTAATGGATGAACATGGACTCAGAAGGAGGTGAGGCCTACTGGAGGCCTGCTTACAACAAACATTTGTTGTTTGGGGACCATTGCAGCTGCAGGAGAATTAAGCATAAGTAGTGTCATTGTGGGACTTCACTGGAGCTGCACAACACAGCAGCCATCTTTGCTTACTGGGGACTATGAATGTTGCTGGACCATGTTTTGTTTACCAAGGACATATGGGCTGATTTAGTTTAGCAGCACTTACTATGAATGGGACAGATGAGCATAATACCATTCATGATGGGTGCATACCAGAGGCAGTGGAGTCTGAATCCCAGACAGTAATAGCAGGTCAGGTGGACCCAGTGACCAAGGTTCCTGATGGAGCTGAGTGCTATGCCCAGATGGTGGGAGACAAGAAAGAAGAATGTAAGACATTAATCCAGCTGTCATTCCAGGAAGTGGAGCTTCCACTCCAGGCCACCATAATGGATCCTGCTATCAGGATAAGACCGGTATGTTCCTCCTTGAAGGTATTTTATTGGGCTCCAAACTGGAGCATTACCTTATGGACTGATGCCCTCAGCCTTATACCATAGGCTTATTGTGCCAGGGGAAAGGGGCCCACTGAAATGAGTTAACATTAGGCATGTTGTGATTTATGTGTTATTCCTTGTCATGCCTGTTTAGTTGCCTGGGTACCACTGGGCCCATACTATGGTACCCATGTTTATAGTTTAGGTGTATGTATGGACGTGATGGGAGTGATGGGATGTATGTCTGTGTTGTGCTTTGGTGGGTGGGGTTGCACTTACAAGGGAAATATTGCATATGCCCAATATTTCATAGTACTGACTAGTCCCTTATTAACAAGATTAGGGAGATAATTGACCCCTAGGAGTCACATGACACCAGTATCTCTCTGTATTTATCACAAGCCTCAGCCTGGTGTCTCCATGCCTATTGTATGTAATTGCCCCTACCAAGAATAAAGCAGTGGACAGGGAAAACAATTGGTAATTTTTCTTGGACTTGCCAGCAGGGGTGATAACAGGAGCTAGAAGACGATTGGAGTATCCATGGATGCACATTTAAATTGATTGGATTCTCGTTGCTAAGAGTGTAGTATAAATATGTCTGTTTTTTCAAGAACTTGTACAAGACACAGACATCTCTCAGTCTAACCTAAGGGCTGAAAGTTCTTCCTGCTGTACAGAGGTAAAATGAACCGGTCACACTTGTGGGGAGAGGTTTGAGCAATATGCTCTTAGCATACCCCATTCAACATACAGGTTGTCACATGGTCCTTTTGGGTTATAATCAGTTCCCTTTTAATCAATCAATCTGCAGAGCTCTAAAACTATATTTTCAGAAATAATGCAAGGGAAGTAATATAAAGCCTTAACGGTATATTGAAATGACAGGTTAAGAAAACACTCAAAACATTATGTGAACCTCTTACCAGGTCTATCGTCAAGTACAGAAATTCTCTGATTATATTTATACTGTATGAACAATATTAAAGAATATTTTAATAAAAGAAGGAAATTATACTTTTCCTTCAGATACCTTTTTAGCAACACATATGGGACAGTTTTATGGGTGACATAATCGTTTTAAAATGTCATCACTTTTTTGGCCAAATTTACCATTTGGCAACACGTTAACAACATGTCATGGCTCATGTTTATGTTCACTTGAGATTGGTTTACTTATTCCAGTAAACATAAAAGCAATTAAAGCAACAGAATATGTCTCAGTCTTTCCAGACGTTTCACATTTAAACAGAGTCAATTGAAAGGTTTTATATTATATTAGCATGAAAAGAGCCCTGGGCACATATTAAAGCTATTTTATTTCGCCGTTCAAAGATCTACAGCCACAAAGCTGCTGGAGGGGGATGTGAGACACTGGAGAGAAATACCAAGAACAGGACAATGCTTTATTACATGCAACGTCAACTAAAGAGACATCAGGCTTTTTTTCATTCACCCTCTGGCCATTTGCTTACTATGAATTTTGCACCTCTCACCTGTGGTTGAGAAAAGAGACAGGGAAAATACATTACTCCCGAGATAGGCATTGTACTTTAAAATGACAGGAAGTTGCCTCAAGGAATAAGGTGTGTTTACCTGTCCTCATTTTACCCAGTGCTCTCAGAGGGTGTTACTGTGGATTGTAGTTAAAATATGAACTCATAATACTAAAAAATTCCATCATTTTACAATTATCTGCTGCATGTCAACAGGTAGGTCTGTGTTATGTACCGCAGCATTGATTGCTTAACCAATTCAACATAATGTTTTAAATTCAAGCATTTTACCAATTATAGATTAAAATATCAACATACTATTAGAAACAACTTACTTTAAATGAATAAAATATGTGTATTAGTAAAACAACAGAGTCCAGAAGATGTTTATGTACTGACATATTGCTTCCTTCAAAATGTGCTAATCATAGATGGCTTGGTTATCACTGTTTCCAATTCTATTACATTAGTCTCAAGTGGGGATTATCTTGTATCAAGCATGTTGGTTTGAGAGCTGAATATGAGAAGCTCAAGGTATTATATGCATGTAGGTAAAAATGACTTTGGCAGCCAGTCTTCTTTATTGCTGACTACCCCAATAGTGAGTTTCTTTTCACACATATTGTATTGTGTTAAGTTTCCAATGTTAAATTATTGACACATTTTAGAACGGGATGACGCAGAATACCATGTAAAGAAATCGTCTAAAGCACTACTGTAGCTTGAGGGAAATATGTCACAAATTAATAACATTAGTTCTACAGCATTGTGGCAACTTTTCAATAGAGGTAAACAGTGATCTTACCTGCATAAAAGGCCCTCGCAGATTAGTAATCTTATATGGTAAAAAAAAGTAATTGTTGGCTTCTGATAAAGTAACATTTAATACAATAGTTAAAAATGTAATTATGTATTTTTTACTTCTGGAGCTCAAGGTAGTCAATGGAATATAAAATATGGTATGTCATTTTAGTTTAATCCTATTTCCTCAACTCTCTCTCCCACTTTCTCTCTTGAAAAATATCATAATTATTCAATGGAATCTAGAGAAATGTAATTTTTTTGTAATTGTAATTCAAATTGTAATAATAAATGTAATTCCTAGGTTTCAAGGTGAGCTGCAGTGCAGCATATAGTAATGTCTTCCACGAAAACCAAGCATGATATGAGAGTACCCCCAAAAATATGAATGGTAATAGACACTGAACAAGGTATATTTCTTCTGAAACCCACCTTTAGTTTAAGATTAATATATATAGTAGTGTAGTAGTAGTGTAATATATATAGTAGTGAAAAGTATTCAAGAATAACTGGTGGTGATATTTTTGAAACATGCTCTTTTAAATAACTTCACATGTAAATAAGCACATAAAGTGGTATATTATTAGAAAAAATAAGTACTGAAAATTCAGACTCTGAGAATGTTGAGCCAGAAATTAGATTCATAGAAGTTTGAGATTCACTGCTGTTTTCTGTGTAACTAAATCTTCTGTTTGTGGCATTCAGCGTCTAAATAAATGGAATACTATAGTAGAATATTCATTAAAAAGTAGTGTTTAATAATTATTTAACTAAAATAATAAGAATAAAGAAAACAGTTATAGAGTACTATTCTATCTGACTTAGAGCACAAGTTTCAGAATACTCTTCTACAGATCTTCATTTCAATTTTGCCTCATGCTATCTCTTAGTTTGCCTCAAAATGTAAGGTCCTAAAAAAGTTAAGAAATTTGGCAATAGCCTAAAAATACAGTACATTTACAAACTGATTAGTGTAATATTTTGTGTCAGATTGGATTAAGGCCAGCTTCTGATCAAAGTCTCTGATAATGTTTGGCCGCAAAATGGCATTCTCCAAACTTGAGTATATAGCTTGTAAATAAGACAATTTGTAATCACTGCCAATCAAACCATGTACAGGGGAGAGTTGAAGTAAAAGGTAATTTTTATATCACTTGTTTTTCATGCAAAAATATTTTTGCTGCTTAAATAATATGTTACAAGTTCCCATTCTTAGCTTAATGACAAGAGAAAGAAAAACATTGTTTGGTGCATTGAGAAACAGAATTATTAAGTGATAAATTCTACTATCTGGAACCATTTATTTTGACATAGGATCCAACAGAGCAAAAATGAAGCAATATTGTTCTTGCCAAGCCATTTGGTCTAAATGAATCAAGTCACAAGCACAGGCATCACAAGGAGATACCTCCACAAGGTATTAAAAATGATGTCCTGTGTAACACTTCAGATTGTGTAACTCACAAGACCATAGTAGAGCTTGTAAGCTATTTTTTTTAACCAGATCCATATGACCCAAGTATAGGTATAAACAGTTTCAAGGTCAAAGAAGTTAATCATGGACACATGCAGTAAATTGAAGCAGATGGCAGACAGTGTGGTGGCAAGCAACATTTAAGATAGTCAAGTTCATGATGGTCAAGACAGGAATAGGCCAATGAAATTAAGAGTCTTAGCAGGCGAGAATCACTCAGAGACAAGCCAAAATAGCAGGACCTGGATCAGCACACATATATCGTTCTGAGATTTAGGAACCTTGCAGCACTGGAACTCCATACTGATACTCATAAAGTTGTTATGCAGGTAGTGAAGGGTGAGTTGTTGTAGCCTCAGAATCTCTGAATTGCATCATCTGATCTTGTATATTGGATTGACCACTATATCCCAATAAATAAATGAGTTCATGGATACAAATACAAGGTAGTGAATAAATTCTACCTGTCATTGGCAGAACTACCTTCCCACATTTTCAGATAAAATTATTCTGGTTAGGGTTCTTGATCTGCCTATATTTTACCTCTAATGATGTAGGGGGGTAGTTCTGCCAATGCCCGGAAGAACTATCAAGTTATTTACCAGAATATTTTAATCTAAGTTTTATTTTTTATCCATGTACTCATTAATTGCTGATTTATAGTTGGCAATCCCATATACAAATTCAGTGCGTTTATACACAAGTTTAATGCTTCTTTCATCAGAACAATACAATTATAGGAGGGCTATCAATTTTTGCCTGGCTATATAACAATAACTTATCTATTTAGAAGATTTGTTTACTAATCTGATGCTGTATATAACACAATATACTTATAGCACTATTCAGGTTATGTCCAGTATTTAAAATCATGTGGGATGTATTATTCAAACTTCCTATTCAACTTGGAATTGCACTATGAACCCCACACTGCCAGTCTAAACATATAGTTGTGAATTGCGCACATATATATGCACCAATGTAACATTTATCACATAATCCATATAGAGATGTCCATGACATATATATATTCCTCTACATTAGGTAAATTCAACAATATATTGGCCAGATCCTGGTTGTGTCCATGATTGATGACGTCATCACTGTGAACCCTGAAGCGCCAAATGGCGCGCTAATTGGAGGAATACAACTTACATAGACCGCTGGACTCAGAAATCACAAATTGAAAAGATAAGGTATATATTGTTGACGTTGCCTTATTTAGAGCAATATACAGTATATATGTCATGGACATCTCTATATGGATTATGTGATAAATGTTACATTGGTGCATATACAGTATATGTCGCAATTCACAACTATATGTTTAGACTGACAGTGTGGGGTTCAGTTACCTAGATATAGTCAGTTTAATTCTGCTTTATATACTGTAGGTTAAGGGGTAAGCAGCAGCCCCCCAGTACCTTCACAATTGATAGCTTTGAACACTAGATTACAGTAGTAGCAGCACTTACAAGTTAAGGGGTAAGTGGAGGATCCCTGTTAAGCTGCAATAACATGGACTGAACCCCATTTAAAATGTAAGCACTTTTCAGCTATCTAATTATTTTTATTATATTCTGTCAGCACTAGCACTTTATTCTGTCAGCACTAGCACTTGGAGATGTTTTATATATATATATCTATAATAACACAGTAATTTAACTGATTATGCACATATGTGACTGTCTGATTCCATATTGATAAGTGAAAATAAGAATTTATCAAGTTCTCAACATTAATATTTATATAAAACCACATAATTATTAAAATATTTATACAGATCCTATACTGTATTTAAATACTTTGCAATTCATGTATTATCAAATGATTAATTAATTGTAAAATAATAAATAGGTTAAAACTAAGAGGTGACTTTACAAATATAATATTGATATAAGAAATGTCTAAGGTGGACTAACTGTGATGCATTTTTATATATATACTGTTTTTCAATTTTAAAATATGTCTCAATTAATTATTAACATTATTAAATCTATGCAAATTATTAAATAGAAGTGTATAATCACACAAAAGCTCATGCTGTAATATGTCTTTGTTTTTCTAAAAAAAAGGGTCATTTCGAACATCTTAGCAGCATAATTTATGTAAACTCAGAAATAGAAATTAAAATTCAAAAATTGCAATCAGTTTAATAACAAATTATAAAGAAGGTTCAATTATAAAGGGCAATATCTCTCATAAAAAGTTTTTCTAAACTACTCAGTAGATATCATATGAATTTATTATTTTGAATCAAGGGTTTAGGTAATTGTTAATATTTAAGTTTTATTTCTTGACCAGTGGATAGATATATACGGAAGTGTTCACTACTGTATTTCTTTTTCTCTCCTTTGATTAAAAGTATATTTATTTGTTGCAATGTGCAAGTAAAATTTCAACAAACTGCATTTAAAAAAAAAACTTTTTTAAAATGTGTAGCATGCACAGAGAAGCTTTTTGTTCATGCATTGCACAAGCACTAGCAATGTTTACAGCCCTTTATTCTTAGTGACTCAAATTTGCTAAGGTTATTTATCAAACCTGTACAATGAAGATACAACAAATAGTACCAACACTCACAAGTAGTGTTAGTAAAATAGTAGCACTAAAGATCAAATCCACTATACGAAGAGAGTGTAAGTCTGAATAGACCAATGTAGGTCGTATAATTAACGTTAGTCAATAGTTAAATGTCACTTCCAAGGAAACAAGACAAAAATCCCTCTATATTATTTAATATTATTATTATTATTATCTTTATTTATATCGAGCCAACATATTCCGTAGCACTGTACAGGGGTTTAGTACATGGCAAAAAACAAACTTAACATCTTGTAAAGAATGGAGGGCCCTATTTTTGAGCATAAAATCAAATGTACATAGAGCTTTTTTCCAATGCACTGACACAAGATTGGAAACTCGCAAACTTACAATCTAAGGGTATGATCTTATTAATAGATCTTATTAATAGAGCTATTATTTTAAATGATTCAGAGTCCAGATCCTCAAGGATTTTAGTTCCAGTAGTTCTCAAGGGAATATGTATATTTCGCCATATATTCTCATAGACTCATTTACTAAGATGATCTTCTATGATCATGGCTTTATACATCATAAATATTGTTTTTCATTGTAATATGTTCTAATATAAAAAAAAATGTCAGATTATCTATGGAGCTGTTGCCATGACAATAGGGACTTTATCACCTTAGCTGAGCAATCCCTTTAGCAACAGAAAGGCTCTTAATGCAGTAAATACACACTCCCTACGTCCTATAGCATGGGGGCACTCTAAAGAAAGATTTAAATAATTTCATACAATATTCTGGTTCACATCTGCTACTCTATCAAGGGAGCAACACACATACACACTTTTTACATTCATAAAGCCGACTGAATAGTGATGAAACGCGGCCGGTGTGTTTAGAATTTCTATTTTTGTTTTCATTTGTCTTATTAGATCATTTTAGGATTATTAATTGTTGCTCTAAATTTTTTTATTTATTGTAATTTTTTGAAATAGCATAGACTTTTTACAAATAAAAGATGATTCCATTTATAAGAAGTCTTTGAGACTCTAACTTGTGGCTCAACTCATCACACATAAATATCATAGTAGTCCTAAAGGGTTTAATGTGAGACTGATGCAAGGCCCATAAGGATCAAGAGGCCTGGTAGTAGCATTTTCATAGGATACACTTGTGTTTCCATCTATCTATCTATCTATCCATCTATCTTTTCTTACAGTGGTTCTGTAAGACCAATCATGTTATCTGAAATCAAGCATTAAACACATGAATACATATGATCCATATATGAACTTATAGGAACACTCTTTAAAGAATCATGAAAATATTTTTATTTTTATATTTATTTATTTCACTGCATCTGAGAGATTGTATTGAATCATTTTTAACAGTTTTTTAGAAGGCCCTAGAGCAGAATTAACTGCTTTGAATGTGTAATTGTCTTTGGAGTTGTGTCACTGTCCGACAGTGTGCTGTAGCTGTGTGAGTTGTACTTGTTTGCCAATGAGACCAACATACAGCTGTATGTTCTGTGCACAGAGAGACAGTTCCTGTCAGTTTCAAAGGAAGTATAAACAAAGGTTTACTTAAGAATTGTTCATACAAAAAGCAACTAACATAGTGTTAGGATATGCTGTTTTAAACACATCACAGAATAATTTTAAATTTTATTTCCTATTAAGTGAGGACACTACCAAAGTACACATGGAAATAATTTTCTTATTGGTTGCAATTGCTGTTTTTAATACAATGAAGTTCAGTAGTTTGAGTTATTGTGAGCTTGTTTTAGTGGTTAGGGAAATGATTAACATGTTGTGAACCATGCATTCTTTAAATAATAACACTCACTATAAATTTAGTAAAAAGAAATCCAATTTGCTATTAATCTACATGTATATATGCACATGTATAAGTTATGGTGTTCATAAAAATATAACTCATTGATGTATAAATGCACAAATCTTAATAGACTAAAATAATTTTAATGTATCAAGCAAATGTGTTTTAAGTGCACACACTATGCTATCATGCCATGCCTAAGTTGTTCTGCTTCTCTTATTTTTTTTATAAAATGCACTATGTAATCATATAGAATCCTTGAATATGGGCATATGGATGATTGAAACCAGCTGGGGAATCTGTCCTTAGATTTATTTATTTTTTGTAATCCCATACCTGTTCTTAGTCTGCTAACATACATACCCATATGTTTGTGTGGCATGGTGCCCACCTTGACATTTGTTACAGACAAGGGACCAGACCATGTGTGCTACACAATGGTTGGCTGACTGCGGAGATTTGGTCAGTAACGATTTGTCTGCCATTCTATGTTATACCATATTTACTCATTATTATCAGAGTACAGATCTTGATACAGAGAAAGAGCAATTAGCCATAAGGTTCATGCTAATGTTCACTGTTCAGAGATTTCAGACAATGTAATTTTAATGTGTGGTATTTATAGCAATAGGAGGAGGATTTGTCTCTCTGCAAGTGAAGCCTGGAGAAAAAGCAGCAGGCGCCATTGGATTTAATTCTTGATCAGAACGCAGCACGCAAGAGCCAAGCAGCATGAAGCAGAACACAAAGTAATGGCGAAAGCAGAGGATAAATATCATGTTCCCAAAACCAAGAACTCTGGCCAGGAGTATGTGAGTACAGCTGAAGTCATATGGAGAGTACATTGAAGACCCATGAGAAAATGGCACTCACTACCATAAGAAAAAAAACTTTATGAGGAGATTGCATACCAGCAGTAAAAAAATAAAAAACAGTTTCTCAACATGAATTTATGCAATAGCAGGTTAACCTTTAAGATAAATTGTCCAACAAATACATTTTAAAGAGAAATAATCCAAAGAATAGTTAAAGATTAAAGGTATAGGGCTTGATCACCATAGTGCCATTAAAAAGGACCCTGCTCTATATCATTAGGTACTGGGTGAAGAAATATATTTAAAAGGTGTTTTCCTTTTTAAAATTGCTGTTAAAATAACTGAACTATGAGCAGTTCAAGTCATAGATTTCAATCTGTTTTTATCCTGACCTTCAATTTTCAGAATACATAATAATGAGCTGCACCAGCTGATGGAACTTATTAGAATCAGGTGTAAAGGTTAAGGAAGGGACAATTACAGTTCCAATATTTACCTGTAGATCAGATATATTGTTCTAGTTTTCCTTATTGCAAAGCATGGTAACAGTTAGCCCATTGATCAAGTGTCTAGACTGTGATGTGGCAGACCTGGGTTCAAGTCCCACCACATCCTTATATTCTTAATTAGTCCTTTTTAAATTTGGCCACAAGATAAAATTGAAAATATATATATACTAGTATAACACAATGCTGAGTAGTAAAATCATAAATGAACTCTGTTACTTATACTGTTCTTTTTCACATCTGCACATGAAGGCTTTATCTTAAGATATTGGAGATTGATGAGGAGTGAGTTGTATTTATCCAAGTGAGTGAGTTAGCAGTCTAGTTGTAGAAATAGTGATTAAGGTGGTATTTTGCAGATGTTGTAAACATATAATCAGCAGGTTGTAGTTACTACGGATATATGATTAATAAATTAGAGAGAAGGATTGAAGGTAACACCAAGGTACCCTGTTGCAAGGGACGGAGTAAGAGATAGAAGTCAGAGGAGATTGTAAGGCTTGGAGGCACAGGAAGGAAAGTATAGAGATTAATAACAGAATTATGGTGATATCTCTCCAGAAATATAGATTTTTGCTGTCATCCTGGCCTTACGCATCATGTTTTCTGCATATAAGTTGAATAAATAGGGTAACAATATGCAACCTTGTAGCACTCCTTTCGTGATCTTGAACCATTTAGTTGTCCCGTGTTTGGTTTTTGACAATGGCTTCTTGGTCCACATACAGATTTCTCAGGAGGCGTATGAGAAGGTCTGGAACCTGCCATCTCTTTAAGAACTTGCCACATTATATTGTGATCCCCACAATCAAATGCTTTAGAATAGTCTATGAAGCAAAAGTCTATGATTTTCTGGAACTCTCTTGCTATCTCTATTATCCAGCGGGCATTGGCAATATGACTTTGCTTCCACATCTAGTAGTTCTCAGTTTTCAGGATCTTAAGCATTACCTTGCTTTTATCTCACCTTTTTTGGCATGAAAGGTTCCCTTGAGATTTGCAATTCTCTTGAAGAGATCTCTAGACTTTTCCATTCTGTTATCTTCTTCTATCTTTTTACATCACTCGTTATAGAATGTCTCCTTCTCTCTTCTTGCTATCCTCTGAAATTCTGCATTCAGTTGGCCAAATCTTTTCACCACTAACTTTTGCTTTTCTGGGCTACTTTCAAAGCCTCATCAGACAGCCAGTTTCATTTCTTAGTTTTCTTTCTTTTGTGGATATTATGTGTTGCTGTTTTCTTGGTCATTGGAGACCAGGGGAATGAAATTCAGTAGGGCCTGGTGAAGAAAATAATCCTGTTATAGTCTAAATAAACTTACATTTTCACTGGTTACAGCACTATCCAGTAAAGGGGACAATATGTTCCACTGGATAACTGAAATTCTGGCTTCAATGAAGGCTAAAGCACAGCCTTGAATTTAGGGGGAAGATGGTTATTGTGTAATTATTCTCCTGTGCTTTGTAAACTAACTGAGGGAAAATGGGTTCTAGTAAAGATATCCGATTTTTCATAAGTCTAATTATGCTTTAAAATATGACACCTAATTATAGGAGAGATACATTAAAGGACCAGTTAAGTCCCCTAAACTGCTTTATACACCCAAATTAAAACATGAAAAGTAAAAAAACATAAAAAAGAAAAGCATACTTACCTTTTCAGAGTCTGCTACAAGCTGCTCCCTTATACTCCTCAGCTCCTCTGCATGCCTTAATGAGGGGTGTGTGAGTGCAGCCTATTAGCTCTGTATTGCACAGAATATTGAAGCCTATGGGAAGTACTTGATTGACACTAATAAGCCTGCCCCCTAGCTTTCAATCACTTCAACCCCTAGACTAAAGAGTGCCTGCACTGCCTGCACTGATCCTGACTATCTCCCTTCTATCTGTCTGTCTATAGCTACCTATTTCAACTACCTTTCTACCCATTGCATCTACCCATCACATCTACTTATTCCATCTACCTATCTACCCATCGCATCTACCCATCACATCTACCTATCTTCCTATTCCATCTACCTATCTACCCATTGCTTCTACCCATTGCATCTACCAATTGCTTCTACCCATTGTATCTACCCATCCGATCTACCTATCTATCCATCTCATCTACCCATTGTATCTACTTATTCCATCTACCCATCTCATCTACGCATTTCCATTTATCTACCTATTGCATCTACCTATTCTCTGTTTGTCCGGTGTAGAAAAAAAAAACTCTTCACAACATATTTTGAAAAAGTACAAAAGTTTATTATCAGTTTATTCCAAGCAATACATACTAAAAAGTTCAGAGCATCTCACTCCATAGACTTCAATGTGACACATGCCCCCGCATCCTGATTGGTTGTAGTAAAGATGAATGACTGTACCCCCTGGCTTTAAACTAGAAGAGTCAGTGAGCTGTCTTCACACATATAAACGTGTGAAAATGCAGCGATTCCAAAAATGTAAAAAGTATTTCAACATGCTTTTAGGAGATCTTTACAGTGGTGCGGCCCAAATTGTGCTGAATTACGTGCCCTTTACGTTTAATTTAGGCTAGTGGACTTTAAATACATGCAGTTCAGAATGGAGTTATAAAAGAAACATAAAAGCTCTAATCCATAAAAACGTCTGTAAGTAAAATATGCTGTGTGCTTAAATAGAGCCCTTTTGAATTTACCGAATCGCAATTTAATAAGGCTGATAATCAGCAGGTGGGAGTGACTAAGGGTACTGAAGTGCTATATAATAATATTATATACTTTTAGTAATGTAAAGAGTAAATGAAAAAAAGTTCACCTTATCAAGGGGATATTCCTCCAAATGTAGATCTCAATACCAGAAAAGTTCACATTTGAAAATGATATGTACAGTCCTTGGATTCTATGCACTAATCTCTCAATAAAGTAAACAAGAGAAAACCAGAAAAGAAGCCCAACGTTTGATTCTAGCTTATAATGGATATAACTCTGCATAAAGAGAGAGCAAGAAAACCCCAATTGTGTAGTATGAACAATTATTGATATTCAGATATAATATTTGCACATGATCCATGGTCTCTGGGGAACATTCATTTTAAAACCCAGGAAAATGTATGCAGGGCGTGAAAAAATGTGGGGTCCTCTTGGGTAAATTCTAACTTTTTCACTCTTTTTTTGTTACAACCCCCGAAGATATATATATATATATATATATATATATATATATATATATATATATATATATATATATATATATATATATGTATTTTATCTGAAATATAATGTTTTGGTCCAATGTACCAAGTTCATTCCAGAGAGCATGAGCAAATCCATACCAGAGTTAACTTCAGAGGTTGGATCTCCTTCCTTCATGTATTAGTCATGAAACAGATGATGAGAAATAATATCCGTTCAAAGTAAATCTGCATGAGAGTTGTCTTAAGCAAATAATTCTGTAAGTAAAAGACTGGCTGTCCTTAAAGAAAAAAACATTTGTTAACTGAAGACAATCAATCTCTCTAGGCCCTGGATAATCACCTAGGAAAGTAGATGGAAAGTTATTAGACAAGAGGCCTAGCATAGTGGACTGAAAAAAAGTACCCTTAAGGTATCTGCAGAATCAGTAAATATTGAAGAGCTTAAATGCTTTGAAATTTTATTTTTTTAGCATATGTTAAGTGATTTAACAGAAGAATACAAAAGGAGAGTCTATGCAATCTATGCCTAAATTTAAAAACACTTCTATTTATGTTATTGCTTGTTTATATTGAATATAAAGAGAGATTAGTTCAAATAGGGCAAGAGAATAAGCAATAATCTGCTAGAGTTTTGGCAGAAAGATAAGTGTAAATATGTTACTATGGTTCTAAGAAATTCCAAAATTGAAGTGTTCTCTGTCATGCTTAAACATGAACATGGATGGAACAAATTAAGTTACTTGGTAAGTTAGGAAAAACTTTATGCTGTAATTTCTCTCACAAAATCCTGTTATACTGATAGTTACACAAAACTACTGACTTCAGGAGTCTAATAGAGACACCCCCAACTTCAAGCATTCAATGGACCCCTTTTTGCTAACTAGATTCTAAAAATCAATCAAAACACAGTTCCCAAAAAGTCTGCACAAAATGCACAAAACAAAAGTCTTGTATTAGTATAAACGTTGTGTGGGTTACCTCAACAAAGTTAGTCAACGACCCAGAGTTATTAAAAACTGTTTAATAGAAGGTGAATGATACTGAGAAAGAATTCAGGTGGATTTGCAAATGGTAGAAGGTAGATATAGGAGAGAGAGGGTACTGCAAGGAGGCAGAGAAAAAAGCAAAAATGGCAAGTGAAAGAATGACCAAAGCAGGTGTGAGACCAGAGATTGATATGAAGAGAAAGGTTAGATAGGAAGAAAAAGAGAGATGGGCAGAAGTGGGAAAAGCAGGGGCATTAAAGAAGGAGAATAAAGAATTATGTTGTACAGCATGTTTGAAAATAGCTATACTTGTGTACAACACAGTGCTGATAGGATACTATAAATGGTAAGATGACTACTGAAATGTATATGCCATATCAATAAAGAGCAGAGGTGCTCAACTAAGAACGAACAATACCCAAGTAGGTTTGTACTATAGGTCTGGTTACCTACTCTGAGCGCAGCTTCTTTTAGCTCACTTGTGCCCTTCCCAGGGAGAAATATCCTTAGTTAGATCAGTCTGGTCTCACTTAAAATAGTGACCCAGCCCCGAAATACCAGGCAATTCTACCCTGATCAGGAGAAACCGCAAATTCCATTGTAAGCTTTGGCCTCTGTAGGCCTCGTTAGTGAGATGCAGCTGTTCGTTCTCAGATGAGCACCTCTACTCTTTTTGCTTAGTTTTTTCACCTTAATAGGGGGAACCAGACGTGGCCCCCTTGCTCACTGTGCCTTAGGGAGTACAGCTAGACCTCACTGGCGAGGCCCACAGAGGCCTAAACATATATCTGGGGTTTGCTGTTTCTCCTGTTCAAGGTAGAATTGCCTGGTATTTCAGGGCTGGGTCACTCTTTTGAGTGGGACCAGTCTGATATACTACAGGATATTTCTTCCTGTGAAGGGCACAAGTGAGCTAAAAGAGGTTGCTCTCTGAGTAGGTAACCAGAACTATAGAGCAAACCTACATAGGTATTGTTCATTCTCAGATCAGCACCTCTGGTAATCTTTTACCAGACACAGTGCAAGTGAATTATAATGTGCACAAAAAAATCTTACTTATGTTAACATTTATTAAATATATTATAAGGTGTCAATGCATATTAAGATACTAATAATTTCAGTTATTTTTATTATACACACATATATATATATATATATATATATATATATATAGTGTATATATATATATATATATATATATATATATATAAATAAATAGTAGCTTCTACCTAACTGTTATTTATGTAGGAATATACAAATAGTCACTGCAGACAAGGTCACTTTTTTCCTCGCATTTTCAAAATCTTAGTCTTTCTTTGTCATAACTAGAAACAAACAGGAGGCAAGAGGTAAGATCCCCATACAGTATATAATATCCTAGCATAATTTAAAAAGTCTGTCACACTAATTTACACAATGGAAGCTCAATATGATCCTAGCATGTACAATAGTGCATAGTATTATGGCTATTGCAGATTATTTTCAGCCATGCATATTGTCTTTCATTAATGGTATGTCTTATACATGTGGAAAAGCTCTATGTATGTTTGATTTTAGGCACAAAGACACAGCCCTCCATTCTTTTGCAATGTGTCATAATGGTTTCTGCTTTGTACTTAACATCTGTATAGTGCTACGGAATATGTTGGCGCGTTACAAATAAAGGATAATAATACTACCAATACAATAGTCATTTTAGGTGTCAGATCAGTTATTATAGCATTGTGAAATGAGAGCATGGTACGTCTCGCCTACTATTCTGCATGGCTGATATTGCAATCAATCTGAAGCGCTCGGTTTTCTCCCTGGAATCTGTGCTTAGTGAGAACAAATACTAACACATGTGGAACCAATAGCAAGCAGACTTGAGGGTTGCAGAGCTCTGTACCAGCCAATGTCAGAAAGTTCTCACTTAACAGATGGAACAATTAATAAAACAGTCAAGTGGTATGATTGCATCAAGGTGCCTTAAAGTGCTAACAATCCTCTTTTGTCTTTGTGCTGTAGTGCGCAGATGGATTCTCCTCACAGTATAAGGAGGCCATTGTACCATGTTTACTACTGCACAGTGTCACAGTGTTTATAGAGTGCCAGGTGTCCAATGCCATTTACATTAAAGTCAAATACAAAGCTGATTTTTCTTTTCTCTCTGCATAATTTATTCTGTTTTAAGTGTAAATTCTACTGAGGAGAGCTTTCAATTAACAGGCATCTATACTGTGCTTTGTAAGTTGATATAGCAGTAATGTTATTTACAGCAAAATTATTTATAATATTAAATCTAAAGCCATCTTGACAGAGTACCTTTAAAACATGTATATGTATGACTGATGTACAGCAATATAAATTGACTTTAAGTGGTATTAATGATGTTACAGAATAAATAGTCGATCTTTTAAGGGGTGCGTTAAAAATCATAGGCCAATAAAACATTATCCAGTTCTAGCAATGTAATGTTATAAATTGAAATTGTATCTATATGGTCTACCAGGACTAATACTGAATAATGTAAGAAAAATATAAAACTGAACTACAACCTGTATATGTTACAATGTATGTAAAAAAATAGTGTCGAGTTGCATCATTTTTAGTAGAAAATTAATAATGAAGCACAAAGATTTATCATAGTGCTTAAGAGCTGATCATTAAACTTTACATAAAAAGGCTGAACGTGGATGCTGTGATTTAAGCAATAACAAATAGCGTGGACAATAATTAGATATCTGGTAAACATGTATGGAAAACCCTAATAAAATACATTAAACTAGAATTAAAGAAAAAGAAACAACAGGTTATTAAGTTTAGGTGCTCCAGTTTGTATTTAAGTTACAGCAAAGTGCTTTATAATTTGAGTTTGCTGAGATACATTATAATAAAGAAATATTCTATTAAATTATTAAATTACGAAAGGAAAATATGTTACTTTTATAATTTGTTATTACTTATGCCTTTAAACAAAATACTACTCAACATATAATTCTAATAAATAAAAATTATGGCCCCTATTCAATTGAGCAATTGTAAGTTACTGGAACCTGTAATGTAGCATGTAAACTAATTTGCTATTCAATTGGCGTCTTTAAGCAACCAGCAAACGATCTATGGGTTGCAGGCTGAAAATCCCTGGGGGTGTCAAAATTGCAACTTACAACCCGTCTAAGTCTTTGATCTTTCAAGCTTGCAAAAGGTACAATCGCAAAATATAACATACTAGCGACTTGCCCGTCAAAAAATGACGGCAATGTTATGTATATGTTTGTCAAGTTGTTTAGTTATTAACATATATTTTTGACACTTGTAAGTATTTTAATATGAACGTGTATTTTTGTAAAATGTTGATGTAATGGTTTTTTAAAATGTAATTAGTATCTGAAGAATTGTTAACTTGAATATACATTGAATGAATAGGAAAGCCAAAAGTAAAAAGCCTTTTTTAAACGTTGCAAATTTTAACATGAAGTTTAAAATATATGTAAGCAATAACCATCAAAGTATATATTTTTAAACTTGAACTTTATTTTTTATGTAAGTTTAGAAGTTGACAAAACATTGGTATAATTTTGAACATTATAAACAGGAACATAGTGAATACATTTTGTAAAGTAATTTTTTATTAAAAGTATTAACATTTGAATGTAAAAACAATTGAGATTTAAATTAATCAGTATTAAAATTCAATTTCTATCACAATAATTGTTAACTTGAAAATACATTGAATGTAGAGGAAGGCATACAGTCAAACTCTTCTTAAAACGTACGTAATTAAACTAATTTATTACTGAGCACATAAATTGGCGATAAACATTAATGTAGGTAGTAATCTTAAGATAACAGACAATATTTACATTGTGACTTAAAAGGTGCTTGACCTCTTAACATCCACTTTGTAATATGTTGAATGAAATAACTTCAAAATATATTTTTTAAACTTGTAACATTAGAAACATTAACATAGTGACTTAACATTTTAACATAATTTTTACTAACAATGCAAGGCAAGTATTTTGTGAGGCGAATCATTCATAAACATGACTTCCATTAATTATGACTGAATTAAACAACCAATTGTTATGTATTTTGCAATGCTTTTAAAAAATCTTGGCACCTTTAATTAGTATCCTTCAAAGTTATAGTACTTCATAGTAGACAATGTTTTTAGTAAAAATACGTCCATCTTCTAATAAATCACCTTGACTTTCATTGTTTTCAATGTAAACTTTAATTGCCTGTGGATTTTTGCACCTTGACAACGCAACGTACAATTGACCATGTGCAAAAACTGGTTCTTCCAAGAAAATACCCACAGATTTGAAAGTTTGACCTTGTGATTTATTAATGGTCATGGCAAATGCCATAATAATGGGAAATTGTCTTCTTTGAAGTATAAAAGGGAGACTACTTTCACTTGGTGCTAAATCTATTCTTGGTATGAAAACTCTCTCTCCTCTATGGGTCCCAGTTAAAATTTCAGCATCTATAAAATGGTCCTTTAATTGTTGAACAATTAATCTTGTGCCATTGCATAGGCCTTTTTTGGGATTCATATTTCGCAGTAACATGATAATTGCACCTTTCTTTAGCTGCAAAATATGTGGTGGCATTCCAGAAGGAGTTAAAGAGTTTATGAATTCAGTGGAAAAGTTAGCCTGACTTTCATTGTCATCAGCAAGTACAGAATCAGCACTGTGATAATTTCTTTGTGGTGCATAAATTTTTTTTAAGATTTTATTATTGAGGATTAATGCATCTTTATTTTTACACGTCAGTATGACTTGGTTGGCAAGCTCGGAATATTCTTCGTTATTTATGCTCCCTTCAAATATAGCCGATATAATATCTTGTTGACAAATCATATGAGGTGGGATCTCTACAGTGTCGTCAGGTAAATTTAGTATTTTTTCTGTTCTGCCTTCTCCAATTTTAATAAGCCAATCATTGAAATCAGTTTGGCCTTCTGATCTCATATTTTGTTGCAGTTGAAGATGGGTAAAATGTTTCCATACTGTACTTGACTTTATACATGTTTCGATAATGTCAGTTCGATTTCCATGTACAACAACAGGTAATGTTTGTCTAAAATCGCCACCCAACAACATTACCTTTCCACCAAATGGAAAAATATTATCCATGACTTCACGAAGCAAACGGTCAATACATTGGAGGGCATAGCATGACATCATTGTGGCCTCATCTATTATAATTAATTTACATTTCTTCAATTTCTTTGCTTGTAAGGATGTCATGCGAATATCTGACACAGAATTTTCTAAAATAGGCACTGGCAGTTTAAATCCACTATGAACAGTTCTTCCACCTTCTAATAAAAGTGCAGCAATTCCAGTAGTGGCAAACGCCATTGCTATTTTTCCTTGTGCTCGTACTGAACTCATTAATAAATTGTACAAATATGTTTTTCCTGATCCGCCAGGTCCATCAAGATAGAAATAACGCTCTGTCACCATGTCATCATCTATAGCATTTTTAATGGCATGAAATGCTTGCAATTGTAGTGTATTTAAAGTTGCAAGTCTTTCTTCTGTTCTTTCTGCTTGTAGTTGAATGTCATAGTCTTCAAAGTTAATGTCATCTATAAGACCTGGATCAGGCAAATTAAAACTTGCACAACTTAATCCATGAGTTAAAAAGACTTCTTGGATTTCCATTAACGCTTTTAAGTGTGCAATGGGTTCATTGTATCGTCGCATAAAGTCTTCAGCCATATTACTTTTAAAAGTCTCCCACAAAGCTAATGCATTTGGAGCATTTGAGAAGATACAAATAAAAGCAAATTGTTCTCTCATCTGTCGTGGCATTTGACATTGTGCTGCTTCTTCTAAGCATCTTTCCCACTCTGTATCATCAGCGAGTAAGTTTCTATGTCTTGCAGCTAAATGGAAGGATTCATATACAATGTCATTAACAGTTCT
The DNA here is from genome assembly GCA_027410445.1 of Discoglossus pictus. Lineage (NCBI taxonomy): Eukaryota > Metazoa > Chordata > Amphibia > Anura > Alytidae > Discoglossus > Discoglossus pictus. The sequence goes on along the minus strand of CM050163.1, from coordinate 342,458,022 downwards.
TAAGTGTTCAAAACTTTGTGCTCCAGGAACATTTAAAAGTAATATCCGTAAGCAAAAACGTTCAACATCTCTTGGACTGACTGTGTAAATTCTTGGAATAATTTTATTGCCTCTGGTTTTTCTTGGTCTCCATAATCCATTCACAAAAACATAGTGATATGGAATTTCAATATATAAGTATTGTGTTGCTTCAGCATCAGTGGAATTTAATGCAAACCATGCAGTTAGTGTAGTGTGACGATCTTCACTTTGGGCCAATGCATTCATTTCATTTCCAGCATGGAAATAGACTAAATGTCGTTGTGGCAAATGTACTGCTAACCTATATACTGCATGTGATCTATCATGCATTTCAAATTTTAAAAGCCGCCACATAGCTTCTGGCGCACTGACATAGCGAGCATCTACATGAGATGCAAGTTCATCATGTACTAACTCACTACTTTCAGGGTTGTCTGCACTTTTGACGACTACAGTAGCTGCATCGTAACCTTTGTAAATATATTTGTAGACATATTTAATGGATTTGATAGAAGTGCAGGCTTCTACGTTGATGTGGGCGTTGTACTTCATGAGTAAATGTGGATTGTAGGGTACTACATATCTATTGTCCACTTTTTTCCCACGAATAATGGCACTATCTCCTTCTCTTCTTTTATAAAGTGGATATCCATCACAATTGGCATAGGTTTTGTCTCTATAATCTTTGGGAAATTCTTTGGAACATTTATTATTTTCCATACATGGTGATTGTGGATTAAGGTCACCACAGGGTCCATGAATCATGCGATGAGTAACAATCTCATATAGTCTACCATATAGTTCTGGATCTGGTAGTTCAGCAACAATGACTGCATCCACTTTGTCTGAAGTATCTAATTTATCTTTTTCTTGAAGTATTATTAGAAGATGTGCATGTGGAAGGCCTCTTTTTTGAAATTCAATGGTATATACATAAGCAAGACATTTGCCAAATAACTGATTTATAGTGAAGTCACGTATTAATTCATTTAATTTAATCTTAAAAACTCTGGCTACTAAATCTGGTCGATCTGAAGCAGTTTGTCCAAGAAGTAGATTTAGTGTAATTTCTGGCCATTGTGGATTACATGTAAATGTCACAAATAAATCGGGTTTGCCAAATTTTGTCACAATAGCCATAGCATCATTGTATCTTTCTCTCATATTCCGAGGAGATCCTTGAAAGGAAGATGGTAAAATGATGGCTTTGCCAGCTGTCATGTCTCTGCTTGTAGCCACGTCAGCAACATAGTCCATGAGTCCAGAATATTGTTCTACACAGAGTTTATCTTGTTGATATTTGATAAAGTTTAAATTATTTGCCTCAACTTGCAAATATGAATCAATAATCCATTGTTGTGTTAGTTTCCCACCACATAAAATTGGATTAAATACATTGCGAATGGCAATTTGAGCTACTTTAAATTCAAGCATAGAAACATTATTTCGGATTCTGGCTTTAGCATTTGGGTAACTGGGAAGAGTTAATTTTGGTTGCCAACCTGCTTCTCCGTGTGGGAAAAAGATGGGATATGTCATTGGATCTAAATTTGGACTTAAGATACTCATATTAATAAACGGTTGGTCCTCATTTCTAGGATATATTCGTATGTCTCTTTGAAATGGTGGTTCTCCTTCATCATTGTGAAACACCATTGCAACCTCATTTGTTGTTGGCAAGTTATAACGACGTTTATCAGTATGTCTGTCTCTTTTAAGCACCATATTAACCTTCGGCATTGGTAATTGATGTGTTTGTGAATGAAGTAGTTGTTCATTTTCTACTTCTGCCAATTTTTTATAAGCTTTACTGTAGGGATTGTTGTCCATAATGTTATTTAGCTCTATGAAAACAGTGGGTAAGCATTTTTTATTTTCTTCCATCTGCATACGTTGGTCAACAGCTTCCATTGTATCTAGGACATATAGTTGAGCGAATTTTCTTTTATTTCCTTCCTCTGGATGTAAATGGGAAGTGCGATGATAAATTTGTCCTTGGACTTTAAAACAGTAAGGACCATGTCCTGGTACATTAGCAGCTAATGTTGCCCCCATGGATGCAAAGGATATGGCACTATTGTAGGATCTTATGTTTGTCTTAAAATTTTTGTAGTTTGGAAAAGTAGGTTCAGTCATAATATTTTGTAAATAAATTGGAAATTCTTTCCTTTCTGGAAGTTTGAACTTGCCTTTTTGACAACAACTAATAAATTGTCCATCTCTGGGTCTCTCCTGTTTAAAATAATAAGCCTCACAAAACTGACATTGAGTAGTCATGTCCCCACAACTATGAACCTCTACTGCTAAAGACTTGAGTAGAGGACAATTTGCAAAGCATATAGGATTTTGCCTTTCATATTCATCAGGTGAAATGTCATATAATGTTTCAACAACAGGTTCTAAATGTTTTGTTTTTTTCGTTGCTTTTCTTGGTATAATATGTTGTATTGTTTGAGGTAAAATGTCATCTAATGTTTCATGAAACGGTTCTAAATGCTTTGTTTTCTTTGTTGCTTTTTTTGGTATCTCTTGTCTTTTTTCTGGCAAAATGTCATCTGATGTTTGAGCAACAGGTTGTAAATGCTTTATTTTCTTTGTAGTTTTTTTTGACATATCTTTAATTTCTGCAAGTGACAGTCTTTTGCTTGCAATTCTTTTGCGTTCTTTTTCTCGTCGAATTTCCTTCTTCTCCGGTGTCTGCTGGCTGTCTGCTCTCTGTCGTCGTTCTCTAGCTTGGCGTCTTTTCTTTTCTTGTTTAGTCTCATTATCAGCCATGTTAATCTGTAAAAATAAAATAATGTACCATTAGTTTATTTTGAGATGTTAAGTTGTTTTTCATGACATATAGTTATCAATAGTGTGTTAACATTTTATAGTTAATCAATTTCAATGCGTTCAATTGAATAAAAGTCTAAATAAGGGCATGAGATAATTATTTAAAGACATTTTTATTTATTAAACATGTATCCAAAAGCAAGTGTTTCAGTAACTAAAAAGGTATTTTAAAAAAGATGTTATGTCCTTATTTACAGCACTATTCAATTTGTCAAATGGCAATTAAATTAGGGTTTAGGACTGGAATGTTACAATGACAAATTGTATAGATTCTGTGTTTTTAGACTTTTTTGGACTATGCCAATTTATTTTTTAAGTTTACATTGAAGTTTGTATTTATTGTTAAAGATTATTGGCCCTAAAAGACAAATAAGAGATAGATGATAGATATTACTTTTTATACTGTACCTTGGTTGAAGTTTGATTTCAAGCAAAATTCTTTGTTGGTCCTGTGTTGAAAGCCTTCGTCCGATGGTCTCGTCCTGTGTTGAAAGTCCTCGTCCGATGGTGTAGTCCTCTGTTGAAAGTCCTCGTCCTCTGGTGTGGTCCTCAGTTCCAACTCCTGTTCCGATGTTCTTGACGCAGTATCTGTTATAAAATAAAAATGAAAATGTTATGTTATTTGAATGTCTTTGTATGAATGAAAAAATGGCATTATTTCTGTGTTTTTCTACAATCCTTTTTGGTGCGCCACAATTTTGGTATGCTTCTGTAGGCTATTTTCTAAGGCTTATAGGTGGTTAAACATTAAAGAAGAATATTAATTAATTTTTCTCTTTTTTTACTTGTTATACTGTACCTTGGTTGAAGTTTGATTTGAAGCAGAATCTTTGTTGGTCCTGTGTTGAAAGCCTTCGTCTGATGGTCTGGTCCTGTGTTGAAAGTCCTCGTCCAATCGTCTGGTCCTCTGTTGAAAGTCCTCGTCCGATGGTGTAGTCCTCTGTTGAAAGTCCTCGTCCAATGGTCTGGTCCTCTGTTGAAAGTCCTCGTCCGCTGGTGTGGTCCTCAGTTGAAACTCCTGGTCCGATGTTCTTGACGCAGTATCTGATATAAAATAAAAATGAAAATGTAATATTATTTTAATGTATTTGTATGAAGTAAAAAATGACATTATTTCTTTGTTTTTCTACAATCCCGTTTGGTGTCCACCACTTTTGGTATGCTTATTTAGGCCTTTTTCTAAGGCTTATAGATTGTTAAACATAAAATAAGTATCTAAATGTACTTTGGTATGTGTTTGTGTGAGTTTTCATACAATCCTGTTTGGTGCGCACCACTGTTGGTATGCTTATTTAGGCTTCTTTCTAAGGCTTATAGGTTGTTAAACATAAAATAAGAATGTAAAAGTACTTTGCTATGTGTTTGTGTGAGTTTTCATACAATCCTGTTTGGTGCGCACAACTGTTGGTATGCTTATTTAGGCTTCTTTGTAAGGCTTATAGGTTGTTAAACATTAAAAAAGAATCTAAATGTAGTTTGCTATGTGTTTGTGTGAGTTTTCATACAATCCTGTTTGGTGCGCACCACTGTTGGTATGCTTATTTAGGCTTCTTTGTAAGGCTTATAGGTTGTTAAACATTAAATAAGAATGTAAATGTAGTTTGCTATGTGTTTGTGTGAGTTTTCATACAATCCTGTTTGGTGCGCACCACTGTTGGTATGCTTATTTAGGCTTCTTTCTAAGGCTTATAGGTTGTTAAACATAAAATAAGAATGTAAATGTAGTTTGTTATGTGTTTGTGTGAGTTTTCATACAATCCTGTTTGGTGCGCACCACTGTTGGTATACTTATTTAGGCTTCTTTCTAAGGCTTATAGGTTGTTAAACATAAAATAAGAATGTAAATGTAGTTTGCTATGTGTTTGTGTGAGTTTTCATACAATCCTGTTTGGTGGGCACCAATGTTGGTATGCTTATTTAGGCTTCTTTCTAAGGCTTATAGGTTGTTAAACATAAAATAAGAATGTAAATGTAGTTTGCTATGTGTTTGTGTGAGTTTTCATACAATCCTGTTTGGTGCGCACCACTGTTGGTATACTTATTTAGGCTTCTTTCTAAGGCTTATAGGTTGTTAAACATAAAATAAGAATGTAAATGTAGTTTGCTATGTGTTTGTGTGAGTTTTCATACAATCCTGTTTGGTGCGCACCACTGTTGGTATACTTATTTAGGCTTCTTTCTAAGGCTTATAGGTTGTTAAACATAAAATAAGAATGTAAATGTAGTTTGCTATGTGTTTGTGTGAGTTTTCATACAATCCTGTTTGGTGGGCACCAATGTTGGTATGCTTATTTAGGCTTCTTTCTAAGGCTTATAGGTTGTTAAACATTAAATAAGAATCTAAATGTAGTTTGCTATGTGTTTGTGTGAGTTTTCATACAATCCTGTTTGTTGGGCACCAATGTTGGTATGCTTATTTAGGCTTCTTTCTAAGGCTTATAGTTTGTTAAACATGAAATAAGAATCTAAATGTAGTTTGCTATGTGTTTGTGTGAGTTTTCATACAATCCTGTTTGATGCGCACCACTGTTGGTATGCTTATTAATGTAGTTTTGTAATGCTAATAGGTTGTTAAACATATAATAAGAATGTAAATGTAGTTTGTTATGTGTTTGTGTGAGTTTTCATACAATCCTGTTTGGTGGGCACCAATGTTGGTATGCTTATTTAGGCTTCTTTCTAAGGCTTATAGGTTGTTAAACATTAAAATAAGAATGTAAATGTAAATCCTGTTTGATGGGCACCACTTTTGTTATACTTATGTAGTGTTTTTTCTGATGGTTATACATTGTTAAACAATCACATTTGAATGAGGCCCTCGGCCATTAAACATATTTAGGTCCTGAATCAATTGCGTTTTGACCAATTGAATAGGGCTCTATATAAGCACATAAAATATTTTTTGACAGAAGTTTTTAGTTAGTGAAGACCTATTATGTGCTTATATAAAGCCCTATTCAATTAGCCAACTCACAATTGAATAAGGCTCATGGTTCGGTTCTTTTTTATACTTAAATACTTTACCTTGATTGAAGTGTGGAATGACAGAGGGTCCCCTCCTGCCAATCTTAATCCGCCGGTCTTCTTGTAGTGTCTGTTTGAAAAATAAAGTGAAATAGTGAATTATAGAATTTTTTATTTGTATTTAACAAACCATGGCCTTTTCAGCATTTAAAGTATTTTTGTATCTTACCTCTTGTTCTTTGTTGGTGTTCTTTAAAAGGGATTGTGCTTCACAGTGTACGGTGCAAATTGTTGAAAGACGCTGTTGATGCAGAGTCTGTTTGAATATTTAAAAAAGTAGAAAGATTGAGTTTTAGGTGATCTATTAAATTGCAGTAAATTAATTTCATTGAATTATACTTCTGTAATTAATTTGAATTAACATTATTTTTTGGTGGGTGCTACACACATATGTCACATACATGAAGCACATTTCCATAGTTGAAAGTATTTTTTTTGTGTGCGTGTGACATATCAGTATACATGAATCATATTTTAATTGTTAAATTAACCTTATTTTTATTTTTTCCCAACATACATAAATGTGTGTGTGACATGTGACTATAGATGATACACATATATGTGCGTGTCACATATCAGTATACATGACTCATATTTTAATAGTATTTTAATAGTCCCAACTTATTTTTTTGTAATGTAATTGAAATGTAGTTGTTTAATTAGTTTGTTGCAGGGGCAATACACATAAATGTGCATGTAACATGTCACTATACATTATACACATAAATGTGCGTGTCACATGTCACTATACATTATACACATAAATGTGCATGTGACATGTCACTATACATTATACACATAAATGTGCGTGTCACTTGTCAGTATACATTATACGGCTAAATGTGCGTGTCACTTGTCAGTATACATTATACGCATAAATGTGCGTGTCACTTGTCACTATACATTATACACATAAATGTGCGTGTCACTTGTCACTATACATTATACACATAAATGTGCGTGTCACTTGTCAGTATACATTATACGCATAAATGTGCGTGTCACATGTCAGTATACATTATACGCCTAAATGTGCGTGTCACTTGTCAGTATACATTATACGCATAAATGTGCGTGTCACATGTCAGTATACATTATACGCATATATGTGCGTGTCACTTGTCAGTATACATTATACGCATAAATGTGCGTGTCACTTGTCACTATACATTATACACATAAATGTGCGTGTCACTTGTCACTATACATTATACACATAAATGTGCGTGTCACTTGTCAGTATACATTATACGCATAAATGTGCGTGTCACATGTCAGTATACATTATACGCCTAAATGTGCGTGTCACTTGTCAGTATACATTATACGCATAAATGTGCGTGTCACATGTCAGTATACATTATACGCATATATGTGCGTGTCACTTGTCAGTATACATAAACCTCTTTGTCTTCTTTAATTTTTTTTTTTGATGTCCTGTCTTGAAAATAAGTAATATATTATAGCTTACCTCTCAGTTGTAATTTGCACAATGTAAAGTAGTAAATTAGGAAAGAATTATCTTCTCAAGTTTTAGCAGCAGTTATCTCCGAAGTCACTCTGTTCATCACCTGAGGAGAAATGTATTTTTCTCTGTCAAATAGACAGTATTTATAAACTTGTAGAACATTCTGGAAAGTTAGACCGTTAGAACGTAATACGCATGCGCTATTTGCGTTCCAGCTTACAATTTGCGTTCCATCCGCCATTTTGTGCGTAGTAGTGTTTAAAATGGTGTTTAATATGAGTGTGATCCGTTCCGCATAGTATGTGTTTCATTATTGCGAGTAAGTGTAGTGTAGTTACGTCTGGAGCCTCGTTTTCGTTTTGTTCGGCGGCCATTTTTTCTCTCGCTTAGCCGATTTTCGGTCGTTTAAACTGTTTGTTTTCACTTAAATGGACGTGTAAATGAACTTTTGGAGGTGCCGGATGCCCCCCCGTGCTGTAAGTAAGCTTTTTATGTGTTTGTTGTGTTTATTTCTTGTGTTTGTGATGTTTTGATGCGCGGCGGTTGGAATGGGTCTTTCGCGGCCGTATTTTTTTCCGATGCGGCCGTATTTTGTTGCGAGTAAGTGTAGTGTAGTTACGTCTGGAGCCTCGTTTTCGTTTTGTTCGGCGGCCATTTTTTCTCTCGCTTAGCCGATTTTCGGTCGTTTAAACTGTTTGTTTTCACTTAAATGGACGTGTAAATGAACTTTTGGAGGTGCCGGATGCCCCCCCGTGCTATAAGTAAGGTTTTTATGTGTTTGTTGTGTTTATTTCTTGTGTTTGTGATGTTTTGATGCGCGGCGGTTGGAATGGGTCTTTCGCGGCCGTATTTTTTTCCGATGCGGCCGTATTTTGTTGCGATATACGCAGTTAGCTTTTACGTGTACGACGCAGTGTATTTGTTTCTAAGTCGTGCGTATGTGTGTTAAGAGCGTGTGAGGGGCCTTTTTTACTGTTTTTTTGTTAAGTCTTGCGTCTGTGTGTCTGGGTGTAAGCGGGTGTGAGGCGACTTTGATTTTTTTTTTGTTATGAAGTTATGTGTGTGTGTATGTGTGTGTTAACACAGCCGATGTTGGGATGCTCCCACCACCGCAAATGCGGACCCTCGCTTCGCGAGGATCCGCATTTGCGGGGACGTTGTTTGTTTTTTGTTGGCTGGGCGGTTGGGTTTATTCTGTTAAAAAAGTCGTGTGTGTGTATGTGTGTGTTAACACAGCCGACGTTGAGCCTCCACAACCGCAAATGCGGGCCCTCGCTTCGCGAGGACCCGCATTTGCGGCGAACTGCGTCCCTCGCTTCGCGAGGGACGCAGTTTCTTCAAGCGTGAGCAACGACTTGGGTTTTTGTTGGCTGGGCGGTTGGGTTTATTCTGTTACAAAAGTCGTGTGTGTGTATGTGTGTGTTAACACAGCCGACGTTGAGCCTCGACAACCGCAAATGCGGGCCCTCGCTTCGCGAGGACCCGCATTTGCGGCGAACTGCGTCCCTCGCTTCGCGAGGGACGCAGTTCTTGCGGGCTCGCTACGCGAGCCCGCAAGCGTGAGCCGACGTTGAGCCTCGACAACCGCAAATGCGGGCCCTCGCTTCGCGAGGACCCGCATTTGCGGCGAACTGCGTCCCTCGCTTCGCGAGGGACGCAGTTCTTGCGGGCTCGCTACGCGAGCCCGCAAGCGTGAGCCGACGTTGAGCCTCGACAACCGCAAATGCGGGCCCTCGCTTCGCGAGGACCCGCATTTGCGGCGAACTGCGTCCCTCGCTTCGCGAGGGACGCAGTTCTTGCGGGCTCGCTACGCGAGCCCGCAAGCGTGAGCAACGACTCGTACGCTCACAACTATATATGTGATCGCTATTCAATTGCTACAACTCCTCAAGCCCGCAAATGTTTTCACACCCGTAAATGGCAAATGTAGAAGAAAATCCTACGGGTACCAGAAAGGACTCACAATGGGGTTTAACCCTTGTTCGTAGCACTGTAAATGCAAATTAAAAAAAACAATACTGCACTTTTAAATACGGGGAAAGCGATGAAAGACATTAGAATTCATTGCACAACAGTCTCAAGCCCGCAAATCTGCAATCAAAATGTATTTTTTTCATTTTTAATATGTTTCATTTTGGTGTCATATCAATCTCAGGAATCAAGGAGTTAATACATATTAGGCCACCCACATGGACTAAAACAGTATCACCATTCATTCTTGTTATTTTATACATTGCCGAATTGTGAGTCTGATCACATATCGGACTTCTAATCGCTAATTGATTGACGTGTAACCTCCATGTATAACTGACATAATGATGACGGTCTCTTATTGGCTGTTTCTAGATTGGTCACGTTCTGAAATGCTACATATGATTGCATGGTTTACGGTTTCGGCTTGTAGCCCGTAAATTGTGGGCTTATTAAAATGGTGCTTGCAATTGAATAGGGGCCTATATTTGTAGAGGAAAACATTACAATGAGAAGCTGCTATCAGCATTATATATAGTTCACTATGAGCATGTTCTAGCCCAACAAATGCTCAGAGACCAATAACTAATCAGTAACTGATAACATGCATAGACCAGGCTAGTTTATTTAGACTGATCCATAGCTAGAACTAACAAGTTCAATCTAAGATCTTACATTATTTTGTAACCTAACATTTTCACATTAAGCCTATAATTACCCTCTAACGTTAAGGACAGGCCACTTCATTTCATATTCATGTACTGAAATGTGCTGGAATGATAATGATATGTCCAGAAGCAATACTTGTTCCTTCCTCTACTGAAGACTCAGGCTTTCAATGGTGTAATTATAATTTGTGGGAAACCCACTTTGCAGTTGAGAATAGACATTTTTTTACATTTATTGTTTCACTTATTTACCTGGCAGCAATGGTGAGTTGACTTACAGGGAGGGGAATGAGGTTGAGAGAAATACTGGCATAACAGCAGGACTACAGAAAAGGTCATTTGGACCCCTACAAACCCAAGGATGTAAGAATCCAAATAATTCTTAGGGATCTAGATTTTTAAAAGACAAGCTCAGATCAGAGAATGTATATGAGCATAAGCACTGCATTTGAGTGAGTTTTATGCATAATTTATTGAAATAAGATAACAGTGTTCACAGTGCTTCTTAAAGGTATATCTAAGTTTGTAACTTTTTCTAATTTAACACATACTGCCTATAACAGAAACATACATTACATTATAGAGGTGTTTATTTTGATATTTTTCATGTAAAAAGGTTTTAAAACAATACTGATTCTCCTCTATCAGATGCATTCATAATCCATGAAACTTAAATATGCTTTTAACAGTCCATGAGACCTTATCTTAAGTTTAATAGATGGTTGGAAGGTATATTAAAAGAATTGTGGAAGTCTCTGAGGTTTTTCTCTCCTTCTGTCCATATGATGAAATCATCTATGTAATGGTAGTATCTGTAAGGTTTGTGAACATATGTGGACAAGAATCTCTGTTCTAGGTAGGTCATAAATAGATTAGCATACTATGGTGCCATTTTGGTATGAATCACCTATAATATTTAACATCCTGTCTGTAACGTATGCATGGTGGTCTTCTGCACAGGCGTCAGATGGGTTATATCACTTTGCAGGCAGTGACCAGGTATGCTCCATTACACAGTGCAGCAGCAGGTGCTAGAGACAGCAACAGGAGAGACACAGAGAGAGAGACACACACAGGACGGAAAGAGAGAGAGATACACACACAGGACAGAGAGAGACATACAGGACAGAGAGAGACAAGAGAGAGAGAGATACATACAGGACAGAGAGAGAGACAAGAGAGAGAAAAGGGACAGAAAGATAGATAGAGAGGGAGAGATGGAGAGACACACATGGCACAGACAGAGAGAGACAAACAGGACAGAGAGAGAGTGAGAGAAAGAAAGAGAGGGAGATAAAGAAAGAAAGAAAGAAAGAAAGAGAGGGAGAGAGGGAGAGAGAGAGAGGGAAAGAAAAAGGACAGAGAGTCCAGAGATAGAGAGAGAAAGAGAGGGAGAGACAGGGCAGAGAGAGTGACAGGTACAGAGAGAGAGACAGACACAGAGCAGAAAAAGACTGAGAGGCACAGAGTGAGACAGGACAGAGAGAAAGATACACAGGAGAGAAAGAGAGAGAAACACACATAAGACACAGAGAGACACAGACAGGACACAGAGAGAGAAAGAGGGAGAAAGAGAAGGAAAGAGACAGGACATAGAGAGAGTGCATAGAGAGAGAGAAAGAGAGGGAGAGAGAGAGACACAAGACAGAGATCACATAGAGAGAGAGAGAGAAAAGAAAAGTGCGCAGGGAGAGACAGCACAGAGACAAACGGCATACAGACAACACAGAGAGAGAGACAGCACAGAGAGAGACAGCACAGAGAGAGACAGCACAGACACTTCAAGATAACATTCTATGATATCATCATTTATGACAGGGAAGTTACTAGTATAAGATATATAGTTGTGGACCTTACGAATGTTGGTCACGTTTGCGAAGGCCGCAGTTTAGGGCTGCAATGATCCACAACTATATAAATGATTGTGGGCTTCGCAAAGTGAGGCCTGCAGTTCAGGACTGCAATGAGCGCCAAAGGCCAGGGACCACAGGACCATGGAGTTAGGTTGTAATAAGCGCCAAAGGCATGAGACACAGGGGGCGGAGATGGAGGAAAGGGAGAGGGGGGAAGAGACCTTTTTGACGGGCAAGTTACTAGTATATATATATATCTACCAATATAATACTGGGTCACAGTAAATATACATATACACAATAGTGGGCAAAATATCTAAAACTTAAGAGCCAAGATTTTTTCTTAGGTTTTATTCTTATTTTCAAATTACAATTAAATATATTATCAGCCTGTGCTAAATGTTATATCACAGAACATATTTCATTGTTTTTAATATAAAAATACATTTGAATTATTAATAAGTAAAAAATACCTAGCTAGTAAGTAAGGTCACATCAGAGCTTTGCTGTCACCTAACACTATAGGGCATTCACCCCTGCCCACAATATGTCCAGAATTTAAAGAATCAGCTTGTTAAGAACCCCCCCCCCCCCAAAAAAAAATGTAATCATTTTAACCCCCCCCCCCAAGTTCCTACGCCACCTGCACAAGCCTCTTCAAAAACGAGTTTTTCAGAGTACAAAATATTTCCTATGACTCCAAGTCAGCTCCATCTATCTAGGACCTCATAACTTCCACAGAACATATATTTTAGACTTATTGTCTTGTGGAATTATTTGTCATAGTTAGAGAAATACTCCATTATGAAATAGACACATAAAGCAATACCTCATTGTCTATTAGGGGAATTTGCCTTTGTATTTGATGAATGAATCATTACAGTTTTTGTCATACCTAAGACAAAAATGAATTCGACATTTAAACATGTAGCCTTTTTGACATAGTATCAGATACATCAACCAGTCCTGTATGGTGAATAACTTATTAGTGACCCTGTGATATTAAGATGAAAGTGATTAATTAGGGACTCTCTGATACTATTGATACTATTAGAACAGAGAAGTTTATGTACTCCTGTTTCTCCCTTGTCATTTTGGCCTCTTTGTTAGTGTAGCAGGGTGCCTGGTAAATAGAGAGTTAGTAGGGAAGATTATCCAACACTTATTTAATTAACAGGGGAGACACTAGAGGATTATCTAGGTATAGCTGAATAGACTTTAAATAGCTGCATTTTGGCAGAGAGAGAGATGCCTGTTTTTAACTAGATAGCAATAATTTTACTAGATTTTACTGACTCTCTGCTTCCAAGTGATGATCCTATACAGTTATGAACCACAAAATAATGAAAATGATCCTTTTCAGATTCAATGTTTAAGGATGCTCTCTTCAACCTCTTCTGGACTCTTTTGCTAGCTTGGAAAACTTGGCCATGTGACGATCTAGGGGTAGGGGCTATTACTGCCCGGGGCCACCTGCTTTAGACTACAGGTTAACTGTATCAGTGAGGGTCTCTCCATCAGGATTCAACAATTCCAGGATTCTCAGTAACCTTCTTGTGGTAGTGACCAGGACAAGTTACATACAGGGTGGAGATAGGATCAGTATCACAGCAACCATGAGCAAATAAGAGAACATGCCATTTCTATATGCCTCAGCAGTGAACTGTTTTATTTTTGGAAAGTCAAACAATATTTTATGTTAAATACAGGAGAGGGTGGTGTATACAACACAACAATGACAGGGAGTAGCAGACAAACACAGGAGATTGACTCCACATGGGGTTCAACATTAGCATTCTGTCTGGCACCTGTGAACAATAGGCCAACCTCCAATACACACATGCCATCTTTAGCTGTCTAGCAAATCAGAGATGTAATTAGCTTATCAGGCAACCAATGGAACAAAACAGATTACAATACAATCACTGGTTCCTGACTGTCTATAATGTCTCATTGTAGATCTATTGTGTTTCATGACCATTTAGTTACAGTTTAAACAGAACACAGAAAACAGTAATATAACATAGGAAATTACATATAGTATACAGGATAAGGCAGAAACATATACCATAAGACCCACTGGAGCATGGTGGTACGCTATGGGCATATGTTTTGGGGCTATTCACCCCACCACCCACCTGCCTACATTTCCCATATGGAAATATAATTCCCCTACCTGACTCAATGCACCAGGATCCAGGCCCTGAAAAGGGGTCCATGACAGGCCAAATATACTTGTTTATTCAACAATATTTGTTGGTTTCATCATCTGTCTCTGCAGTGCCACCACCTGCTGCAAGGCATGATACACTGCTGTGCCAATTCATTTTCTTCATCTTGAAGATTGATTCTCGACATCTCTTGGTGTCAAAAGAGGAGAATTGTAGAAGAAACTTGTAAATGCTTATTTTTGTTCTTATATTGTAACTATGTAACTGTACCACCCCTTATTAGAACTGTGGATTACACTCACTAAACTATGATTGGCATAATGATTGTGACTAACTAGTATTTTGACACCAGGGTCCATGCACTGTTTATAAACATGTCCCCTTGACCATCTACTAACAACTGTTAACTGAGATATTTTTAGACATGTAGGTGCAAAAATAGCCTGCGACCATATTAAGAAAGAATAGCCTGTGGCCATACTAGTTCTTGCTTCCTCTGTTGTTAGCATATATAATGAATGAATGTCACACAGTAACTAAGACCACTTTGTTGTCCTCTTGCATGAGGAAAACTTCATTGTGATCCCCAAATTTTTATCAAATAAAGAAATTGTTTAACATCCTTGATTTCTCCTCCTTTTCCAGTGTTTGCCTGGTGAGAGTATCTTGAGTGAATATTTTCCCCAAAAAGCTCATGAAGACACCATACTTCTAAGCGCAGGGGTTGCACTGTCTCATACTATCCAATCAGTGGCAAAATTATGCACTGTGCTACTTTAGAGAAGTCAACGGACCAGCTAATTTGAAACACTTCACTTCACAGTCATTATATTCATGAGCTGCATGATCTACAGAGAGCAGGCCCAGAAAGGAACACATTGACTGGTTTTAGGCAGAAAAAACTGATCTATAAGAACATCTTAATAAAATAAAGTATATAAAAGTAACCAGTTGCATAGGTATATTATACTAATTCTGAAATTCAGAAACTTTCCATTCCCTTTAAGTCTGACTAAGTATAATTAAGCAGGGACAAAGTCATAAATGTAATTTTCAATAAAGAAAATATATGTTGATGTATGTGCAGGAACCTGGAGGGATCCATGAGACATTAGTGGAAGTTTTGTGTGTGTGGGAAAAGGATGTTTACATTCATGTAGAGTTGTATCTTAATTTTAATAAGTAACTTCCTCCCTGCCTCTATGGACACCAGCATCTATACAACCTTCTGCATGCCCAACCCATGCCCAACCCACAACTGGACATTCACAGCCTTATTAAATTGTGATTCTGTTAATTTAAAAGGGCTCTATTTAAGCACACAGCATATTTTTTTTACAGAAGTTTTTCGTTTTTAGTTAGTGAACTTCAATCCAGCAAGGTCTTCACTAGCTAAAAACTTCTGTAAAAAAAAATATGCTGTGTGCTTAAATAGAGCCCTTTTAAATTTGCTGAATCACAATTTAATAAGGCTGTCAGTGTTAGATCTGGTCCACAACCATTAAGAATATTTTTAATCGTCTCTAATGGGAAGCTGGGACTGTCTTTAAAATGTCCTCCTCACTATTCTAAAATGTTTACTTCTCAGTGTTGTATTGTGTTAGCTGTAAACAAAAATGATAAAAATTCAATAAAAATAATACAAAGTATAAAATATATTCCATAAGGGCAATGAAACTTAATTGTGTAACTTTACTCTGTTTAATGAGCAAACTTAGAGAAGATTAACTATCTATGTGTATAGTTCTGAAACGTGCTTAGTTTGCCAGTTACACCTCCATGTTTGTGTAGAACACAAACTCCCACTTTAAATTTCATTTTTTGCTGAGCTGATTGGGCCAGCAGTTCAAGAGCCAGTCAAGATATGCACTCTTTAACAGCTCACATTTTGTAGTAATAAAAGGCAAGTTCTAAAGATTTCACACATATATTTGAACTTCTAAAACAGAACTCTTGTTACTTTTGTTTAGGTGAAAGTTTGACAAAAACAAAAACTATATGAGCTTAAAATTTAATATTATATAACTACTAGTGACTTGTCCGTCCACCTCCCCTGTGTCTCTTTCGCCCTGTGTCTCTTTCCCCCTGTGTCTCTTCCCCCCCCCTCTCCCCCCGTTGTCTCATTCCCCCCTCTCCCCCATGTCTCCTACCTCACCCCTCTGTGTCTCTTCCCCCCTCTTCCTCCCTGTGTCTCCTCCCTCCCGTGTCTCTTTCCCCCCCTCTCCCTCCCATGTGTTTCTTTCCCTCTCTCCTGTGTCTCTTTCTCCCCCTCTCCATCTGTGTATCTTTCACCCCCCTCATCTCCTCTCGTGTCTCTTTCCCCCCTCGCGAGTTGCGTCCGATGCATCTCTTTTCCCCTCCCCTGTGTCTCTTCCCCCCTCTCCCTCTGTGTCTCTTCCCCCACTCCCTCTGTGTCTCTTCCCCCCTCTCCCTCTGTGTCTCTTTTCCCTTCTCCCTCTGTGTCTCTTCCCCCCTCCCTCTTTGTCTCTTCCCCCCCTCTCCCTCTGTGTCTCTTGCCCCACTCTCCCTCTGTGCCTCTTGCCCCACTCTCTCTCTGTGTCTCTGCCCCCCCTCCCTCTGTGTCTCTTCCCTCTCCTTATGCGCCGCACCACTCCACCCTCTGTGCATGCGTGGCTGATGCCACGCGATGCGCATGTGCACTATCTAATCGACTTTGCGATCGTATCGTTGTCAAAATGCGATTTGTCGCAAGCGTGCCCACGAATCGCAGTTTGACAATTATAATATGTAATTAACCTACCTATCAACCTATAATAGTACCTGATCTTTCATGTTTATGGTCTAAAAAAAACACACTTGTAACTGCATTTTTAAAATTGACTCATATTGGCAGGTAACAAAGATAACTGGAATCATTATAAATCTTCCAAATACTTTATGTTTCTGAGTATTGGATGTTGTTTGTAACAGAATTATAATAAACACTAGCGACTTGCCCGTCAAAAAATGACGGCAATTGGATTGTAAGGCAGATAATGTTGTTTGCATGCAAAATTAATTTTTTTGTTGTTTTAAGATCCTTCGGCGCTATTGCGTGTCTCGTGCTGAGCGCCTTCGGCGCTCATCGCATGGCTCTTGGTTGTTTGTGTGCTATTAGCAGCATTTTTTTTTTTTTGGTATGGCAATGAATAATTAATAAAATAAGAAATTAATATACTTTACCTATTGTGAAGTAATATATGCAGCATTGTGTTGAAGAGCTGGCAATCTGTTTTCATGTTGCTGCAGCATTAGTGCTGTGGAGCTGCTGTGTAAGCGTGATGAATGTGTGCAGTGTGTAGTGTAATAGTGTGCGTGCGCGAGGCAAATCCGTTAGGGTAGGTGTATACTTCCGGATTCTGTAAGTTAGTGTTCTAAAATGGCGCCTAATGTGTGGTACGTGGCTGTGGCTGATTTTGCGTCCTTGTTTTCGGATGTCGTACGACTTTTTCGGAAAATCCGTAGGTGTTTGGTGGTGTTTTGCATGTTTAGGGTCAGTTAGCCTCGTTTTTGTTTTGTTCGGCGGACATTTTTTCTCTCGATTAGCTGATTTTCGGTTTTCTAAACTCTGTAATTTGGACTTAAATCGAGGTGTAACTTCACTTGCAGAGGTCCGGAGTGCCCCCGCCCCCCCCCCCCCCTTGCTGTAGGTAAGCTTTTTATGTGTTTGTTGTGTGTATTTATTGTGTTTCTAATGTTTTTCGTGTCGCACGGGTTGCGTCCTTGTTTTCGGATCTCGTAAGTCTTTTTCGTATAATCCGTAGGTGTTTCGTGCTGTTTTCCGTCTTTAGAGTGCTGTAGCCTCGTTTTCGTTTTTTTCGGATGCCATTTTTTCTCTTGCTTAGGGGATTTTCGAGTGTCTAAACTCTTTTATTTTGAGTTACATTGAGGTGCAACTTCAGTTTTCGGGGTCCTGGGTGCCCCCCCTTGCTGTAGGTAACCTTTTTATGTATTTGTTGTGTGTATTTATTGTGTTTTTCATGTTTTAATGTGCGCAGGTTTTGGACATGTTTTGCAAGGTCGTAATGGGTCGTAAGTCTGTTAATTTTGCGAGGTCCGCAGTTGCTGGCAAGGCGCGAGGGCCGCAGGCTCGTTATGTGAGCTTGCAGCGTTAGCAACAACCCGCATGCTCACAACTATATAATAACTATCGAATTGCCCGTCAAAAAATGACGGCAATGAAATTGTAAGGTAGCTAATGCTGTTTGGTATGTAATAATGAAATATGTAATACATTAAAAAATGAATATACTTTACCTATTTTGAAGCATTGTGTTGAAGAGCTGACAATCTGTTTTGATGTTGCTGCAGCATTAGTGGTGTGGAGCTGCTGTGTAAGCGTGCTGAATGTGTGCAGTGTAATAGTGTGCGTGCGTGAGACCAAACCGTTAGAGTAGTCGTGTACTTCCGCATTGGCGTAAAATGGCGGGTAATGTGTGGTATGCGTCTTAGCGGAATATCCGTAGGTCTTTTGTGGTGTTTTGTGAGTTTCTTGTGGTGTTTTGCGTGTTTAGAGTGCTGTAGCCTCGTTTTCGTTTTGTAGGGTGGCCATTTTTTCTCTCGCTTAGAGTATTTTTTAGTGTCTAAACTGTTTTATTTTGATTTAAATGAAGGTGTAAGTTGCTTTTTGGAGGTGCTGGATGCTCGCTCTTCCTGTAGGTAAGCTTTTTATGTATGTGCTGTGTGTATTTATTGTGTTTGCAATTTTGTTATGTTTGCGGGTTTGCAGCCGATTTTTGCGAGGTCGGAATGTGTGCTAACGTGTCTCGTGTGTTGTTTGCGGTTGTAGCCTCGTTTTCGTTTTGTTTGCGCCCATTTTTTCTGTCGCTTAGCGAATTTTTTAGTGTTCAAACTCTTTTATTTTTAGTGAAATTAAGCTGTAAGTTGTTTTTTTGAGGTGCTGGATGCTTCCTCTTGCTGTAGTTAAGCTTTTTATGTATGTGGTGTGTGTATTGATTGTGTTTTGAATTTTGTAATGTTCGCGAGTTGCGTCCGATTGTTGCAAGGTCGTAATGTGTGTTAACGTGTCTCGTATGTTGTTTGCGTTGCGAGGTAAAGTCTGCGAGGGTCGTAGTTGGTGTGTCGTGCTGTTTGCGT
This sequence comes from Discoglossus pictus, assembly GCA_027410445.1. Classification (NCBI taxonomy): domain Eukaryota; kingdom Metazoa; phylum Chordata; class Amphibia; order Anura; family Alytidae; genus Discoglossus; species Discoglossus pictus. The sequence continues at coordinate 342,438,914 of CM050163.1, read as the reverse complement.
TGCGACATAAGTTTGCTAGGGTCGCAGTTGCTGGCATGGAGCGCCTTTGGCGCTCCATGCCGGCAACCGAGGCCCTCGCCCGCAGCCCTCGCTTCGCAAGGGCCGCAGGCTCGCTACGCGAGCCCGCAAGCGTGAGCAACGGCTCGTATGCTCACAACTATATATGTGATAAACATAACAGTCAATGACAGATGACTTAACACATTTATTGAGCCATCTGATTTCCTATAAACATGTTGATGGGAACCATTGTTCTAAGTCATTTATTTAGATACTTCAAAAATTGGGGTACGTAAAATAATAATGATATGGAACATACTCAATAAAAGAGTCTATTGCATTGGTAAAAGGAGTCAATAATATTTTCACTGAGAAGTAAAAACACTTGAACATCAAAAATAAACTAATTCAGAAATGTATTTTAATTTAGTATAGTACATGGTATACACAGTACAGCTTTTGAAGAAAAGGATGCTATTGAACATTGAAAGCCAAATAGGGTCATTACTATTATTGTTATCACTCGGTAAACTGAGGTTTCAAAAACTTGACTTCTCATTGCACTAAATCAGCAATTTAATGACAGATTCATGTTGTAAGCATCCTCCCTAGTAACTATTCAATACTAATAGGTATAGGGTTCCTTGTAAACACCTGACCAACTTAGGGCCTCATTCAATTGCGATTTGGCCAATTGAATAGGGCTCTTTATATTATTATTTTTTTACAGAAGTTTTTATTTAGTTAAGGTCTTTATTATCTAAAAACTTCTGAAAAAATATATGCTCTGTGCTTATATAGAGCCCTATTCAATTGGCCGAATCGCAATTGAATGAGGCCCCTAGGAAGTGGACAAGGGATTAAGTATAAATGCTGGTGTCGAATAATACAGTTATTTTCCTTCCACTGCAAAGTTAATTTCAAGCAATCAATATATTCAAAAACCTATATAGGGAAGTTATAATTCTAATTACTATCCAATGTATATTTAAAAAGGTACCATTATAATTTCCTGTTTTATAAGGCTTTTGCAGAACATTTCAGAATACATATAAAAAAGTTTGCGGAGTTCAATACGAATAAATCATCAACAAAGTTACAAAACTATAATAAAACTAATAAAGGGCCACATGTGTTGACTGATATTGTGGCAATTTATGTGGTTGTGAGGCTAATAATGAAGTGCTTGTAATGCCTGACCTATTGCATCCATAGTTTGTATGATTTGTGACAATCTGAGAGCCCTTCTACAAGCCCCAGAAAGGTACATTCTGCTATCAATAAAACAATGGCTGCATTGTATTACAAACTTTAGGATGTAGATGGTGGCGAAAGGAATTTTTACTGTTATTGTAGGTGAATGAACGTTTGGATAGTTTGTTTCATCCACACACCTTTTCAACTCTGTAGGGAATCCATGATAACACAATGCTCTTTGTCTATATCGCTTATAAACAAAATGTTTGTTTAAAAGATGAATCTTGATGAAAACTGACATTCTTATTACATATCATTATAGTAATGATAGAATCTAGACTATGTGTGCTGTCGCTTCACTTTGGGATCTCCATTAACTAAAACACCAATTACAATGTAAAAGGTTAGATATCAGTCCATCAGAGCCACCTTGCAACTAATCTAAAAAGGTAGGTACTTGTAGGGATCAATACAAAAAGTAACCAAAAGTATATGTAGGAGGTCAGGCTACTCATAGGGTGATCAGATCACATTCTATAAAACAATTATCTACCCTGCATGTGGAGTACCTCCAACATTGAGCCCCCTAATACATTTCAGTCACAGATGCATGTCTTATACATGACAATGGTTTCATTCCTACATATGCACTGTAAGAAAAAATCATCATTACCCTCTAATCAAGATTAGCTTTATTTCAGCTGACCATAAATATCTAAACAGCAACAGAAGACATTTTTAAGGATAGTTGCATGTGTGAAGTCTTATGGCCTTGTTTGTGTTAAAAATTATTGTGTAATTGTGCTGTTTCTTTCTAGCCGTATAATTCATTTTGTGCTACCCACACTTTGTTTTATCATGCAACAGCTGAAGTCTCACAGTTTGGTAATGCTTTATTGCTTATGACACTGGCTTAACTGTTGCAGAATTCTTATAGAATCTCTCTGGTCTGTTATTATCTCTATAACTAGCGACTTGCCCGTCAAAAAATGACGGCAATGAGATGTGTATGTTTGGAAAGTTGTAAGTGACCAAAAATAAAAAAAGGAACATTACAGAAAATAAAAAAATACATTACAACCTCCCGTCACTACAAAATGTTTTAAAAAATTACACACCTGAAAATGAAATACATATAATACATACATATAATACAATACAACACAATTAAATAAAATACAATACAATACAATTAAATTAAATACAATACAACCCTATGTAATATACATGCCACTATCTACTATACAGGCCACTATATAATGTAATATACATCCCACAATGTAATATACAATACTATCTAATAATACATCCCCCTATCTATGTAATATACAATACATGCTATCTATATATATATATATATATATATATAGCTACCCTAATTGTAAGCTACAATAAAAAAATTAAGCCCACTTACCTGTGAGATGTTTCTTCAGATCTGCAACCTACGGTAAAAAAGATTCCAAAAATTAATACAACACGTTTACATGAAATACCTAAACATTCTAAACATTCTAAACATTCTAAATATTCTAAATATTCTAAATATTATACTCACCTTTCCAGCAAGTCCCATTCCAGCATGTCGCGTCCTCCATGTTCCGTCCGCCATGTTCCGTCGGCCATCTTTGTGTGTTGTCCGGCGGTACTCCTGTAAAAAAAAAACATTACATTAGTAAACATAAAGCAAAGTATAATAAACACAATCTACATTATACTTACCTTTCCGCGATGTCTCCGACCTCCTCGTCTTCTCCGGAAGCATCCGCGCCTTTAAAAAAAAAAAAAAAGGGATGTCGCCGACGTTAATGACCTTCCTATGCAGTGTTCTAGAGTAAAATTGGCAATGGCGGCTTCTGATTGGCTGAAAAGGCTGTCTATCAAATTCAGCCAATGAGAAGACCCCATTTGTGAACCAATGAAAAAAGTATACACCTCAAAATACAACGCTGATTGGATAACACACCTTTCAATCTTTATTTGAACCAATCCTAAGGCTTTATTGCCATCAGCCAATCACAATGGAATATACCCCCACGTACTGATTGGTGAAGACATCTGCGCCTTCCCATTGGCTGTAATATTGATTGATTTTAACAGTAGCCAATGAGAATGCGCAAATCCTTCACCAATCAGTACGTGAGGGTGTATTCCATTGTGATTGGCTATTGTCAGTGCAACCAATCAAAATGCGCAGAGGCTCCAACCAATCACCCTGTGGGGGTGTATTCCATTGTGATTGGCTGAAGGCATCTGCGCCTTGTGATTGGTTTAAATAAAGATTTATAGGTGCATTATCCAATCAGAGTGGGATTTTAGGGTGTATCCCTTTCTGATTGACTCACACATTGCTGCCTCCTGATTGGGTGAATTTGATAGACAGCGTTTTAAACCAATCAGAAGGCGCCATTGCTTATTTTCATCAGGAAAATTCTCCTGGAGCCTCATTAGCGGGAGTGCAGATGTAAGTATATTTTATTTTATTTTTTTACAGGGCGTGGCAGAAGAGGATCCGGAGGAGGCCGGAGACATTGCGGGGAGGTAAGTATAGTGTAGATTATGTTTATTTTATTTTGATGTATGTGTATTAATGTTGTGTTTTTTTTAACAGGTGCCCTGCCGGAGAAGGATTTAAAGAATGCCGGATGGGACATGACGGAAAGGTGAGTAGAATATTTATAGAATGTATATAATGTATAGAATGTACAGAATGTGTAGAATGTTTATTTTATAAGTGTAAACGTGTTGCACTAATTTTTTGTAATTTTTTTTTCGTAGGTGGCTGATCGCAATGGACATCTGCAAAGGTAAGTGGTCTTAATTTTTTTTTATTTTAGCTTAGACTTAGATTAGTTAATATATAGATAGCTTTTATTGTATGTTAGCTAGGGGTTTTATATAGATAGCATAGGATGGATTGTATATTAAATTGTGTTATTTATTTAGATAGATTGGGAATGTATAATTATATAGATAGGATGTATATTAGATTATGCTATTTATTTAGATAGATTGGGTATGTATTATTATATAGATAGGATGTATATTAGATTATGCTATTTATTTAGATAGATTGGGAATGTATTATTATATAGATAGGATGTATATTAGATTATCCTATTTATTTAGATAGGATGTATATTAGATTATCCTATTTATTTAGATTGGGTATGTATTATTATATAGATAGGATGTATATTAGATTATGGTATTTATTTAGATAGATTGGGAATGTATTATTATATAGATAGGATGTATATTAGATTATGCTATTTATTTAGATAGATTGTGTAATGTATATTAGATAGTGGTGTATTGTATTGTATGTAATTGTATTGTAATTGTATGTATTTGTATTGTATGTATTTGTATTGTATGTATTTGTATTATATGTATTTCCTTTTCAGGTGTGTATTTTTTTTTTCTGTAGTGAGGGGGGGTTGTAATGTTTTTTTTTCTGTAAAGTTCCTTTTTTTATTTTTTGTGACTTAGGTTTTTTTATTTTGTGTAATGTAGTTTATTTTTTTTTGTGAGTTAGTTTTTATTTCATGTAATTTAGATTTTTTTGTGACTTTAGGCTTTTTTATTTTCTGTAATTAGAGTAGGGGGGGTTAATAGGGGGTAGGTAGTGTAGATGTTAATAGGTTAGTGTAGAGGGTGTTTAGTTGATCTTTAATGTTTTATTGGGGGTGGTATAGTGCAGTATAGTGTTAATACTTAGTGTCATGATGGTCCTTGAGGAGCATCATGGCACTTATGTGGTTAATGTAGTGTTGTAACAGGCCCATGATGGGGTTAATATACCTTATGGGACTGATGGGGTAAAATAGAGGCTTATGGGGGTCTGTATTGACCCCCATTAGAGTGGTGGGGGTTAATAGGGGGTAGGTAGTGTAGATGTTAATAGGTTAGTGTAGAGGGTGTTTAGTTGATCTGTAATGTTTTATTGGTGGTGGTATAGTGCTGTATAGTTTTTATACTTAGTGTCATGATGGTCCTTGAGGACCATCATGGCACTTATGTGGTTAATGTAGTGTTGTAACAGGCCCAAAATGGTGTTAATATACCCTTATGGGACTGATGGGGTTAAATAGAGGCTTATGGGGGTCTGTATTGAGCCCCATAAGTGACAGGGTTAATGAAGGGCTTATGGGGGTCTGTATTGACCCCCATGAGTGACAGGCTTAATGAGGTTTTATGGGGGTCTGTATTGACCCCCATGATTGACAGGGTGACAGTTTATTTTTTTTTCTTTTACAACGGGTCCTTTAAGGACCTTTATGGTCCTTTAAGGACCTGTAACGCTGGAATTTTGAATTTTGATTGCAGCGGGGGTCCCCGATCGCGTGCAATCGGGACCCCCACTGCGATGGTTAATGTGGGGTTAATGCAGGGCTCGGAGCTTATCTCGGGTCCCCTGCGGTTAATCCGGGTTTCCGATCTTATCTCGGATCCCTTCTTGGGTAAGTAGTAGGTGGCTGAGCGGTCCTGGGTCTTTGAGCCTCGTTTACATTTTTTTCGGCAAACATTTTTTCTCTCGCTTAGGGGATTTTCGTGTGTCTGAACTCGGGAATTTGTACTTAAATGGAGGTGTAACTTCACTTTCAGAGGTCCTGGGTTCCCCCCCCCCCTTGCTATGGGTAAGCTTTTTATGTTGGTTTTGTTAGTATTTGGTGTGTTTTGACTGTTTTTAGGTGCGCGCAGTTCCGCCATTTGTCGTGCGTGTGTTTGTTACGTTAAGGTTGGTTCTGAGGTTAATGCAGGTTCCAAGGTAAGCCTCGTTTTCGTTTTTTTCCGTGGCCATTTTTTCTCTCGCTTAGGGGATTTTCGTGTGTTTAAACTCAGGAATTTGGACTTAAATGGAGGTGTAACTTCAGTTTCAGAGGTCCTGGGTGCCCCCCCTTGCTATGGGTAAGCTTTTTATGTCGTTTTTGCCAGTATTTGGTGTGTTTTCACTGTTTGTAGTGGCGCGCGTGTCGGCCGTTATAGTGGGATTCTAAGTGCGTGTCGGTGTCTGTTACGTTAAGGTTGCCTCATTCCCTAAGTGCTTTGCGAGGACCCGCATTTGCGGAAGCGAAGGCCTCAGTTGCTGTCATGGAGCGCCTTCGTCCGCGGTGTGTGTGTGTGTAACCGGTGTGAGGTGCCTTTGAGATTTTTTTTTTTTAAAGTCGTGTGTGTGTGTGTGTTAACACAGCCGAAAGTCGTGTGTGTGTTAACACAGCCGACATTGGAGCCTCCACCTCCACAAATGCGGACCCTCGCTTCGCGAGGATCCGCATTGCGGGGACGTTACGTTGGGTTTTTTTTGGCTGGGAGGTTGTTTATGTTTTGTTAAGTCGTGTTTGTGGTGTGTTTGTGTTAACACAGCCGACGTTGAGCCTCCAACTCCGCAAATGCGGACCCTCGCTTCGCGAGGATCCACATTTGTGGGGACGTTGGGATGCTCCACCACCGCAAATGCGGCCCCTCGCTTCGTGAGGACCCGCATTTGCGGGGATCTGTGTCCCTCGCTTTGCGAGGGACGCAGTTCTTGCGGGCTCAGAGCGTGAGCCCGCAAGCATTAGCAACAACTCGCATGCTCACAACTATATATGTGATAGTTGTCAGTGTGGGTAACGTTTGCGATGTTGGTCATGCTGTTGCGGCCATAGGACTTTGGCCTCGTGGTGAGCGCCGCAAGCGCTTATCACCAGCGGCGCAGGACCGCTGCCACCATCTCCCCCTGCCTCAGGCACTGCAAGGCCTGTGGGATGGCTCCCCCTGCCCCAGGCACCCTGCCACCAGCTCCCCCTTCCCCAGGCACTGCGAGGCCTGTGGGACAGCTCCCCCTGCCCCAGGCCCCTTGCCCCAGGCACTGCGAGGCCCGCACAGCACCCCCTCTGCCCTAGGTCACAGCTCCTCGGCCCCATCTCCGCCTTCCCCAGCTCCCCCTGCCTTAGGCTGCCAATAGCTTGCGGGCCGTACCTCGTTCTGAGCCTGCCAGCAGAGCCGCACTCACCTCCCCTGGCTTCGCCTCTGCGCTTCCCTTCCTCCAGCCGTAATTACTTTCCTGGATCAATACACTCTTTATCTGATTGATCCAGGAAAGTAGTTCTGGCCGGAGGACGGGACCCACAGAGGAAAGCCAAGGAAGGTGGCGAAGAAAGAAGACAGGTAAGTGAAGAAGAAAGAAGACATGAGGGGGCAGAAGACACAAGGTAGGGAAAGAAGGAGGGGGAAAGGAGACACAAGGGAGAGAGAGGATGGCGAAATGAGACACATGGGAGAGGAGCGAGGAAAGGAGACACAAGGGAGGGAGAAGAGTGGGTAAAGGAGACACAAGGGAGGGAGAGGAGGGGGCATAGACACAAGGGAGATAGAGGGGGAAAGAGACACAGGGAAGGGAGAAGGGAGGAGAGACACAGGGGAGGGAGGAGGGTGGAAGAGACACAGGGGAGGGATAAGGGGGAAGAGACACAGGGGAGGGATAGGGGGAAGAGACAGAGGTGGAAAGAGACACATGGGAGGGAGAGGAGGGGAAGACACACAGAGGAGGGAGATGGAGTGGAAGGAGACACAAGGGAGGGAGAGGGGGGAAGGAGACACAAGGGAGGGAGAGGGGGAAAGAGAAACATGGGAGGGAGAGGGGAGAGACACAGGGGAGGGAGAGGGTGAAAGAGACACAGGGGATGAAGAGGAGGGGGGGAAAGGAGACACAAGGGTGGGAGAGGAGGGGGGAAAGCAGACACAAGGGAGGGAGAGGAGGGGGAAAAGGAGACACAAGGGAGGTAGAGGAGGGGTGAAAAGAGATACAAGGGAGGGAGAAGAGGGGGAAAATGAGACACAAGGGAGGAAGTAGACAGGGGGAGAGACTTGCAATGAGTGCCGAAGGTGCTCACATTGGGTGGCAAACAGCATTGCTAGGCTTAAAATGTTATTCCCATAATGTTTGACGGGCAAGTAGCTAGTCTTATATATAATGAGATTCATATGATAGAGAAGTAAAATATCGTTAGATAAAAAAAGCAAAGCGAGAAGAGAGCAGTACTTATCTATCCAACAAATCATCACACACAAAAACTTCACCATGAAGAGGCATATAAATTTCCAAAAACAAATTTGTAGTAATAGATCATGACACTGGTACTTCCACTTTAATCCAGAGACACTCCAAATATAACAGCAAACTAGAAACAAACAGGATACTTCAGTGTTTTTTTCGACAGCTGCTGAAGAGTGAGTGGTGGATGATCCATACGGTGAACATGGCGATCAAGGTAGTCCCACAGTTGTTTAATGGGATTCAAGTCCAGGAAATTTGGAGGTCAGGAAAGGACATCTGTGTCATGCTCCTCCAACCACTCCTGAACAATTCTGGCCATGTGACATGTTGCATTTTCCTGCTAGAAGATACCATCTGCTACAGGGAAGACATGTATGTGTGTACTTGATCTGCAAGCAAGGATAGATAACCCAATCAGTTGAAAGTGTCCTCCAGAGTATGAGTGGACCCAGACAATGCCAAATAATCATTCCCCAGACCATAACACTGCAGCCACCAGCTTTTGTTTGTTCTCAGAGGTTTCGTTCCTGATACGCCATCGTCCGTCCAGTCGATGCAGCAGAAAACGTGACTCATCAGAGAAGGAAATTCTTCGACAATCAGAAGAGGTCCATTTTCGGTACTGTCGGGCAAATTGAAGCTGTTTCTGATGAACCCTTGTCAGGATGGGTACATTGACCAGCCATTTTCCGTTGGAAAACCATACGCAACAGGATTTGCTTTAATGTCATTTTAGACACACGTCTGGTAGCCCCCTGGTTCGTTTGGACTGTGAGTTCCTAAACTGTAGTGTGTCAGTGGCCCTCACACACCTTCTCAGCAGAAGTTTACCTCTGATATCAATGACACATGGTGCGCCACAGTTTCAACGCTGTTTCTTTGCAATGGTGCTGTTTGAACAAACAGTTTACAAACTGTGCTACGTGCTGCTGAAGTCCAAAGTAGGTGATGAAGCGGTTTATCACTTAATGTACTTCAGTGGAAGCTAGGTCTATAATTTTATTGATTTGTTTTGTTTTGTTATTTATTGTATCGGTGGCTAAAATTTAAGTAAAACTTGGAAAAGTATTACAACCTATTGTATTCTGTTCCACTATCAATATTTATAGTCCTAGATAGGTATCTAAAAAACCTTGTCATAAAATATTATGATAAAGAATAATAAATGAAGAAATCCCTTAACAAAAGTGGTGCTGCAAACATCTCCATCTCCTCCCTCCTATTCAAAGCATTTCATCACGTTAAGTTCCTCAGGGTATACGTACTAAGACTTAGAGGTGTTCAAACATTTTGCATATTAGTACAGATAACTGCAATACTAATTGTCTCTATGGTATATACTTTTCATATAACCATAGACTATGTTAAGGAAAAAAAACTTATTTTACACACCCACAGAACAGAAAATACTAGAAACATAGTAGTATTTGTCATAACTGAGGTTAAATGTGCATGCAAAACCACAAAATAAATTACATCCCAGAACGTTTTCCAATAGATCTTATTTCACAAGAAAATGAAAGAGGAACACATGATGAATATAAGAGAAATTACTACTACAATGAGAATGTTGTTTTGGTTTTAGATTGTTTTTCTTAGAATGCCTGTTTTTTATTGTAAAATGTTGCACCTTTGTACGGTATGTTCCCTCCGAAAGCCAAACAGAAACTTGTCATCATTGGTTTGAACACAAACCTCTCCTTTCTCATGTTTCAGCTAAACAGTTCCCACTTGGGCTGAACAACATATCACATGTCATAAATCACTCCCTGATAGATATTTGGCAGCAACTAACATCCCCATGCAACATGCAGAATGTTCAAAAAAGAAATTAAGGTGGAATCAAAGATTTGTAAGATTCCCTGCTCTCAAAATAAACATTAGAAAGAGTTTCCTATTATCTGAAAAATACAAAATTGTACAGCATAACACTTGTGCAATTGTATCTTCAAACAATTGATTAAGTACACAATGAACTATAAATGTTATATTTTCATGATATATGATTTTTTTTTATTCCAATTTTGTTCTGCTTTGTAGACTTTTCTGGTAAGATCAGCAAATGCTAGAGACCAGTCTATTCAAAAAAATATGCATGACCCAATATTCTAAAAAGCATGAAGAAACAGTATCCGCAAGTGCAGAGAGCACTGTTTTCGCTGGCAATAAATAAATGCAGAGGCGAACCACAAGAAAGCAAAAAACAGACATGTCTTACATCAAAATAGATCGATTGACCTTATGATTTTACTTATATATGGTAGTCTTAAAAATGAGACAAGAAACAGAATGCATGATAATTTACAAATACAGATCGGTGGTGATTTATCAATTTCTGTCCCTAAAATACTGTGAAAAATGAGTGTGGTTTTTACTCCTGTTAAACCATAAGTAATTACTGGGTATTGTTCCATTTAAGCCACTGTGAAAAAGAGAAGGTTTTCAATTCCTTTTAAGTCATTTTGAAACATTACTGGTATTCTGAGCTTGGTAAACCACCATGAAAAATAAAAAGCCATAGGTAATTAGTGTGGTATTACTAATCACAGGGACAAATTAAAAATGTGCCGGTGTTCATACCATGACACGTATATGCTAAAGGTTAAACACAAACTCATTTTTACCCTACATTCAACACATATGTTTGGTATATAATACTACACAAACTCTAACTTTTTCCCTGCAATAAACTATTTTTTTTTTTTTTTTAAATTTGCCACAACTAATAAAAGTATTGTTGATTCAGTCTTGAGTATGGCATTGCATGGGATGCCTAGAAAGGTATAGAACTGCTAAAAAACATTCTGAAAATTATTTTCACTTTGTCCACATAACTGATCTAAATAACAAATTAAAGTTACCTTTTTTTCTTTAATCAAACTGTTTTCTGAATTCGAGTTAAAGTTTCCAGAAATATTTTTACATTTTTATTTATTTTCAAGCAGCATCTAATATTGGATTGAGGCAAACCTAGTGAACAAATAACATTTTTTTCACTTATTTCATCTATTTAATGAACACAGTTCTGCCACTGAGTGAAAAAGTAATTGCTCCTAGATACATCCACCCATTTAAGGGATAAAAAGAGTAAGGTTTGATTACAACAGGGGCGCAACTACCAGTGATGCGGGTGATGCAATGCACCAGGGGGGCAGTGCCGAGTAATTATTTTTTGGGGGGATCACCATGAAACAACCCATCCTGCCCTTCTCCTAGCCAGAAATTTGACCGTGACTGTTTAAAAAAGAGCATTTCTACAGAAACTTCAAGTGATGGCAGTGGGTGCTGTGTGGTTATGGATGATGAGAGGGACTGGGTGCTATGTGAAAAGGCTGCTCAGAGGGACTGGGTGCAATGTGAAATGGCTGCAGAATGCGACTGGCTGTTATGTAAAGATAGTATAAATGTACTGTATATACAGTATGTGTATATGCGCTATGGAATATGTTGTTGCTCTACAAAAAACAGATAATAATATTTGAGTCCCCTTCGGTTGAAGTCCAATTTGGTTTAAGTCGCGCCACATAGGGAAAAAACTTTTTGGGATTGAGACCTGTACGCGACATGGAAGTACAATAAAGTTGCAGCAGAGCAGGAAGTGTGCATGTCGCGGTGCCTGTAAGAGCCCAAATCGAGCATGTGTCTCTAAGATTCCTAAGCGAGCATGTGTCTCTAAGAGCCTACATCAAGTCTGTGCATGTAAGAGCCTATATCAAGCCTGTGCCAGTAAAAGCCCAAATTGAGCCTGTGCCTGAAAGAGCCCAAATTGAGCCTTATTGAGCACTATTTGTCTACTAGCGACTTGCCCGTCAAAAATGACGGGGCAATAAAATTTGAAGCCATGGCTGTTTGACACACAATGTAAACCTTTTTGTACTCTGAGGACCTTCAGCGCTCATTGCGATCCTCTCCTCTCGTGTACTTTTGCTCCTCTAAGCACCTTTGTCACTCCTCGGTAAGAGAGATATATATTTATCTATATTTAGTTAACTAATAATGAAAGAATTATTTTTTGAATAAATTAATAACTTTACCTATTTGTAATTAATATATCCAGCAATCAATAGCCTGAAGAGCTAACAATGTGTTTGTATTTTCTGCCAGCATACAATGTACAGTTTGAGTGTTGGTGCCCTGACGATAAAGTGTAATGATTGTCCCAACTGTGCATTAGAAATAGGCTGCGTGCGCGAGGGAAAGCCGTTGGTTAATTGTGTAAAGCACCATTGTAGATTTGTAATGTTATTAATGTGTTACGCAGCTCACAAGCATTTTCCATCTTTTGTAATAGTGTATTTTGTAGTTTGTACATTCCTGTGTGAAAGTGCTATGCGTTTAGCAATGCTTTGCGCGGTCCGGGGTCGTGTAGCCTCGTTTTAATTTTTTTGCCGGCCATTTTTCTTTCCGCTTAGGCGATTTTCGAGTGGAGAAACTCGTTGAAATCGTCTTAAATTCACGTTCCACCTCACTCCCAGACATTCTGGCTGTTCCCCTGTGCTGTGTGTGATGTTTTTGTATTATTGCTTTGTGTATTTATTGTGTTTTTATTGTTTTTGTGTTTCCATGGTTCGGCCTTAACCTCGTATTTTTGGTATCTCGTATTTTTTTTTTCAATGTCCCTCGTCTCACGTGTTTCATTGGCTTCACTGCTCGCCTCGCTTCGCAAGGCGAGAAGGTAATGAGCGCCTTCGCCTTTGTGCTGCGAATTTTAGTGCCTTAACGACTCGCCTTGCTACGCAAGGCTCGCCGGCGATGAGCGCCTTTGGCGCTCAAAGTGCTTCGCGTTAACGGCTCGCTTTGCTTCACGAGGCTGGCAGCAATGAGTGCCTTTAACGCTCATCTCCTATGTGCTACACGTTAACGTCTCGCTTCGCGAAGCTCGCAGCGATGAGCACCTTCGGCGCTCATCGCCTGAGTGCTCCTCGTTAACAGCTTGCCTCACACTACGAAAAGCGTGACGACATCTCGTAGTTTGACAACTATTGTGATTGCTGGGTGGTAAAATGTTTCTATGCTTTCTGAGTTTTGTTTCATGATGTGTTAATTAGACAAAACTCTATTAAATGTTTGTATTCAGAACAGAGTAATTATCAGTATTATTTTAACTGGACTCCAGCTAGGGGTTGGGCTGGTTTTTATAATTTGTTCATTTAGATCATAAATTTTAAGGACATTAATAAAGTGTGGACAAAAATAATCATTGTGAGAGAACAGCAAGGATAAAATCATGGCTAACCAAGAAGATCACAAATGCTCATCTCTCATTTGACAAAAAGTACCTGGAGGTTCCCCAATCCTTGTTGGACTGCATTGGTCCCAGCGGTGGAGCTACTGCCGGTGCAACCGGTGCAAGGCACCGAGGCCCCTGGCCTTCGAGGGGCCCTAGCAGACCTCCCGCAGCCCCTGCGGACCTCCCGCAAGTCCCCTGTGGCCCTTGCGGGCCCACTGTGGCCCCCGCACCGCCCTGCAGCCCTACAGTGGCTTCCACTACCTTCCCGTGGTCCCGGTGGACCCTCTGTGGTTCCTTTGCCCCCCTGTGGCCCAAGCAGATCTTCTATGCCCCCTGTAGATCCCTGTAGCCCCCATGGGTCCTCTGTGGCCTCCCTGGGGTCCCTATGACCCCCAGGGCCTCTTGTGGCCCTCTACGGACCTCCCATGGGCCCCCTGCAGACCTCTGTGAGCCCCCAGGTCCCTGTGGCCACCCTTGGACGTCTGCGGACTCCCTCTGTCTTTTGTGGCCCCCTTGGTCCTTGTACGCCCCTCGGGCCCTATATATAGATTATATATATATATATATATATATATATATATATATATATATATATATATATATTGAATTGCCCTATCTACCCTGCTTCAACTTAAAATCAATCAATATTGTTACATTGGTATACTGAAAACTATTACTAAATGTTATCCTTTGTATTATTCTTATAATGCAGTTAAACAGTATTCTGTTGTGCCAATAATTATACTATAAATAAACTATGGATTTTTTTTGTATTTCCTTATAATTCAGGGTGATTAATGTGATTTATGACATTGGATATATCATTGTGATTTATAATATCTCAATGGGATTTGTGATATCACAGTGTGATTTATGATATTTCAATGTGATATGTAACTCCAATAACTTGAATAGAAATGAGATAAGAAGGTATTTATTTAACCCAGTAAGAAAACACAGAGAGTAAGTTTATCAAGGGGCAGGCTTACTGCAAGAAAGATCTCTGCATGTGTCTGGCACACTCTGATTCTGAGAAATTATTAGTGCACCTTAAAGTCTGTCTTGCACTCTGCATTATATTTATTCCATATTCTCACACAAAGGCCACCCACATAACAAAAATCATATTTGGGGCAGTTTCCTGACTCAATGACTTCATTATAAATGTTTCAAGATTTTCCTTTTGGCAGAGCAATCAAAGCATGCTAGCTCTTCATTTCCTTAGTAGTGCAATCCAACTGTAAAGAATATTATAATCTTCTCTTTCCAAACATTACTCGTGTCCTAAAGAGGACCAGCAGGTGTTACTCTAAAATCTCATAGTAAGCATGTGATACAAATCAGATTCTAATGTTTCTACATGTACCAGCTATATTCTCTCTGCAATTTTTCTTATCCTTGTTCAACTGTCTGAATGGTGCAAATGTATTTTAAAGGGGAACTCTCCTTACAATTATATAATTTAAAAACAATAAGGCAATTAAATATTATGTATGCATCAATAATATGTTTGTCAACAGGTTTGTGATTATGTATCAACCCCTGTGCCATGAATGAGTATGGACCTTCAGATTCCATCTGTTCAATATTGTCAAAATAAGTGGGTCTATCTCTGTTCCTGCAACTAAACTACTAATTCAGTCGCCTGAACTCTGCAACTCACTCCTAGTTAGGCCACCCCAATGGTTTCCTACTACTATTGTCTTTTCAAATTCACAACTCTAGACCTAGACATCTCTACATGGTGTTATCCTTCCAACTTCGCCTCACTAATCTCAAATTGTATGTGTCATAACTCTCTTTAGAATCCAAATCCATCTAAAAAATCCCAGTCCATTCCCACTCTGTGCCTAAGCACTTTTTTAACGAACTTCTCGCTTCAGTCTCCAAAGCTGCATACATTTCACATCTATTTGAATCCACAAAATCTGATAAAACTGAGTTATTTTAACTCTGTGTCTCCTAATGTTTCAGCCTGACCTGATCTGCTACACTTATGACCCTGATGATGCCCATTGCATCATTTAAGTAACAAATCCAAACCTCACTTAATTCTCAGCCTATCATGTTTGTTAAACAAAATGTCCTACTTTATACTCCAAAACAATGATGTACCAGGAGATACTGACCAGTGATCCAATAGGGAAGGATGGCATACAGCTGCATACTGATTATTTAAAGGACCATAATGGTGGTCTTATAAAGGCATTTCTAAAGCATGATGAGGTAAGGCTTGATAAATAAAAACAACTTTTACTGAGGATTTAAGGACTTACTTACTATTTGCAATGATCTCCCAGGCTTCATAAGCCCCGGATCTCTAAACCCCCTGAATGAAGTATTGTGAGTGGTGTGGAAGTGCCAAATTGAAAGCCAATTTCTGAAATACTAGTAGCAGGGAGCAGTGTGGCCTGAGCTGCTAGTCATGTATAAGCACACATTCTAGTCACTGCCCTTCTCATACTGTAGTTGTGGTATGTCTATTTACATAACCCTCCTCCTGGTTTTTATCAAGCTCTACTAACTATTCTTTGCACTTTGCACTTATTTCCCATGCCAGTAATGTAATGCTTAAGATCCTGCAAAATTGACTCCAATAATATATGGACCAGGAACTACCACATGTTCAAGCTGAGTTTCTCAGACGCAGGGGTAGAAGAGATCAAATTGGCAATGTCTGCTGGATAATAGAGAAAGCAAAACATTTGCTTCTGCTTCACAGCTATTCTAAAGCCTTTGACATTGTTGAGGACCACAACAAAATGTGGACATTTCTTAAAGGGATGGGAGTATTAGACCATCTCATCCACCTTCTGAAGAATTTGTGTGTGGATCAGGAAGCTACAGACAGAATCGAACATGGAAGAAACTGAATGGTTAAAGATTATGAGATATGGATACCTGGGTGATATTACTCTGATTGCTGAAAGTGAGGAGGAACTAAAGGACCTATTGATGAGTGTAAAAGAAGAGAGTGCAAAAGCTGGCCTGGTGCTCAATGTTAAAAATACAAAGATCATGGCAAATGGCAAACTCGGTTCCTGGCAAATAGATAGGGATGAAGTGAAGGCAGTGATAGATTTTATTTTCTTGGCCTCTAAGATCTTAATAGATGGTGACTACAGCTATGTACATCTGGGGCAAGTCTGGACAAGCTATTAAAAACAAAGACATTTTCAACAAAATTCGCCATAGTCAGAACTATGGTATTCTTAGTAGCAATATACAGATGTGAGAACTGGATGACAAACAAGCCTGAGCTCCGTAGAATTGGCACCTTAGAATTGTGGTGTTGGAGAAAACTTCTTAGAGTTATTTGGACTGCAAACATATTTAATAAATCAGTACCAAAAGACAAACTGTTCACTGGAAGGTTTGATCATGAGGATAGGATATATTTGTGTGTATTGCTGTGAAAACCTTTTTCAATCATATGAGTATAATTTAAAAAAAAAGAATATCGTTTTAGTAAATACTTCCCTATGTTTGGTTCTACACTCTCTCTTCAATTATACTTAATTTATTTTTTAAACTGCATACTTTATTAAATAGTCTATGCGCATCAAAAAATCATATAAGCTTTACTTCAAAATATCATACAGGAGCATTTAAACATTACTAATCATAGAAGAAGCTATTTTTAGAGAAAATAATTCCAGAGATATTTAGCATTCTTTGTGTGGCTTCTATTTGCCAATGTGTGCCTAAATATGGTAATTTACAACTCTGGATGCTTGATAATGCTGGAGGAGGGGATTAAAGTTTAAGGGACCATTGTTTTGACACCACAAAGACAGACAAGCATAATGAAATCCAAATAAGCATGTCGAATCAGCTAATTAGTATTTGGGAGCTGTTCATTTGCATAATAATACAGCAAAAGGCAATGTTGAGTCCCTTTTAAGTGAAAAAATATCTAACAACATGAAACTGACATTTATAAATAAATACTAGAAAAATACCACTAGAAAATTATTGAGAATTATTGTCAATATATTTCTTAATGCAGAATTAAAAAATATCAAAATGTTAGAAAAATATCTAACCTCAAAAAAACTAATATATTTAGTCTTACTGACGTGCCAGTGCTTGACAATATTAGGATACTAAATCAAATTAAAATTGGAACTTTATTTACAATTATTAAAATAACAGCTACGCCGCAATAAACCACAAAATCCTAGAGTACATCCGTAGAATTTAGACTGACTTAATACACTGGTTAAGAATTACCACTTTTCAGTAACCACTTATTTTACTATGCCACAACAACAATTTAGACCATCATTTGGAAGCTACTGTATATGCACAACAGCTCCCGCACCTCCCCCATGGCATGCAGTTGGATGGTCCATGCGGCCTGCTCTCGCACCTCCCCCTGCTCCCGCACCTCCCCCATGGCATGAAGTTGGATGACAAATGCGGCCTGCTCCCGCACCTCCCCCTGCTCCTGCTCCTCCCCCATGGCATGCAGTTGGATGACCCACGCGGCCTAGTCCCACATCTCCCCCACAGCATGCAGCTGGATGGACCCCTGCTTCATCCATGACCTGGGCCATCTATATGGAGAGTGAGATATAGATGGATTAGTGAGAGGGAGTAGAGAGAGGCATAGAGGGAGTAGAGAGAGGGATATAGGGAGTAGAGAGAAGAACAGAGGGATAGAGGATAGAGTTTGTCGTGAATCAGCCAGTGGCCATATTGTGTTTGGACAAAGTTCATGGCTCATGCTGTGGAAGAAAAGGTTTGGGGCCCACTTGTTATGGATATATTGTTATGTTGTGGTCTAGGGGATAAAGTATTATAAGTTTATCCCTTAGCATATTCCCATACCTCCCATGTTTAGGCTCATTGTAATGAGTATTTTGTGAGGGATCTAATGGGATATATTGGTTATATGTGGGTGAAACATTGGGTGTTATATTTGTAAATATGAATGTATGTTATTATATTAGTATGTTATTATATTGTAGAGGGGAAGCCGTTGAATACAGCCAAGCCTCCTTTGTTCCCTAAGGCCTGTTAATCCCATTAGCTAAGTGTCCATCAGAGTACTAACAATGGGGAGCTCACAGCTGGAGAGCAGACAGGCAGGCACCATAACCCCAGGGGGTCTACAGGGATTCCCACTCAGAGAATCAGGGCAAAGTCCAGAGGGCAGGGAGATGTCTCTCTCTTGGGAGCTAGAGCCAAATGAATTAGTTAGCCCCACCTAGTGGGTGGACCTGGGGTGGAGTCTCTTGGTTCCCACGTAGGGACCCAGCCTGATTGGCCAGAGGCAGTTAGGGGCTGACTAAAGGTAGCCCCTCCTGGTAATGTTGTATGCCTGTTTAAAAGATGTTGTTTTCCAAATAAAGTTGTTCATAATGTTCATCAAGACTTTGGGGGCATATGCTGGTAGAGGAGATCGTTCTGACTCCCTTCCAGGTTTCCCAGGCACACTACCAAAAGCTGGGACTTATGCTCTTGCATCTACAAAGACTGTCCATTGGTCTGGAGCCACCCAAACTTAGGTCTAAAACCTACAGGAGATAAGAGGACTAGGATCCTCTAGACTCCATCATCATTGTAGGTTGTAACAAGAGGGATTAGAAGGAGATATAGAGGGATTAGAGAGAGGGATAGAGGAAGAGATAGACAGATTTGAAGGAGAGATAGAGGCATTTGAGGGAGAGATAAACGGATAGAGGTGTTAGATAGAGGGGGAGAGAGAGAGATAGGGAGAGAGAGATAGGGAGAGGGATGGAGGGAGAGAGGGGGATGGAGGGAGAGAGATAGAGAGGGAGAGAGATAAGGAGGAAGAGTGATAGGGAAGAGAGAGAGAAACAGAGAGAGATAGTGAGAGAGGGAGGGAGATAGATAGGGAGGGAGGGATCGAGAGAGGGATAGAGAGAGAGGGATAAGGAGGGAGAGAGAGATAGAGAGGGGGAGGGAGAGATAGTGAAGGGGAGGGAAAGAGATAGGGAGGGGGAGAGAGTTATGGAGGGAAATAGAGATAGGGAGGGGGGAGAGAGAAAGGGAGGGGGAGAGAGAGAGATAAGGAGAGGAATAGAGGGAGGGAGAGAGAGGGATGAGGGAGATAGAGAGAGGGGTAGGGAAGATAGGGAGAGAGAGACAGGGAGAGGGAGAGAGATAGGTAGGGAGAGAGAGGGATGGAGGGAGAGAACGGGATGGAGGAAGAGAGAGATAGGGAGACGGATAGAGGTAGGGAGAGATAGAAATGGAGGGAGAAGGATAGGGAGGGAGAGGGAGAGATAGGGAGGGGCAGTGGTGGCTGGTGAACCTTCAAGTTGGAGGGGCACCAGAGCAAGACTTGGCTCCTCCCCTTACAAAGACCCCAAACATTTTTAAACTCCTCCCCTGATGTCATATTGACCTTTATATGCCCCACCCAATGACCTTGTACTTGTCCTGCCCATTGAAATAAACTCCACCTACTGTTTTTTTAATACTGTTAAAAAATTCTAGAATCTTGGGATTCAGGCAAATAATAACATTTCTCTTCTGCATGAATGCAAAGACTCTCCTTCTCTGGGTGTCTTCAATTGTAGTAGTCCAAAATAGTCTGCAGCCGACAAGCAAACAAATCAGAGAGTGCAAGACCCCAACCGTACTTAAAAACACTTATGAAACCAACCAAGACTATCTAGTCCCCAACCATACCTAAAAAAAGCATATTATACAAAGCGAGACTATCTAGGCCCTAACCGTAAATAAAAAAAACCCTATCATGTCAAGCAGGACTATATAGGCCACAACCGGACCTTAAAAACTCACATTATGTCAATCAGGACTATATAGGCCCCAACCATACCTTAAAACTCCCCATTACACCAATCAGGACTACATAGGCCCAAACCGTACCTAAAAAAACATAAAATACCAAGCGGTACTATATAGGCCACAACTGGACTTTCAAAACCGGAACTTGGTATTTTATGTTTTTTTTGTTTATACTTTGATTGGACTAATGTGGTAAGTGGGGTTCCTCAGGGTTCAGTATTAGGTCCTCTCCTTTTTAACATATTTATTAATAACGTAGAAGTAGGACTCGAAAGTAGTGTCTCCATTTTTGCTGATGACACTAAGTTGTGAAGGCAATTCAATCAGATAATGATGTACTTTCCCTACAAAGGGATTTGCATAAATTAGAGAAATGGGCGGCTAAATGGCAGATGAGATTTAATACAAATAAATGTAAGGTAATGCGTTTGGGAAGGAAATATAGCCATGCAATGTATAATCTTATTGGAGCAAATATAGGGGTATCTAATATTGAAAGGGATTTGGGAATACTTGTGGACAACCACCTACGGTAGGTAGCAGTGCTAAATGCCAAGCAGCAGCTGCAAAGGCAAGTAAAAAATTAGCATGTATTAAGAAGGGTATAGAAGCAATGGAAGCAAATATAATTCTGCCACTATACAAATCTCTAGTACGCCCTCATTTGGAATATGGAGTACAATTTTGGGCACCACTTCATAAAAAGGACATTTTAGAGCTGGAAAAATTACAGAGGAGGGCAACAAAACTAATAAGAGGAATGTAGGGGCTAAGTTATGAAGAAAGACAAACCAAATTAAACTTATTTTCTCTAGAAAAAAGGTGTCTACGAGGGGATATGATTACCATATTTAAATACATCCAGGGTCAATATAAGGCTTTGTCAAGTGAACATTTTGTACCAAGAGATTTTCAACTGACATCCTTTGAGGTTAGAGGAAAAAAGATTTCACCTTAAAGAAAGAAAGGTGCTCTTCACAGTTAGGGTGGTTAAACTGTGGAATACTCTACCAAAGGAAGTGGTGACAGCGAATTCGATAGATAACTTTAAAAAGAGGTTAGATATATTTTTGAATAAAGAGGGCATTCATGGTTATCCTAGATAACTAGCGAAGGAATATTGATACAGGGAGAAATTTGATCGCCAGTAGTGTATTTAATAGTGTATTTTGTATACCCGTACGTTCCTGGCTAAAAGTCTAATGTGCCTGACGGTGTTGTGCTTGTTTAGGGTTGGTGTAGCCTTGTTTTCGCGCTTTTCAAGTGGCTAAACTCTGCAAATTCGACTTAAAGTTGCTCGCAACCTCACTCCCAAACGTCCTGGCTTTCCCCCGTGCTGTGTGTGATGTTTTTGTTATTTATTTATTAATTTTTTTGATGTTTTTTGATGTGCACGAGTCGGTTGTTAAGTTCGTATTTTTTTTTCTCTATGTGGCAGTTTCATTTTCCAAGTGTTACGGGCTGTAATTTTTCATGGATTTTTTCTAAATGCTACGGGTCACGCACTGTGAATTGTGTATTTGAGTTTTCTGTTGTTCTGTAGTCCCGCGGGTCGTAGGTATGATGCTTAATGCGTGCGGGGTCATAGGGATGAGTGCCTATGGCGCTCATCTCCACCAGCACTGTGAGCACCTTCGGCAAAAGTATTCATCCCCCTTGACTTTTTACCTATTTTGTTACATTACAGCCTTAAATTCAATGTTTTGTTAATCTGAATTTTATGTGATGGATTAGAATACAATAGTCTAAATTGTAGTATGTTGAGTATGTATTCACCCGCTTTGTTTTGAAGCACTTAAAAAGCTCTGGTGCAACCAATTACCTTCAGAAGTCACATAATTAGTGAAATGATGTCCAACTGTGTGCAATCTAAGTGTCACATGACCCACATGATCTGTCATTACATATACACACCTTTTTGGAAAGGCCCCAGTGGCTGCAACACATATGCAAGAGCACCACTAACCAAACACTGCCACTCACCAAACAAGTAAGGGACAATGTTGTTGAGAAGTACAAGTCAGGGTTAGGTTATAACAAAATATCCATATCTTTGATGATCCCCAGGAGCACCATCAAATCTATTATAACCAAATGTTTTTAAATTAAGTGATGCAAATCCTCAAACAATCCATGTTAATTCCAGGTTGTAAGGCAACAAGACACGAAAAATGCCAAGGGTGTTGGATACTTTTGCAAGGCACTGTATACATATACAGTATATATATATATATAAAGATATACAGCTCTATTAAATTCCAGCCTTGTAGATACAAGGTTTGTACTTAAGCCCTACGTGCTTCAAATTCAGAAAAGTTACAACGCTATTAAATTAGCCCTGCTGCGAGCAACGTATGAGCTACTGTACGAAGCACGGACGTCTGTGTCAACACGGAGAAACAGTGCATGAGGAGTGACAGTCTGCCAGATGATTTTGCAAGCCCTGCCGTGGGGGATACTCCAAGTCCCCCACAGGCACCTAAAATTTACCCCTCTCTATGCTGGAGGTTCCCATCGGGACCCCCGAAGTGTGGGTATGTGCTGGGTTATGTGGATGGCAGGGCATACAGTGGGATTGTAATCTCCATAGTAGATGCCTGGCCTGCATATATAGTTTAGTTAGTTGTGGCTAGGTATAGTGGGGGCCCTGAGTTTATTAAGACTAAGGGGCTTCGTTAGTGTAGTGTCGGGCAAACTTACTTTGAGGTTGGGTAGTTCAGGGTCCAGCCAGAGAGGATCAGTCAGGGGAAAAAGCGGTAATAGACGAGTGGAGCGTTTGAAAACATGTTTTTTTTTTATAGCCTTCCTGATGACATATCAGAACATTAAGCCTCCATAGGCTTGGGTGGGGGGTTAAAATGAATGGTCAGAGGGGATGTTCATAGAAACCACACAGCTTGCAGCATTGATTGGTTGTTGCTACAAGCTGCCAGTCAGGAAAATTTATACATTTCATGGCACACTGAATTTCTATTCACTGAAGTTGAGCGTTACAGCCTGACGCTCTCACAGCACTAGGGACTCAGGAGAGACACCAAGCAAGGGGGAAGGCACAAAGGGATAATTTAAAGTTATAGATACACATTTTTAACAAAATCATATGAAAGAAGACATGAGAGCTGATATACAGTGACTTGCAAAAGTATTCACCCCCCTTGGCATTTTTTGTGTTTTGTTGCCTTACAACATGGAATTAACATGGATTGTTTGAGGATTTGCATTTAATTTACAGAACATGCCCACAACTTTAAATAATTTTTTTATTTATTGTGAAGCAAACAACAAATAGGCCAAAATAACTGAAAAAGTCAATGTGCATAACTATTCACCCCCCTAAAGTCAATACTTTGTAGAGCCACCTTTTGCGGCAATCACAGCTCCAAGTGGCTTTTGATGAGTCTCTATGAGCTTGCCACATCTTACCACTGGGATTTTTGCCCATTCCTCCTTGCAAAACTGCTCCAGCTCCTTCAAGTTGGATGGTTTGCGCTTGTGAACAGCAATCTTTAAGTCTGACCACAGATTTTCTATTGGATTGATGTCTGGGCTTTTACTAGGCCATTCCAACACATTTACATGTTTCCCCTTAAACCACTCAAGTGTTGCTTTAGCAGTGTGTTTAGGGTCATTGTCCTGCTGGAAGGTGAATCTCCGTCCTAGCCTCAAATCGCACATAGAGTGGTACAGGTATTGCTGTAATTAGCACCATCCATCTTTCCCTCAACTCTGACCAGTTTCCAAGTACTGGCTGCTGAAAAACATCCCCACCGCATGATGCTGCCACCACCATGTGGGGATGGTGTTCTTTGGGTGATGTGTTGGGCTTGCGCCAGACATAGCGTTTTCTTTTATGGCCAGAAAGTTCAATTTTAGTCTTATCAGACCAGAGCACCTGCCTCCATACATTTTGGGAGTCTCCCACAAACTCAAAACATGCCATTTTTATTTCTGCTGAAAGTAATGGCTTTCTTCTGGCCACTCTGCCATAAAGCCCAACTCTATGGAGCATACGGCTTATTGTCGTCCTATGTACAGAGACTCCAGTCTCTGCTGTGGCACTCTGCAGCTCCTCCAGGGTTACCTTAGATCTCTGTGCTGCCTCATGTTCTTTCCATTTGGTTATTATAGATTTGATGGCGCTCCTGGGGATCATCAAAGATTTGGATATTTTTTTTTATAATCTAACCCTGACTTGTATTTCTCAACAGCATTGTCCTTTACTTGTTTGGAGAGTTCCTTGGTCTTCATGGCAATGTTTGGTTAGTGGTGCCTCTTGCTTAGGTGTTGCAGCCTCTGAGGCCTTTTAAAAAGTTGTGTATATGTAATGACAAATCATGTGACACTTAGATTGCACACAGGTGGACATTATTTCACTAATTATGTGAAGGTAATTGGTTGCACCAGCGCTTTTTATGGGCTTCAAAACAAAGGGGGTGAATACATACGCACATGCCAATTTTCTGTTTTCTATTTCTAAAAAATAGTTTTATGTATATATTATTTTTATTTTACTTCACCAACTTAGACTATTGTGTTCTGATCCATCACATAAAATTCAGATTAACAAAACATTGAACTTAAGGATGTAATGTAACAATATAGGTAAAAAGTCAAGGGGGTGAATCTATATCAATTTAAAATACAATGTTAAAGGGATTTATAATTATTTTTTTAGGGGGGGAGGGGAGGGAGAGATTGGGTGAGTAATAGAGGGAGGGAGAGAGGGGGATTGAGGGAGAGAGAGAGATAGGGAGAGGGATAGGAGAGATTGGGAGATAGGGATAGAGAGAGGGAGAGAGATAGGGAGAGAGATAGGGAGGGGGAGAAAGATAGGAAGGGGAGAGCGAGATAGTGAGAGAGATAATGAGGGAGAGAGAGTGATGGAGGGAGAGAGAGGGATGGAGGAAGAGAGAGATAGGGAGAAAGATAGGGGAGATAGGGAAAGAGGGATAGGGAGAGAGATAGGGAGGGAGAAAGATAGGGAAGGGGAGGAAGAGAGATAGGGAGGGAGAGAGAGATAGTGAAGGGGAGGGAGAGAGTTAGAGAGGGAGGTAGAGAGAGAGGTAGGGAAAGGAAGAGAGTTTTGGAGGGAGAGAGAGATATGGAGGGGAGAGAGAGAGATAGGGAGAGAGGGAATGGAAAGAGAGAGAGAAAGTTAGAGGGATATGATGGCGAGGGAGAGAGATAGGGAGAGAGGGAGAACGATAGGGAGGGGCAGGGAGAGAGATTGGGAGAGGAAGGGAGGGAGAGAGAAATAGGGAGGGGGAGGGAGAGAGAGACATAGGGAGAGAGGGATGAGGGAAAGAGAGATATGGAAAGGGATAGGAGGAGAAGGGAAAGGTAGGGAGGGAGGGAGATAGAGAGGAAGAGAGATAGGAAAAGGGAATAAGAGAGAAAGGGATAAGGAATGGAAAGGGAGGGAGAGAGATAGTGAGGGGGAGAAAGAGATAGGGAGAGAGAGAGAATGATGAAGGGAGAGATAGGGATAGGTGGGAGAGAGAGAAATAGGGAGGGAGAAAGATAGAGAGGGGAGGGAGAGAGATAGGGAAGGGGATGGAGAAAGATAGGGGGAGATAGATAGGAAGAGAGGGATAGAGATAGCGAGAGAGGGAGAAAGCGGAAGAGAGGAAGAGATAGAGAGAGAGAGATCAAAAGGGATAGGGAGGGACAGGTAGGGAGAGGAATAGAGAGATAGGGAGAGTGATAGAAAGATGGAGAGTGGTAGAGAAGGACATAGGAAAAGGGATAGATAGGTAGAGGGATAAAGATGGATATATAGAAAGATGGAGACAGAGAGGGATATATCCTCCTTTATATCTCTATCTATCTATATTTCTATCTCTACCCTCATATAATGTATTTTATTTAAAAGTAAATGACATCACTTTTGTCTTTTTCTATTAACTGCTGCTAACAAATGTCTTGATATAAAATGTATTCTATTTAATTTTTGCACTTCATCAAGAAATTAAGGAAAGTGAGCAGAACCAGCACCACGTTACCCTCATCAAGAAATTGGAGGCACTTTCCAGCATCAGAAAAGTGAGCAACACCCGCACCACCTAGCCCTCATCAAGACAATAAGGGCCATTTTCAATTGAAAGCCCACGACTTGATCACAGACAGCTGAATATCTCTCAATTGCTCAAAGCCGAAAGTGGTGGGCCCAAAGCCAAACACATAAACCATGCACTGGTTCAGTCTAGTTCTGGGTCGGGAACATGATCAATTAAGCAAGCCCGTAACCTCCCATTTCGAATTAGCCAATAGGAAATGAGACTGTCAGTATTACGGCAGTAAAACATGGAGGTTACATGTCATTCAATTAGGTTTGGGGGTCCGATATGCGATCAGACTCGCAAACCAGCAAAATAAAGAATTATGAAAATGAATGCCAATACTGTTCTAGTCCATATGGGTGGCCTAATATGTATTAACTCATTGATACCCAAGATCAATTTCCCCAAAGTGAAACATAAAAAAAACAAATCTGATTTATTGCTGATTTGTGGGCTTGAGACTGTTGTGCAATTTATTCTAATGTTGTTCATCGCTTTCCCCGTTATTTACAGTGCAGGATTGATTTTTTTTATTTGCATTTACAGTGCTACAAATAGGTGTTTAACCACTTTGCAGGTCCTCTCTAGCCCTCATTGGATTTTCTCCTTCATTTGCCATTTACGGTGTGAATACATTTGCGGGCTTGGGAAAATTAAGCAATTAGCGATTTGCGATTTTAGCCTTGTGAAAGTGAAAGATCAAAGGCTTCTGGAGGCCATAACTTACGAGTTTAACCATCAACAATTTTTCAAGTCAGGAAGTTGTTCCGAGACCGCAAATAGACGCCAATTGAATAGCAAAATAGCTTGCAAGCTCACTTATGGCCTTCCAGATCTCCATTGAATGTGGCTCTAAGTAAAGTAACAGGAAAAAAATCAAGTAAGTGGATTGAATATGTGTCAGTGTGCAGGGCCTATATAATTTTGTTGGTTGGGATATATAGGGGTCCACCTGGAGTGAAGGGGGGGTCTATACTATGGTGTGTAGTCAATGTAAGGGGAGGGTCCAGGTCTCCGTCTTCTGCCCGTCCAACTTGGAAGGTCACCAGCCACCACTGCTCTTAACATTGAAATATACACATATGTGGGATTAAAACACATTGACCCTCATTCAGTTGAGCCTTTTGGGAGATCCGGGATCGGAAATGGAGCCCGTAACTTATTTTGCTATTCAGTTGGCTTCCTTTTGCGGGCTCCAATCAAGTTAGGGGCTCTGAACTGCGATTCATTGCGATCCATTGCGATTGTTCAATTCGTAAGCTAATGTCCATCCAAGCCTTTGATCTCTTGTGGCCGCAATACTTCTGAACGCTAAAATCACAAATCGCTATTCAATTGCTCCGATTCCCCCTCGCTAACCACTTTGTCAAGCCCGCAAATGGCAAAAATCGAACCACAAGTTACTGGTACCAAGGAGGTCTCGCAAAGGGCTTAATGACATGTATGGAGCACTGTAAATGCATATATAAACACTCTACTATACTTTTATTAAAATGGGAAGTGATGTTAAGTCTTAAAATTATTAGCACACCATTCTCAAGCTCGCAAATCGGCTCAAAAAATACTTGATTTCATGTTTAATTTCCCTGTTATATCGATCCTGGCAATCAATGTGTTAAGACATATAATGGAACTTGCATGTAATAGGATATCATATATACGGCTTATCGCATTATATCTGGAATGTGTATAACTCATAATTCAACCTCCATTTTTCATTGATGCCCTATGGGCTTGAACAGGATTGCTGATGCAAGGCCGTAACTCGTGGTTCGAAACAGCCAATGTAATGTGGGTCCTATTGTGACTCGTGGCTCAAGCCCATAGGACTTCAATGAAAAATTCAGTTTGGAGTCATACGGACTTGAACCACGAGTCACGATCAGACCCACATTACATTGGCTGTTTTTTACGGCCTTGCGTTATCGATCATGTTCAAGCCTGCAAATGCTACTTTCTGTAAGTCCTACCTTACCTAACTTCCGATGCCTCAATTGAATGAGGCTCATTATATTTTTATTATTTATATATGAATATATTATTTTTTTTCAGTATATTTAATTTAAATAAATAAAACAATAATATATATATATATATATATATATATATATATATATATATGTGTGTGTGTTAAAAATATCAAAATGTTAGAGAATGCAAGGTATCAGGGGCTGATCTACCAGTGGTGCTGATGGTGCAGTGCACAAGGGCCCAGTGATGTAAGACTACACCCCTCGCCCCCCCCCCCCCCCAGTCTGTATGTGTATTGGAGAAATGTGTTTTTGCAGGGCCTCCATTCTCTAGCTCCTCTACTGCAAGGTATATATGGTTTCTTGATGCTTTTCTCTGCCCTTATTTCTCATTATAATAATAATGATATTCTCATTCTGTTGGTTCCTAGAGCTGTGTCTCATCTGTAATTTAAGGGAAATTCCTGGCTTGGTGTAATATACACGTGAACACATACTTCTTACACTGAAATCTTTTCAGGATGCCAGCTGATTGCTGTAATATTGTGCGTAAAAGGCTTTGAATAGATGTATAAAGTTGCAGGAAAAAGCTCCTGCAGCCAATTTTACGGTATAACACAAATGACACTGCTGGAATAAAATAGGGCTCCATGAGCCCTATTCTATTGGGCAATTTGTACATTTAGAAATGTACTTAAACCTGCTCTTAATATTACCACATATTCAATTAGCAACTCGCAATCTGATTACGAGTTCCCTACCCACAATCACTACAGGCCAACCAAAGACGCAAATTTGGCCTTAGAACTCCCCTGGTTTTAGCGCAGCTTGAATATTACAAGCTCTAAATAATTACATTTACACAAAATCGATATTTTATTCTAGCTTGCAAATATTACTTGTTGGCACTAATTAATTCTTAGCCTCCGATTGCAGATTACATCTAACTTCCATGTTTTACTGAAGTCATGATGATGTTATGATGATCGTCACAATGCGAGAGAACTGCTACAGCTCCACTGATTTTTGCACTGACAATAAATTACGAGTTACTTCCTTACACTCTGACACCCAAACCCTATGTTAATACGATTTTACGGATCACGCACAAATCAGGGCACTGCCATAACTGCAAAAGCAGAAGAAAGATTTACGGGTACCAAAGACCGCTTGAAAGTAGTTTTCAAACCCTTGCTGAGTCCCCCAGAAGCATTTAATGTGACAGTATAGCACAAAAAGCACCAAAAGCCATTCAATATCAACATATAATTAATTAAATAAATATGACATGTTAGTATTGAACCCATTTTATAATCCAAAATCCAGGGTAATACATAACCCAGTACTCAAGGGGTTAATGCACATCACAAAACTATGTTGCCTAGGAACAAATGCTCAAATTCAATGTCTATAAATATATCATATTGTAATACAAAATAAACACATATTTATTTATTGAAGCTATAAATACAATTGTCACATCTTTATAATGTCAAAATATATTAATAAATAAAAAACAATTTCTCTCTCTCTATATATATATATCTCTAATGTTCCTTGCCCAGCAGTTTGTACACTTGTTATTGGACTTCCAACTCATTATGAGGTTCACATTTCATATTGGCTCCTAGAGCCCTGCCTCATGTGTAAAATCTGGTTTGGCTACTCCCGGCACAGAAATCTGTTGCATCTAATGCAGGATTTTGGACTGTGGACTGAGTGCTCTAATCTGGGGGAGCAAAATATCTACATTAGTGTAGAACTAAGGGGAAAAAAACTCCCACAGCCGATTTAAAGCAGTGTCCTAACTTAGGGCCTCATTCAATTGCTGCGTTTTTGGGCTGCGGGCCACAAGGGGAGGCCGCAAGCTACTTAGCTATTCAATTGGCTTACGTTTGCGGCCTCCGATCGGGTTACGAGCATCGAGCTGCGATCCCTTGCAATTAGTTAAATCACAGCTTACTTCCCTCACAGCTTTTGATCTTTTGCGGGCGCAATAAATCCCTATTCTCTATTCAATTGCTACGATTCACCATTCATCAAGCCCGTAATGGCTAAACGCGAACCACAGCTTACTTACACCAGAGAGGTCCTGCAACGGTCTTACTTTCCAAACATAACACTAATTAAGCAAATAAAAAGACACCCTGTACTTTTATTAGAAGTGAAAGGGATTTTAGGTCTTAGACATAATAGCACAACATTCCCACACTCTCAAATCGGCAAAAATCTATAATTATTTTCATGTTCAATTTTCGTGTTCTATACATTATGTAAGTCCTACGGGCTTGGAGCTTGAAGTGCAACGTCAGACCCGCAACAGCTGCCGTAAATGGCTAAAATCGAATCACAGGTTACTTGGGCCACAGAGGTGTCGCAAAGGCCTTACTTACAAATCGTAGCACTAATTAAGCAAATAAAAAAGCCATCCTGTACTTTTATTAAAAATGAAAGTGATGTTTGGTCTTAAGAATTAATGGCACAACATGCTCAAGGTCGCAAATTGGTAAAAAAAAAAATAGTTTATTTCATGTACGGGCTTGAATAATGAGTTACGGGCTTGGAGGTCATTCAAGCCTGTAGGACTTTGGACGGAAATTAAACATGAAATAAAGTATTTGATTTTGGCGATGTGCCAGCTTGAGAATGTTTTGCTATTAATGCTCATGTCACCCATTGTGTTCTCTATCATTTACAGTGCTTTACAGTGCTGGATTGAATACATATTTGCATTTACAATGCTTGTTTGCTGCCTTCTACCTCCAAGTTAGTATGGGTTTGAATAATGATTTACGGGCTTGGAGGTCATTCAAGCCCGTAGGACTTTGGACGGAAATTAAACATAAAACAAAGTATTGGATTTGGGCGATGTGCAAGCTTGAGAATGTTTTACTATTAATCTGCATGTTCACCATTGTGTTCCCCAACATTTACAGTGCTTTACAGTGCTGGGTTGAATTTATATTTGCATTTACATTTATCCTAGTTTGCGGGCTTGAAACATGATTTAGGGGGCTTGCGGCAAATGCCGCTGGCCAATAGCACGGTTTGCGATTAGCGGGAAAGGGGACATATTGAATGAAGCCCGTAGAGCAACGGATTTACGCGGAGGCCTAAATATCTAATGTTTTTTTATAATATTAAAAATAATGACCAGTCATCGCTTATTTGCAAATGTATAATTTAAATAAATAATTAGGCTTACATTTATTTTATTTAAGATTTTATAAATATCCGCTCTGCACAATTTTCAGATTAAAGAGTTCAGGCAAGGTAACCAAATTATTATACTATAAAAATAGTCTTTAAAAATGTATATATCCCAGTATTTTTGGCTTATAGCACTACTATTGTGAGTTTTAAAATATATGCAGGAAATATTTCTAGTTGCCAATTGTGATGGTGATTTTAATACTTCAGTAAATTGACCAAAATATCCTTAGAGAGATGATGTTAAAAAAGAAAAAAAAAGACAGACTATATTTCAAAGAAAAGAAACTAACCAACATTGTAGCTAAAGACTAACATAATTATAGAATTTTTACTACAATAAAAAAACTAGCATTGTCATTAGGAATGTATCCTTTTCTACAAATTATTAAGAGAATTTAAACACCCCAAAATCCACTTACTGTGAGACAGTTCCTGTGAAGAAAAAGGGCTTCTTCACTTCCTACCCTACCTTTCCAGCCACTAAATCTCATAATTGTTCATCTCAAGTAATCCCTTTATCCTATACATTTCTACCATTGTCAGTAGAAGTATCTTGTTTCACTAAAGACAACCTACTTAGTGTATGATTCCAGGCTCAGCAGAAGACCAAGGTATATGAACAAAAGAGCTTGTCAGCTTCACAGTGGAAGTATCTGTCCATCACTTCCAAATGTTTAGTTTCATGTTTTCAACAGATTTGTTAATCTTATTTTATGATTTTGTGAGGATGCTTATTGGTCTATTTGTATTCTATTAAATATAATTAAATATATTATAATATATAATAAAGCACATCATTATAAAAAAATTAAAAACATCTAAAAGTATTTTTGTTAGTTTTTTTCAAGAAATCGCAATTATCTATATCTATAATACAATATCTTTATGTAAGCATTTGATGTAACTCTTGACTCCTTATTCCATGCATTTTAAATTGATGGATGTGACTTTTGACACTTTTTTTTATAGTATTAAGTATTATCAGCCTTATTACATTGTGATTTAGCCAATTGAAAAGGGCTTTATATAAGCACATAGCATATTTTTTTTACAGAACTTTTTAGTTAGTGAAGACCTTGCTTTTGGATAGAAGTTCACTAACTAACAACTTCTGTTAAAAATATGCTCTGTGCTTATATAGAGCCCTATTCAATTGGCCAAATCACAATTTAATAAGGCTGTATGTTTTTAAATTTGATTTGTAGCCAAATAATCAACTGTATTAATTTAATCCATCTTAAATGAATAGTTTTGACCATTACCACCAGTTCCAACATACAGTACATAAAGGTTTCACAGGGGCACATCTATAATAGATGCATTCAATTTTGATCTGTTTGACAAAACTGCTGAACAACATCAGCCTTATTAAATTGCAATTCGTAAAATTCTAAAGCGCTCTATATAAGCACGTAGCATATTTTTTTTACAGAAGTTTTTAGTTTGTGAACTTCTATCCAAAAGCAAGGTCTTCACAAACTAAAAACTTCTGTAAAAAAAATGCTATGTGCTTCTATAGAGCCCTTTAGAATTTGCAAAATTTCAATTTAATAAGGCTGCATGCTTCTATATTTACGTCTGGCAGTAAAATGTCATGGATATCATAGCCGATAAAGAGCCTGTAATACAATTCTGCTATTATAAGCAGAGAATAGAAAACTATAATATTCATAACTAGAATTTATAAATGAATATAATAATTATACAATATAAAAAAAATAGAAAGAGAAAATTGCCCTCAAAAGGCATGATAAAAAATTATATCTCCAGGAAACAGAATTCAGAACTTTATAAAAGGGCATAGTCTGTGTGATTCCCTTAACTTGTTTATCATGAGCAGCTGATGCCAAACTTTCCCTTTCTTCTTGTATAGGCTTGTACTTTTCCATTCTCTCCAGTTGTGCCACAGTACATTTACAACACCAATTTGCCCAAAATGTGGCTACAAAACAATAAGTACCAGCCCCATGCTATGCCTACTACTACTGCTGCTGCAAAACAGGTTCTGAAAGTCAAGCTGATTTGTTCAATTACTTTGCAGCAAGTGATAAACCTAAAACATCTCCAAATATCTATTTGCTTCTATACCTGCAGGGCCCAAAATAGCAGATTTTAACACTCTACAAACAAAGATCTATTTATCAAAATAAGAAACATATTGGCTTCAGAACTAACCAGAAATAAATCAAAACCCCAAACATAGAACAGATTCAGTAAAAATCACCTTTGCCTCTATAAGGACCCAGGTAAAGTTCTTAGCACAATTATACTATAATGCATTCTGATACAAAATATTTTCATGTTTGTGTTATTTCTCCTATATGATATTCTCTCAAGTGGATGACTCTTGCAAATAACCTCACCAAAGGAATCTACATTGACATTGCCAAAACAACTACCAAGAACTATGCTCAATCAACTGACCCTACAGCACCTACCCAATTGCTGTTTTTTTGTTACATATAGTTTACATATTACAGATATATCCTATGTTCTAAATCCTTTATGCTCTTTTTAAATTGGTTCTAGGATCCGATTAACCTTGCTCTACATCTTTTACATATCTCTCCTCCCAGCAGACTATTTGTATATGTATTTAGTCTATTCCTACCCTCCATTCAGTTAAATCAGCTAGAAGGTTGAATCACTACTGGTTATGTGATGCTGCTATCATAGGGCCCTATCTATTAACTGCTCGCAAATATTAATTTTGTGTAACTTTAATTAGTTAGCGCTCATAATATTTGAGCTTTGCTAAAACCAATGGAGTTCTAAGGCTGGTTTTGCGTCTTTGGCTGGCCCCTAGTGATTGTGAGCGGGTAACTCGTAATCGGATTTTGAGAAGGTAATAGTATATGTGGCAATTTTAAGAGCAGTTTTAAGTGTGAATAATATTATTAACTGGTCAATAGAATAGGGCCAAAAGTATTCAGGTTTCTGGACAATTAAACACTTTTCATGTGTTATACATCTTGGCAAATCATCATTAGAACTTATGCAATACAGTCCAGACACGTCGTCTGATCAGTTCTATTATTAGTGAATAACAGAAGCAGTCTTTGGTACAATGAAACACAATAACTCAAATTTCCCTCCTTGATAAAGCAAGCCAATCAGGAAGCCTGTTTGTTTCTCCTTTGTTACTGCCCAGGGACCAGCTGAGCAGGGAAGCTCCTTTTAATTTACAGTGGACTCCACTGTGAATATTTCTGTTGTCTGTTAACTTGGCCTTGCTTATTTACAGCCTCATAAAATTGGGGCTACGTTGCAAAATGTAGCCAGTTACTCCAGATTTAAATTAGCCTTGTAACATTGCTCGCAGAGGACTTGCGTGGTAAGACGCAGGACGGCTGAGAATAGACTAGGCGTGGAGCAACGATGAACTACGCGCACGTAAATCCTTTGATCTGTCATGTCACTAACCGCTACTTGTTCAATTCAGCTATTAAATTGCAACGTGGTCACTCGCGAGCAAGCAAGTAACACGCAAATGGAGCCCAAAGACCAACGTATGCTCGAGAGCACCAGCAAGGGGGATAAAGTCCAATATGTAGCACTTGTAATGCAAATAACAACACTCTACTGTAAATCACATATAAAGTTGTCAGTGTGGGGAACACCTACAATGTTGGTCCCACTTTGCAAGCTCGAAAAGCGAGCCCGCAAAGCGGGGCGAGCTGTCGACCACGCGGTGTATATATATTAGCCTGACGTTACTTAGCACATTCTACGCTGTATAACTTTGTATTGTATAACATATAGTCATTAATCAAATATGATTTTCACATTTGGAGCTCTCTGTCAATTTTGCAGTCACACAGATTTTGCCTGCAGGGGCTGTTTATGAACACACTGACACATGTGCATGAACTCAAACACCCCAACTTAGAAATTTGATTTATATTATATAGCATTAAAGTAATTCTGAAAATATTTATTAATTATTATATTAAGAGAAAACAATTGGATTTTAAAACTAACTAATTAAAAAAACAAAAAAGAAGATTATGAAATTGTACACATGGTAACTTACCTCTTTATTATTTCTACCAAATACATAGAAAGATAACACGTTAAAGCTTATTATTAATTACTGTAGTCACTGATTTATTAACAAAAAATAAATACATTATATTTTACACTGACGTTGTAAAATATAATGTATTTATTTTTTGTTAATAAATATTTTACACTGACGCTTTAACACATTTTAACCTGTATATGTGTACACCGTATAACATATAGTAATTACTGAAATGTCATTTTACACTTTGCAGGTGTCTGTGATTTCCCAAATGACACTGAATTAGCCCGCAGTGGCATAAACACATTGTAACGGAGTTGGAACACGAATCCAATATCTCCGCTGGTATACGGTAAAATATCCAAGAAGCACTACAGTCTCACCATCCCCAACCTCCCATATTGGACAACACACAATTTGGGAGTCAAATGAATACTGTATTTATTTTGTTATGTGCAGAAATATTTATACACATCTCTTCCCACAGGTAATACACATTCCCCATAGTTGGCCACACAATACACATAGAGAGACAATAGGTGGGTCACACCTCCCCGAGTCTACCTGGCAACTTTGATACAATCAGACATGGATTAGATCATCCTTCTTTGTTCTTATGTCTGAGAATAAAAACACTTTATACAATAGACTTCCTTATCTTATGAGGAGTCTCTGTAATAGGATTATCTATCAGCCTAGTAGCTGTAATATTCTGAGCCAATATATTCTGTAGAACATAAAACAACATATCTACAGTACAGCAATGTGATCATATTTTAACCAAGAATTAAATAACCATAAAACAGGATAAAACAGTGATGGGTTCCATTACACACCTCCCCAGTGACCATAAGCCGGCATACACGGTCTGATCCCAACGGATCGGTCTGGGGATGTCCGGACAAAAGCATTTGTTGGTCAATTCTCTAGTTTGACAACCCATCAGCATTACTGCAATTCACATTTACTCACATTTCACATATCCCCAGATAGCTGGGATCTGAGCGCACAAAACTACCGAATAGCGCTCAGATCCTCTTCACACAGTTCAATTGCCATGTAGCTAAAGTCTTTCCCATAGTCTTTCATTATATGAATGGGCTCCATGGCATAGCTATCTGTGGTATCATGGTTCACACAGGGCAAGTACCGAATGCCCCCCTGTATTTAAAGGGCCAGAATGAGTGACATACACTCTGGTATGGCCGAATACTGGTTTTAAAGGGCAATATGTCCCAGGGCCATAGTCGCAGGGCAGGAGGCTGGCAATAAGTCCTCTCCAGGACAAAGTGGCAAAAGGCACTTCGTCACCCATCTCCCCTTTGGGGGGAAGTCTAACCAGGCACCTGGATATTTCGCTGTGGTGATGGGGCAACACACTGAGGGGACTTGAGAGGCAGAGGCCAGCGGCACTCTGCCCTGATGCCAGCTCTTCTGCTGGTATAACCTGCAGGCCATTCTGCTCTGTACAAGGGACAAAGGGAGGGCAGAGGCCGACTGCACTCTGCCCCGCTGTCAGCTCTTCTGCTGGGGTACTTGGGACATATTCCGGCTCAGTAGCCAGGGAAAGGTGGGGGTCAGTGGGGGTTAACATTTCTCCTGTTAACCCTGGGGCCACATTAGGAGTTAGCTGGGGAGGGGAATTTGTACTTACCCCCTCCTCCGGTTGTCCCAGTGAAAGTATGTCCCGGTAGGTCAGGGACAGAGACCATGGTCCCATCTGCGCCGTCTGGGAGATTGGTGTCTCCCCTTGTTAGGGTAAGCTGTCGCTGGGGGGAGAGGGCGACACCTTCAGCTCCCTGGGGTTCACACTGCCGCTGGGGGGGGAAGGACGACCCCTTCGGCCCCCTGGGGTACACACTGCCGCTGGGGAGGAAGGATGGCACCTTCTGCTCCCTGGGATACACACTGCCGCTGGGGAGGAAGGACGACACCTTCAGCTCCCTGGGGTACACACTGCCACTGGGGGGGAAGGACGACACCTTCGGCCCCCTGGGGTACACACTGCCGCTGGGGGGGAAGTACGACACCTTCGGCCCCCTGGGGTACACACTGCCGCTGGGGAGGAAGGACGGCACCTTCTGCTCCCTGGGGTACACACTGTTGCTGGGGAGGAAGGACGACACCTTCAGCTCCCTGGGGTACACACTGCCGCTGGGGAGGAAGGACGACACCTTCAGCTCCCTGGGATACACACTGCCGCTGGGGGGGAAGGACGACACCTTCGCCCCCCTGGGGTACACACTGCCGCTGGGGAGGAAGGACGGCCCCTTCGGCTCCCTGGGGTACACACTGCCGCTGGGGGGGAAGGACGACACCTTCGGCCCCCTGGGGTACACACTGCCACTGGGGGGGAAGGACGACACCTTCTGCTCCCTAGGGTACACACTGTCGCTGGGGAGGAAGAACGGCACCTTCTGCTCCCTGGGGTACACACTGCCGCTGGGGGGGAAGGACGACACCTTCTGCTCCCTGGGGTACACACTGTCGCTGGGGAGGAAGAACGGCACCTTCTGCTCCATGGGGTACACACTGCCACTGGGGGGGAAGGACGACACCTTCGGCCCCCTGCGGTACACACAGTCGCTGGGGAGGGGAATTAGTTGGAGTATTCCACGTGGAGCGGTTTCTGTTTCTGGGACAGTCTCTCTGCATGTGGCCCTGCTGGTTACACGTGTGGCACCTGATGTACCGTGGAGGGGTTTGGTAGTTCCCACCACCCGGGCGCAGTGCTGGGGGGGTTAATGGTGGGAGGTGGGTTAGCAGCTCCCAAGATGGACCGCTCCCGTGCCCGCTGCTTTTCCATTATGTATTTGTGGACATCTGTCATTAACCATTCCAAGGTTTTTATGGGAAGCGTACCTGGGAAAAAGGCCAGTCTGCTTTGGAGTTCTCTTCCAAACTCAGTTTGTGTGGCATTAAGAGGTACTGTAACCGCTACCCGGTCTCCCTCCATGAGTTCCTTTCTGTCTGCATCCCTGTAGTCCGCGGCCGCCTCCTCCTCATCATGGAACGCTGTCCGAAAACTAGCCGGTTCCATCCTGCTGTAGCCAGGGGCGCTGTACGGATACTAGCGTTGCCCTCAATTTGTACTCCACGGAATGGTGTCTCCTGTAGCTGTCCTTCTGACCGTGGGAACAATCCCACCACTGCCACCAAATGTGACGGAGTTGGAACACGAATCCAATATCTCCGCTGGTATACGGTAAAATATCCAAGAAGCACTACAGTCTCACCATCCCCAACCTCCCATATTGGACAACACACAATTTGGGAGTCAAATGAATACTGTCTTTATTTTGTTATGTGCAGAAATATTTATACACATCTCTTCCCACAGGTAATACACATTCGCCATAGTTGGCCACACAATACACATAGAGAGACAATAGGTGGGTCACACCTCCCCGAGGCTACCTGGCAACTTTGATACAATCAGACATGGATTAGATCATCCTTCTTTGTTCTTATGTCTGAGAATGAAAACACTTTATACAAAAGACTTCCTTATCTTATGAGGGGTCTCTGTAATAGGATTATCTATCAGCCTAGTAGCTGTAATATTCTGAGCCAATATATTCTGTAGAACATAAAACAACATATCTACAGTACAGCAATGTAATCATATTTTAACCAAGAATTAAATAACCATAAAACAGGGTAAAACAGTGATGGGTTCCGTTACACACATCAACTTTGAAGGACACAAGGTACAGTATATTTAATTACATACATTTAAATCATATTTAAAATGTATAGCCTATTTTATTTCATCTGCTTCAAACATTTACAATGACGGTGCAGTATCTTTCATGAAATTCATTGATTGCAGAATTCTTAAATATTATGTAATGTTATAGTAAAGTACATTTAATATGCATAACAAATAATTGTAAGGTGTTTGGGTATTTCATGTCATAACTTATTAAATAACAGGTCAAGAGCAAGTAGTGAATTATTACTTTATAAAAAAAAAACATACTATATACTGAAAATCTTCTTTGATACTTTGCAGATCTATGTTCATTTCACTGGGACACAGACAGAGACTTCACTTACTAGCAGGTCAGTATATTCCCTTTGCACAACCACTACATTAATAACTGCAGATATTATTACTTTTAGGAGCAGTAATGAAAACATTGTCCCCTTCTTGGGCCTCCTTCACACCTCCCCTGTGTCTCTTGCCCCACCCTCCCCTTTGTTTCTTTTACCCACCCCCCTCTCACTTCTCTCTCTTTCCCCCCTCTCCCTCCTCTGTGTATAGTGCCCCCCTTTTCAACCCCCTTCCCTCTAACTCCCCCACACTCTCCATCCCTCTGTATCTTCACCCTCCTACCCTGTGTCTCTACCCCACCCTCTTCCTACCCTGTGGCTCTTTCCAACCCCCCCTCTACCTCCCATGTGTCTCTTCCCAACCCCTCTCCCACCCCTGTGTCTCTTTGCCCCCTCTCTCCTTACCCTGAATCTCTTCGCAACTCCCTCCCCTGTATCTTTTATCCCTCCTCCCCCACCCCTCTCCCTCCTATGTGAGTCTTCCACCTCCACTCCCCCCGTGTCACTCCACCCTCCTGTCCCCCCCCACGTGTGTCTTTTCCCCCTCCTTTCCCCCTACCCCTATCCCTTTCCTGTATCTTCACCCCCAGCAGGTGATCCTGTATCTCTATATTAAATTGCACACTCTATTACATTGCACTCTGTATATTGCCCGGCCCTCCCTCTCTACCACACTTCGCTCTCCCTGTCTCAGAGACATGTACTACACTCTAACACACACACACTACACTCTCAGACACACACACTGCACTCTCACACACACTCTGTCTATCACCCATTCTCTCTATCATGCACTCTGCACTATCCCTCTCTATCACACAATGCTCTTGCACTCTCACCAATACAACAATGCTTCATTATTACAATTTGGAGGCTACAACTAAACATTTACATTTTACATTACAGATTACAATGGCTGAAAAGATGGAAACCAGGAAGGAAGCCAAGCAACATATGGACAGGGAACGAAAACAAAGATCTATAGCCAAATAGTCGGACGACACCCAGAAAAGAATACAAGAAGAGCGGGAGAGAATTTATTTTAAAAAAACACACTGCATTGACAACAGTGGAAACAGAAGAGGAAGCTACATTAAAAGAATAATTCATAGTTAACCTTAATGTGGAATTGAAGAGGTTAGAGAGGGATAACCAACAGCACCCCACCCCTTCAAATAGGATCAGGATTGATAAGATAAGAGCAGAGATAGACATCATACTTTCTGAAAGAACAAAAAACTCTCCGTTGGACGCTTCATACATTTTACCACAAGGCAAACAAGCCGGATTCCCATTTAGCTAAATAGCTCAAATCTAATTAGTCACAATCGAAGGTTTACCAATTAAAATCCCCCCAGGGGGTAATTA
This sequence comes from Discoglossus pictus, assembly GCA_027410445.1. Taxonomy (NCBI): domain Eukaryota; kingdom Metazoa; phylum Chordata; class Amphibia; order Anura; family Alytidae; genus Discoglossus; species Discoglossus pictus. The sequence continues at coordinate 342,397,975 of CM050163.1, read as the reverse complement.
CGTCCAATCTAAATTACGCCTCATCTAAAATATAAGAAATATTCTTTACTTTTATGAAAAATTGTATGCGTCCTCAAAAAACATGGATTCCCATGGAATAAACTGGTTTTTAGGCTCTTTATATCTTCCACACTTGACGGAGGAGAATCTGACACATTTAAATTAGGCGATTACCTTAGATGAAGTCCAAAATACCATTCTTAGCTCTAAAGTTGGCAAGGCCCCAGGTCCAGATGGGTTCACAAATCTTTATTACAAAAAATGTGTTGATCAATTAGCCTCTCATCTTACTACCCTTTACAATGCAATATTGGATGGGCAGCAGCTTCCCCCAGATCTAAATCTTTCAGAGATTGTTCTTTTTCCAAAAATGGGTAGGGACCCCCCTGAAGCAAAAAACTACAGGCCAATTTCACTATTGAATTCTGATATTAAATTCCTGGCCAGAATTATGGCCGACAGGTTTACAGACTTTCTGTCTTCCCTAATTCATAATTATCAAGTGGGGGTTCATACCGGGAAGGCAGTCGGGGGATAATATTCGCAAGATTCTGAATCTGATGCACCATGTGAAGCATAACAAACTGTCAGCCTGTTTGCTTGCGCTGGATGTGTAGAAAACATTTGAATGGCCCTACCTTTTAGGAAGATTTATTAATCTGATCCAAAATTATTATAAAACTCCTAAAGCTAAAAATGCCAGGTCATGCTGGGCCGGCTCTTCACATCCAGCGCAGGACTAGCCAGGGGTGCCCTCTGTCCCCACTCCTCTTTGCCCTGGCCATAGAGCCACTCGCTCAGATGATAAGAGTAACGTCAGAAATTAAAGGTATCCTGATAGTTTAAAGTCTCTCTTTTCACAGATGATTTGTTATGTTCTATCTCGGATCCAGTGAGGTTAGTTACAGCTCTGATGCAAATTTTGGATAGTTTTGGAGTCATTTCGGGCTTAAATATTAACATAGAAAAAACAGAAGCTCTTGCTTTAGACATGACAACAACCGAGAAGGACATTTTAACACAATTGTATAAATTCACATGGGCTACGAAACGCATTAAGTACTTGGGGATAAATGTAACATCCAAAACAACAGACTTATATAACGCCAATTATAATCCTTTATATAGCTCACTCAACAAAAGATCTGATTAGTTGGTCACGTTTCATGGCTGGGCAGGATTAATACATTGAAGATGTACCTCTAGGCTGATGTACCTCTTTAGAACACTTCCTATACCTATAATTATGAGAGAATTGTCAAGTTTTGAAAGGTTAGTTTTTCATTTTATCTGGCAAGGTGGCTCTGCCAGGGTTCCCAAATCAATTATGTATAGACACAAAACAAAAGGGGGATTATCATGTCATAACTTCAAACTCTACTATAGGGCATCACAACTAGCATTTGTCCCCCTGGCACACGCAGTATCATCTCATCCCGCTTGGAAGTTCATTGAGAATTGGGGCATGCGCCCATTCTCATGGGACACAGCAGTGTGGTTGGCTACCCCACCAGTCCTGTTAAGAAACTCGCCAAACCCAATGGTTAAACACTCAACTTTGTGTGTAACCTAAGCACATTGCCATTCTACGCTTTTCCCCAAATCACCCTATCTGTCATCAATATTTCTACATCCATAAGCACCTACGGATATTCCAGCCATGGCTCAACATTGGTGGAGATTGAACAAACTAGATAGGTTGGGCTTGTGGGTTAAGGAAGGTTGAATACTCGCTTTTGAGGAATTAAGGGATAGATATGACCTCCCCATTTATCAGCAATACAACTATTGCAGATTGAAACACTTTGTTTCCATGATGACCCGCTTAACAGGTATGCCCCAACAGAAAAGTTTTTCAAAGATTTGTGGAGAGGCCCCTCTGACTAAGGGAATTATTATATGACAGTTTTAACACCCCCTCAGAGAGAAATAAGGTTAAATATATATTGGAGTGGGAAAGATAGCTGGCCCTCCATTGGGAACCCAAAAAGTGGGAAACATCATGGTCTAATATATTTAGGGGTGCCTTAAATTATACTGTGCTGGAAACCTAAGTGGAATAGATCGGAGAGCCCAAGCTGTTTCAGAGGCTGTCCTGATACGGGTACCTTCCTACACATATGGTGGAACTGCAGGATAGTGCAGCAATTATGGAAGGAAGTGGGAGATCTAGTGGCAAATATTATTAAGCAACCGATTATGGTATCAGAGAACTGTCGGAGAACTGCCTGCTCGGAGAGGATATCGGAGAACTGCCTGCTGGGGATCCCTTTGGCTAAGCTAACCCCTTCACAGAATAAGCTCATACAGTATATCATGTGGGCTACTAAAAGTCATATAGCTTGCAGTTGGAAGACCAACTTTCTGGATATGGGGGCATTAAAGGCGAAAATACACTTCATTGTTACAAACAAGAGAATTACACACTACTTAGCTGACACAATGCCTAAATTCCTCGATACATGGGGTTCCTGGATAACATACATGGACATTCGAGTTCTTACAACAACCTAGATAATTTGACTATCCTAATCAAGGCAGTAGAGAAGGGAAAGAGAGAGCCGGTGACCGGGGACTGGGGGGGGGGGGGGGGGGGGGGGAGGCTATCATGGGAGAAGCTTGTTCCAATGAGTAAGAGTGCGTATTGTTGGGAGTTTTCATGATGTATAGATATGACCAAGATTACATTGTTGACAGTTTTTAATTTAAATTGTTTAGGTTAGGCTATTCATTTTGCTTATTACGGGGGACCCCCTTCAAGGTAGTCATTGATTCCTAGGATTATATTTGAAAATCTTTACCGGGCCATAAGACCAAGGACACTAATAACTTTAACATAGGGGGCATTACCTATAATCTATGGTTAATTTGTCGAGTTTTAAGATTAAAAAATGATTGAGGTTTACATTTTAAAATTAGCCAAGAGGAAAATATGGAGTATTGGAGGAGGCAGATGATATAGCAATTATTATGGGTATAGTTTTATAGGCCATTTGTATTTCAAACCAGAATGTCATAGTAGAGATGACTTGCTTTTCACTAAAATTCTTGGAAATCTACAGGTCTGGGCTAAAGATGTTTGTGTTTTATTAAGATTGTTATATTGTACCTTTGCTATCTTGTTTTACATCTGTCTCTAATAATAAAAACACATTTTGAAAAAAAAAGAGTAATTTACATCCACATGGCTAATTAACATAATCGGGACATTGAAACTAAAGATTCATATTTGTAATTACAGAGACCTATGGATGAGCAGACAGAAACCAGCAAGCAATATAAACAATGTCTGGCCAACGAAAGAAAAAAAAATATGGAGAAATAAACTATCCCAGGACACTAAGGAAAAACTATGAGAACAAAAGTGTGAACAGATGTACAACAAATGACACATGGTTGATCTCAAAAGCCTGCGTAAGAGAGCTAGAAAAATAAAAAATATTGTGCAAGAAATGTCTGACGAATATGGTAATGATAATAATGTAGATATAGATTCTCATGTTGACCTTGCTTCACAGGAAAATCTAATATTTACAGATATAAATGTAGAGACTCACAATTGTGGAATGTTTAATGTGCTTTGTCAATTTTGTGGGGCTCATTTTCTCAATGAAAGACCAAGAGATGGTAAGTTCATTAGTTGCTGTCAAAAGGGTAAAGTAAAACTTCCAGAAAAACAAGCATTTTCTACATATTTCCAAAGTATAATGAGTGACCCAACTTTCCAAAATTACAAAAATTTTAAGACAAATATACGATACAATAGTGTCATTTCTTTTGAATCAATGGGTGCAAAATTGGCGGGAAATGTTGAAGGACATGGCCCTTACTGCTTGAAAGTATAAGGGCAAATTTACCACTCTTCACATTTAAACCCTGAGGAATCAGAGCAATGAGAATTTGCTCAACTCTATGTACTAGATACAAACTAAGCTGTGGAACAACGTATGCAGCTTCCTGAAAATACTAAATGCGTACCCACTGTTTTTCGTGAGCTTGATAAGATTATGGAAAAAAATCCATACACTCAAGCTTATAAAAAAATGTCAGAAGTTGAACAACAAGAACGCATTCATGCTGAACAAAATCAATTGGACATGCCAAAAGTTAATATGGTTCTTAGAAGAGACTGACATACTGATAAAAAACGTTACAACTTACCCACAGCTAATGAGGTTGCAATGATTTTTCAAAATAATGAGGGGGAACCACCTTTTCAGAGGGCTATTAGAATATATCCAAGAAATGAAGAGCAACCTTTCATTAACATCAATATATTAAGTACCAATTTGGATTGAATGACTTATCCAATTTTGTATCCAAATGGGGAGTGTGGTGAAGTGCAACCAGAGGGCAGAAGAGAGCTCTTCAAGACTTTTCCCCAGGAATGAGAGAGTTAACAACCTGCTCAAAAGGCAGGGGTGTGGCTGCAATCAGGACCAGCGGTTGCTGTCTCCAGGGGGAAAGCTGTTTGACAGTGCTGGAGCGTGGAAGTGTGCAGGCCCGAAGTCAGAGGCTGCACTGAAAGCTAATGGAACAAAGCCAGAAGCTTTTAAGAGAAGGTACGCAGATGAGAGGAACAGAAAGTCCCTCAAGGTGATGACCGCAGGAGGGATCTGCTTTGGAAAGAGAGGCCGGAGATACAGAGCCTAAGAGAGGTGAGAGGAAAAGACACCTCTGCTACCGTTGTATGGACTGTATGTTTGCACGCCTACATAAGACAGTAAGGGAAACTACAGTTCAGTTATGCAGGGCTTCAATGAGAAGCTAGGACTTATTTTCTGTTTGGTTTTATTCTCTGTTGTATGCTGACAAATAAACAGCCCCAATCTACTAAACATTTAAAAGGCTCCAGAGTACTCCATTGTGGTGCTGGAAAACAAGGCACGGATCCTGAGAGTGGCAGTGAATCTGTCACATTTATGGTGGCAGTGGTGGGATAGTAAATTGTCTGTGTATAAGAAGACAGAGCCACAGTACAGGATAATAATGGAGGAACTATTGAAAGCCCTGTTAGACGCCACTACATGCCAAAAAGGGGGTGGAGCTTGTCAGCAAGAAAGTCAGCAGAAAGGGCTGAAAGAAATTGCAGAAGACAGAGCCCGTGCTGCAAATGATGCTCGACTAAGAGGTGCTGCTGCATGTCTGAGAGAGGCCACAGAGAAATGGCAGAGACAAGCAGAAGAGGACCTAATCCGCATGCGTGAGGCCACAGAGAAATGGCAGATACAAGTGGAAATAGACAGAGTCCACATGAGAGAATCATTGGAGGCACAGAAAGTGCAGCTGCAGAAACTGAGGTCTGCAAATAATACTGTGGTTACAGAAGCAAGTGGAAGCATGAATCCTAATCGCTTCCTAAAGAGGATGACAGCTCAGGATGACGTTGACACCTATCTCCTGAACTTTGAGAAGATTGCCACTAGGGAAGGTTGGCCTAAACAGCACTGGGCCACAGTCCTGGGTCCCTATCTGTGTGGAGAAGCTCAGAGAGCATATTGTGATCTGCCTGAAGAAAAGGCTACAAATTATTGTATTCTAAAGGAAGAAATCCTTTTCAGACTGGGAGTGAAAACAGTACAGAGACTGCACTCCTGGGATTTTTTTGACAGACCGGCTTATTGCTTTCCAACGAACATGCTTGACTGCCCAAGTTTAAAATGCAGTTTCCCTGTTAAGGGAAGGCAAATCAAACCTGATGAAGAAAGAAGTCAGGAGTTAGAGACTAGGGGCCTCATTCTATTATCGGCCGTAAATCGGCCGTAAGGCTGCGATTCCTTGCGAGGGTTCAGTTAACTCGCGATTCTATTATACGGCCCCGCAAGGATCTCCTTTTACGGCCGGCCGCATATCTTGGAACCGGCCGTAAACTGTGAAATATAAAAACTCAAAAATAAATTCAAGCCTGCACTGTACAGCTCTGTAAATGCTAGGGATCATATTGGGGGACATGAGGAATAAAAGGAACCCACTCTCAAGCTTGCACATCTGCCCAAACCCGGGTTCAAATTAACTGTTTATTTGCCGGCTGCGGCGTGGGCGTGTCTGAGGTGCTCCAAGCACTCTGGACTTTTTACATGTATATTTTACGGATATTAAAAATGAAATATTTTACGGATTTGAGTACAGGATAATTATGTGCTATTTTTTCTAACACCTAAAATCCCTTTATAGTCTTCTCAAAGTGCAGGATGGCTTTATTTGAGCTATTTTATGTGCTTAATTGGTGCTAGCGAGACCTTTTTCCTGCAAGTAACTGCGGCTCGTTTTTAGCCTTGCAGAGAGGTTTCCCGGAGCAATTGAATTGCAAATCTCTTGCGGCCGTTTTAGATCAAAGGCTTTCCTCCGGCGCGATCGGCCGCAAGAGATAGCAAGGCACCGGCCGCAAGCCTGCCGGAGCCTACGGCCGTAAGGGAATAGAATAGCAGAATAGCTTGCGGCCGGTCCTTGCGGCCCCGCAGCGGCTGCGGCCGATAATAGAATGAGGCCCCTGGTGGATAGCAGAGCGAGTGCAACAAGCCACCAAGAAAGCGTAAAAAAAGACTGCAGAGCAGGCGAGAGAGACTGCAGAGCAGGCGAGAGAGACTGCAGAGCAGGCGAGAGAGAAGGCAGGAGCCGCTGCAAGTGAGACGGCAGGAGCCGCTGCAAGTGAGACGGCAGGAGCCGCTGCAAGTGAGACGGCAGGAGCCGCTGCAAGTGAGACGGCAGGAGCCGCTGCAAGTGAGACGAGTGAGACGGCAGGAGTCGCTGGTGAGACGGCAGGAGCCGCTGCAAGTGAGACGGCTGAGAGCGCCGCAGAGAGCGCCACTGTGACGGCTGGGAGCGCCACAGAGAGCGCCACTGTGACGGCTGGGAGCGCCGCAGAGAGCGTCACTGTGACGGCTGGGAGCGCCGCAGCGAGCGCCACTGTGACGGCTGAGAGCGCAGCAGAGAGCACAAGTGAGATTGCTGAGAGAGCAAAAGAGACCGATGATGCTAATAAAGTCATTGAGGAAGAAGGGAACCCAAACAGATGCTGAAATCTTGTGGACAAGAGCGATGAGAAGGCTTCCATAAGAGACCTGGACAGACACAGCCACCTGTCCTTGGTGAATACTCCTGAGCTGGATAGTACTAGAGAAAGAAAGTGCCTGACAAAAATCTCTGACCTAGAGAAAGGAGAGACCAAGTGGAAGAATATAGCCAGTGTTCTTAGAAAGGAAGAATGTCATAAAAATGATAAAGAAACTGGAAATCTTTCCAAAATAAAAGATAAGGAAGAAAAGAGTCTGGAGATTGAGATGGAGAAAGACAAACCACTGTCTCTGAGAGAACATATGAAGCAGGGCATGGAGATGTGTCCTTCTAAAACTATTAAGTGTCCCGAGAGAGTTCTGTCTCAGTTTGCCATAGAACAAAGTGCTATGGATAAAGAGAAGCTAGACGGGAAACAAGTAAAGCAAGGAGTACAGTTGAACTCTATCCCAGTGGGTTTCAAAAAGCCGGAAGTAGAAGACAGGCAAGTTGCTACTGAAATCAAGGGGATCAGGATGATGCCAGGTTATATTCCTGAATGGAGAAGGAAGCCTGCGTTTGAGGACAACAGAGTGTCCTATAGGAAGAAGACACCGATGTCTAATTGGGAGCAGTGGAAGAGTCCCCCCAAGTACAAGATGAATGAGAGAATTATGCAGAAGCGGCTGCACAGTGGCGAACAGGTGAAGCGAGACCTCCCCACTGACTTTATATCCCAGAGGGAAGCAGCTGCAATAGAAAAGGAGCTCCTGTTCCATACTCCAGAAAAGCAGAGGGTGAGCACACTCCCTGATATTGAGGCACAGTTGAAGCAGAGTGGAGTTGAGACTAAGTCCGATCTTCAGGAACTGTGTGCACAAGATGCTACATTGAATGCAGAGCGATACTTGCAGAAAGCTCATATGCGAGGCATAGCTAAGGAGCTTGTACAAGAAAGACAGAATGGTGAAGAAAACACAGCTGAGCAGACAAAGATATTCGGGGAGGACCTGATAGAAGAGTCAGAGGAGATTCCTGAATTGAACATACAGCAAAAGATCCAGTACAAGCAGAGTGAACTGGATTTGCAACAAACTAATGAGGAGAAACTGCGGCTGAAGGAAGCCAAAGACGATGAAAAGCTGGAAGCCTTGGAGGCAAAGCAAGTGGACAAGCCACTGAAAGAAGATATAATACGGATGAAGGCTGTGGATGCCGGAAATAAAAGTGTTTTCCAGTAATCTAGGATTCAAGAGGCCACTAAGAAGTGTACTGGCCTATCTGCTGAGTGTCAGCCTGGAGTTGGTGAACAGCTGGAGATATTCCAGCAAAACCCAACAACTGAGCGATCCTTCCTGGCAGAGGTAGAGAGTTGCAGACCTTACAGGACTGAAAGCACAGTGGTAACGAGTAGTCCTGCTGTGAACCGCAAGAAAGAGGAGGTGCGGACCCAGGCACAAGAAGCAGCCCTGAGAGAGGACATGCTTGTGGAGCCTCTTAAGGATGCTGTACCAGAAAAGAAGCAAGATGACTGGATGAGGCTGATGCGTTTTGGTGAGAGTTGTCAGCCAGCCAATAGGAGCACCTGGTACCGAGAGAGCCAGAAACAGAAGGAAGAAAGGCAGCCCAAAAAGTTGCTGTTTCATAGTAAAGTTGAAAAGGATGAGAAAGCTGTGGATAATCTCCTGGAAAAGAAAGTACATTTAACAGTATTAAAGGAGCAAATGAACTCCAAGCATAAGGAGGCCGAAGTGAGGAAGCTCCAGTCCCAGGCTCCCAGTCTGCAGATGAGGCGTAGATGCTGCTGGGGTGGATTTGAACAGACGAAACCACACCATCTAGCCACGAACTGTCAGGGAGTAACCAAGCTGGAGAGTGAACTGGCGAACATCGGTCCTTGCATTAAAGCTATAAATAGGATAAGTCAGAGCTGCAAGAATAAGATGATGGGTCTAAAAGAAAAGGTGCATCTGGTGAAAGACAAGGTCACAGAAACCTGTGATGTACCCCCAGGGAAGCGACTGTATGGAGAAACATACTCTCATACCAAAGTACAAGAAGTACTTTTCAAGGGTCCCTGGGGCAGGACACTCGGAGAGATGGGCGGGCCGGTGTCCTACCCTCAAAGTTTAAGTGACAGTAGGCCGAACGGCAAAGAAAGCAGAAAATATGAAGTGAAAGGAAGAGCGGGAAAAAGAATTGTCTCTTCACCCAGAAAGAAAACACGGTTCCAAGGAAAGACAAAGGAATTTGAAAGCAGTGATGAAGAAGGTAAGCTGCGAAATGGAAATGATGATGATGATGATGATGATGATGATCCTAACGAAAGAGTATTGGAGACCCTACAGAAAGGTCTGAAGGGAGCCCGACAAGCTCAAGCGGTCACGGAGGTTCACCAAGAGTTGTACAGATCGACCAAAGAGAACCAGCTGCTATCTGAGCCAGACACAAGTACCCAAATGGGTGAGTTGAAAGCGCAAATGAAGAAAGTGGAAAAGTGTGCAAGGCGTTGGATTGCGGATACGGCCTCACGGCGTTGAACGCTCAACCCCATGGTGTCGAGCTGGGGTGGGGGATATGTGGTGAAGTGCCACCAGAGGGCAGAAGAGAGCTCTTCAAGACTTTTCCCCAGGAATGAGAGAGTTAACAACCTGCTCAAAAGGCAGGGGTGTGGCTGCAATCAGGACCAGCGGTTGCTGTCTCCAGGGGGAAAGCTGTTTGACAGTGCTGGAGCGTGGAAGTGTGCAGGACCGAAGTCAGAGGCTGCACTGAAAGCTAATGGAACAAAGCCAGAAGCTTTTAAGAGAAGGTACGCAGATGAGAGGAACAGAAAGTCCCTCAAGGTGATGACCGCAGGAGGGATCTGCTTTGGAAAGAGAGGCCGGAGATACAGAGCCTAAGAGAGGTGAGAGGAAAAGACACCTCTGCTACCGTTGTATGGACTGTATGTTTGCACGCCTACATAAGACAGTAAGGGAAACTACAGTTCAGTTATGCAGGGCTTCAATGAGAAGCTAGGACTTATTTTCTGTTTGGTTTTATTTTCTGTTGTATGCTGACAAATAAACAGCCCCAATCTACTAAACATTTAAAAGGCTCCAGAGTACTCCATTGTGGTGCTGGAAAACAAGGCACGGATCCTGAGAGTGGCAGTGAATCTGTCACAGGAGGCAGGTTGGCAACCAAAATTAATAATTCCCACGACTACGTGTCAGAAGTAATATTTCAATGCTTGAATTTAAAGTGGCTCAAACTGCCATTAGGGACAAATGTAATCCCATCTTAAGTGCTGGAAAACTGACACAACAATGGATCATTGATTCATACCTGCAAGTAGAAGCAAATAATTTAAATTTCATCAAATATCAACAAAATAAACTACGTGTCGAACAGTATTGTGGCCTCATGGATTATGTGGCTGAGGCGGCTACAAACCAAAATTTGGCAGCTGGCAGAGCCATCATTTTACCATCTTCCTTCCAAGAAAGATACAATGATGCTATGGCTATTGTAACTAAATTTGGCAAACCTGATTTATTTATTACATTTACATGTAATCCTAAATGGCCAGAGATTGTTGAGAATTTAAAAGATTGCCGGAATGCTTCTGATAGACCAGTCTTAGTGGCTAGAGTCTTCCAAATAAAATTAACAGCCTTAATACATGACATCGCCAACAATCATTTATTTGGAAAGTGTGTGGCTTATGTTTATACCATCGAATTCCAGAAAAGAGGCCTGCCACATGCACATACGTATGCTTTTCATACTTACTGCTCAACTACCACATCCACAAAAGCATGAACAACTCTATCACATTGTAACACATTGCATGATTTATGGACCATATGGAGAGCTAAACTCAAATTCACTAGAGATTTCCCAAAAGACTTTAGAGATCAAACATTTGCAAATTGTGATGGATATCCATTGTAATGACGAAGAAAAGGTCCAAACACAATAATTAGAGGAAAACATTTAGATAACACGTATCGGGTGCCATATAATCCACATCTATTAATGAAGTATAATTCACACATAAATTTGGAAGCTTGCCCGTCTATAAAATCAATTAAATATGTATACAAATATATTTATAAGGGATATGATGCAGCAAATGTTATGTTGAAAAATGTACCACATAAACAAGACAATGAGCTACATGATGTACTTGCTTCTCATGTAGATGCTTGCTATGTCAGTGCGCCAGAAGCAATGTGGTGACTTCTGAAATTTGAAATGCATGATTGCTCACATGCAGTATATCGATTAGCTGCCCATTTGCCACAATGACAATTAGTTTATTTCCATAGTGGCAATGAAGAAAATGCACAGGCACAAAATGGACATCGACAAACCACACTTACTGCTTGGTTTACATTAAACTGTAACGATATTGAGGCAAGACAATACTTATACAATGAGATTCCATATCATTACGTATTCGTCAATGCGTTATGGAAACAGAGAAAACAGGGTTGTAGTAAAATTATACCTCAAATGTATACTGTAAGTCCAAGAAACATTGAATGTTTCTGCTTACGTTTACTACTTTTAAATGCTCCTGGGGAACAAAGTTTTAAAGAATTGAGAGCTGTCAATGACAGACTTTATGATACATTTCAATTGGCTGCCAGACATAGAAACTTCCTTGCTGATGAGACAGAATGGGAGAGATGTCTAGAGGAAGCAGCACTATGTAAAATGCCACGGCAGAGCTAAAGGTGAAATTGGAGAGATGTCTAGAGGAAGCAGCACTATGTAAAATGCCACGGCAGAGCTAAAGGTGAAATTGCACTTCCCTTTGCAACAACTGGAATTGCTGCACTATTGTTAGAAGGTGGCAAAACAGTACATAGTGGATTTAAGCTTCCAGTTCCAATTTTAGAAACATCAGTGTCCGATATTAGAATGAAAAAAATCTAAATTGATTATTATAGATGAGGCCACTATGATGTTGTGCCATGCTCTGCAATGTATTGATCGTTTATTGCGTGAAGTCATTGGTAATGATTTGCCTTTTGGTGAAAAAGTCATGTTATTAGGTGTAGACTTCAGACAAACAATACCTGTGGTTGTACATGGAAATCACACAGACATTGTGGAAACATGTATAAAGGCAAGTCCACTATGGAAAAAATGTACACACCTTCAATTACAGCAAAATATGAGATCTGATGGCCAAAATGATTTTAATGATTGGTTAATTCAAGATGGAAAAACTGACATAATAAATAATTTACCTGATGATATTGTTGAAATCCCAGCGGACATGATTTGTAAAGATTCACTCATATCAGCTGTATTCCCAAATGGAATAACTACAGAACATTCTTCACACCTTGCACAGAAAGTAAAATTAACATCCAAAAATAAAGATGCTTTGGATCTCAATAACGAAATCTGGAAATTAATTGACGCACCACAAAAAAATTATTGCAGTGCAGATTCTGTTCTAGGTGACGACAAAGAGACTGAATCTCCAAATACATTAACTCCACCTGGAATGTCACCGCATGTTTTGCAACTGAAAAAAGGAGCAATTTTCATTTTACTGAGAAATATGAATCCAAAAAAAGAACTTTGTTATGGGACCAGGTTAATTGTTCCGGATTTAAGAGACCATTTCATACATGCTGAAATTCTGAAAGGGTCCCATAAAGGTGAAGCAGTATACATACCAAGAATACATTTGGCTTCAAGTCAGACTAGCTTGCCTTTTGTACTTCAAATGAGACAATTTTCCATTATTATGGCATTTGGTGTTACCATTAATAAATCTCAAGGACAAGCGTTTAACTCCGTTGGCCTATTTTTTAGAAGAACCAGTATTTGCCCATGGACAATTCTATGTGGCATTTTCAAGATGCAAAAATCAAGAAGAAATTAAAGTTTTCATTAAATAAAACAAAGTCAGGGCGAATTATTAGATGATGGCGAGTATTTACTAAAAATATTTTTATCTACTATGAGGCGTTGTAAATTCAATCCAAAAAAGGACAACAATCATATGAAAGCAAAAATATACAACAAACATTACAGTGGTTACATCTCAAAGACAACCTTTTGGGTCTTTTCGGCTCTTTTTAGAGGACCACCATTACAAAAGAACAAAAAAATAAAAACACAGTACAGTTGTTACATCCCAAAGACAATATTTTTCATCTGCTGGGCTCTTTTTAGAAAACCACTACTTTAAAAAAAAACAAAAAAAAACAAAGGACAATACAGTGGTTACATCCCAAAGACAACATTATTTGTCTGCTGGGCTCTTCTTAGAGGACCAATACTTAAAAGAGAAAAAAAAGGCAGTATTTTCTTTAAATCCCAAAGACAACATTATTTGTCTGCTGGGCTCTTTTTAGAGGACCACTTGGTACAACAAAACACAAATTAAAACAAGCCTTCACAAAACTTGACAAAGCACACCACAAACTTTACAAATGCCATTGTTAACAACCATATTCAAAAATATAAGGTGTTTTCTAAATATTATAGTTTGTAATTTCACATATACTTACTTCTTGCACTCCATGTCATTAGAAGTTTTATTTAATGTATTTATAGTTTGTTTATACAGTTGTTATGGGTTACATTCATTCTGATTGTCACTTGATTTTTAGTGGGTTAGGACTTTCAATGAATGTATTTACCTGTATAATTATAGATATATCATTGATTCAGGGAGTAATCCAATTGCCAGCATCTGGGGTCAGGAAGGAGTTGTTTTTTTTAATCATTTGACACAATTGGCAACGTTTCCTTTTGGGGTTTTTCTGTTTGCCTTCCTCTGGATTCAATATAAACATTTACACATGTGTTAAATAACATGTAATGCATACTACTTTCATTCTATGTATTTCAAGTATGGTTTCTGGTTTGTTTACAGTTATTAATATATATTTAAGTTGCATGTTATAACAATAAACAAATTAAAAAAATAATAATGTATTTCTCTACTTTTACATACATATGGAATATGACATTAAAAAAAATTTAAATTAAAATTAAAAAAAAAGGCCAATGGGGAACAGACTCACATTGGGTGGAAAACAGCATTTCTAGACTTAAAATTTTAAAAATCATCATTTTTGATGGGCAAGTAGCTAGTTTATTATAAAGGAAAGTAATGTTAGGACTTAGAATTAATAGCACAACATTCTCAAGCCTGCAAATCGGCCCCAAAAATACTTTACTTCATGTCTATATTTTGTGTTATACCGATCCCTGCAATCAATGTGTTACGACATATACTGTAACTCGCATGTAATATAATATCATATTTATGGCTTTATTAATATTGCATTATATCTGGAATGTGGGCCCAATCGCAAACTCTAATTGAAACACGTAGGACTTCAAAATCTAACCTCCCCTTTTACAGTGGCCTAACACTGCCGATCTCTTTTTCCATTAGCTCCATCTGAACCCGTAAATACGTGCTTGCTTAATTGTACTGGTTTACGAAATAGCGTCTCTCGCTCGTTGCTTGCAGCCCATTCTAGTTTAATAGAGACGTAAGACAGACAAATTTCAAGCACGCTGCCCTTACGTGCTACACGTCGGACTTACGAGGCAGGAAGTTAATGAGGCTGTTAAACGGGATTGGAATGCAGTCTATTATCAATCTAGTGCTTTGAAGACCTTTTTCCAAACTTTAAACACACTTTTAAACTACATATTTTTTAATTCAAAACTTTTAAATGAAGTTTATAAAACGTCAGTTAATTTATTATAATAGCAATTTATTTGGATGCACCTTTTCTTTCAAGAGACTCATGTAAGATTGCCAATTGTAACAAATCAGAAATAAGTATAAAACATTTGTAAGAAAACAGAGAGAATAAAAATGTTAATGCTCAAAAATACTCCAAGGGTTACAGGACATTAATCACAAGCCTAGGCAAATAGAAATACTGTATCTTTAGTCTTGTTTTCATAAAGTCTAATGAGGTTGTGCCTCTGAATGCACGTGGCAGAGAGATCCATAATGTTATTGCTGCATATTTGGAAAGTTCAGGCCCAAAAGTAGAAAGTAGATTTGGGTGATTTTCAAGTATATATACTGATCTCAGTGGGCATTTTACAGACCAGAGAGAACATTTATTATGTGACACAAACTGCAATAAATTATCAGTACCTAAAGCTCTGTCTAGAAGTCTGATATTGAGGCAAATGGAGTAGTGCAAGTGTGTGGATATAGATGTTTTAACCAATGTTGGTAAGTCTTCCAAAAGTTTAAATGAACAATGAAGTGTCCATCAGATAGATGGTTGAAAAGCATGCCATTTTAGGCTGCTTGTATCTTCCCCTTCATCAAAACAATAATAATGAGTTCCCCAGACAAGCTGGAGGTACTAATTAGAACCTTGCAGTTAGAATAGGAATGTGTTACATTTGCAATATTATCTCTCGTCAGGGCTGTCTCCAGACAGCACAGTGTGGAAGATCATAAGAACCTGGGACTATGTGCTCACTGTCAGTTTAGGAGTGTCTGCAAGTTATCCCACAGTAGACCAGCAGACAAGTTTTCTGTTTGCAATGGGACACATATAAAAGGTATCACAAAAAGTTATTATAAGGAAACAAATATTTGGTGCACCCCTTTGTATCATTATTGGAACTTTTCAAGTTGTTTTATTTGTGAAAAGCTGGACTTTCAAAAGAATTGTTTATAGATAGGCAGAGAGTATTTTTTTTCTTTTACTGAGATTCCACAAACTGTGCTGTTATGAAGCCTTAAACAGAGAAACTACAAACTATTTTTGAAAACTTGTTTATAAGCCTTAAATGCATGTTTTTCCTTAATTTTGGTTTGTTAAAGTTAAAAGTGTGTTCTTTGATAAGGCAGAGCAGTGTCATTTCAGCTCCATATAAATGTTGAGTTTTTAATGTTTAAAAGCTAAACAGTGTCCTTGTAACAATTTAATTATGACACATTATTATATTAAAGAAACTAACACACTCTCAAAAATAAATTGTGTTAAAGTATGTATTAAGTCCCCTTCTGGATCGCTACCTTGTCATGGTGAAGGGGATTGTGTATTTCAATGAAGCTGTAAGCTATACCATGTAGGGTCACCCAAGATAAGCAGGTCATAGTAGAGAGGTCAGACAAATCACAGTCCACCAGAGAAGGAACTGGCAACCCACTGCAGTATCTTTTCCATGATAACCTTATGGATAAGCACAACAAAAGACATATTATATTTTATTTGTAGAGTGCCAGCAGATTGAATAGCTCTGCCACCTCTCACACAGGTACCCAAAGTAAACATGTTTGTGAAGTTGGTAGAAAAAGCGATTACAAATATTAAACTTGTGATGGGTGATAATATGACTAGACAAGAATGTAAGGCTTTGGAGGACCTTTTAACTAACAAGTATTTATTTTCAAACCTGGTGAAAAAGAGGGCAATTTGGTAATTATACATCAGAATCCACAAATGAGAAAAGCTGTAAGGCATTTAAAATGACATGCAACATTATAGAAGGCTGACTGCCAATCCAATGGATTATCTGTAAGAAACATGAGCAATTATTTTAGATCAGTTAAAAAGGGATTGGTTTGATTAACCAAAAAGATTATGATTATTTAAGAATTCTGCATCATTATCTCCAAACTATTTACTTTGTGCCTAAGATACATAAAAATATATAAAAAAAACTGACTGAACAAGTCAACAAGTCATTGTGGTAATTAGTTTTTGAGAACATTTCTGTATAATGTATAATCTTATGTTAAAGACACTACTGATGTGCGTAGAAAATTAGATTGCATTCAAGTTACTGAATAAATATTGTTGGTATCACTGGATGTGGAATCCTTGAATTCATCTATCACACATATTATAAGCATAAGAGCTTGCAAAAACAAAATGGATACTAAATGCTATACCTACATGAGACATACTCAGTTTCTGATTGATCTATTGCAATATACTTTGGAGAATAATGTTCTTGCCTTAAATGGAATGTATCATTAGCAAATACGAGGTATGGGGGTGGGAGCCACGTGTGCACCAACATATGCATAGCTGAACCTGGGAGCATGGGAGTCTTCTGTGGTCTTTGGAGACATGATGGAGACTAATTGTGCACATGCTGCACTCTAGATTATATTGTTATCGTACAGGAAGGAACATGTAAGGACCTAATAAGATTTGTTGGGATTTTTAAAGATAATGGCATAATTTAAAATTTGCATATCAGTATAGTGGTACTAGACAGTCCTAAAAACAGGAAAGCCATTGGTAACTATAGGTTATTCTAAACCAAGCTATTACCCAAAGACATTAATTAACTCTATTCCAATTTGTAGAAATGACTCAATAGGACACTTATTTATTCAACAAGCAACAGAGCTGAAGTGTACGTTTAAGGAACAAGGCTACTCCAAAAGGCTTATTCAGTAGGGTTATCTGAGAGTCAAAAGACACAATAGAATTTTCTTTTTAAATATTTTTTACTGTCTAGGGTTTGCTGTGTCTCCTGTTCAGGGTAGAGTTGACTGGTATTTGGGGCTGGGTCACTCTAGTGAGTGGGACCAGACTGATATACTATAGGATATTTCTAGGTTGCTCTCAGAGTGGGTTATCATATCCATAGAACTAACCTATTATTTAAGAATTCTCTGATTGAACACCTCTAACATTGTTTTTTGTTTATGCAAATGAGCCTTAGGGATTAGTCTCCCTAAGGGCGATGGGGGACTCCAGACGTGGACCCCTTGCTCACTGTGCCTTAGGGAGTTCAGGTACACCTCACTGACGAGGCCCATTGAAGGCTGAATTTGCTGTTTCTCCTGTTCAGGGTAGAATTGCCTGGTATTTCGGGGCTGGGTCACTCTAGTTAGTGTGACCAGACTGAGATACTACAGGATATTTCTCCCTGTGAAGGGCACAAGTGAGCTAAAAGATGCTTCTCCCAGAGTATGTTATCAGGTCCATAGAAAAATCAAACACTACTCTGCCATCTGGCACGTCTAATTGTGGCCTTTGCAAATTTTGCAATTTCATGGTTAAAAGAGAACATAGTTGCAACAGAACTGGAGTACATAATATTAGTGATGTCACCAACATCAAATTTTGGGTTTGCGAATAGCGAACGCAAACTTCATCAAATGTTCGCGAACGGGCGAACGGGCGAACATCGGCGAACCGTCATAGACTTCAATGGGCAGGCGAATTTCAAAACCCACAAGGACTCTTTCAGGCCACAATAGTGATGGGAAAGTTGTTTCAAGGGGACTAACACCTGGACTGTGGCATGCCGGAGGGGGATCCATGGCAAAACTCCCACGGAAAATTACATAGTTGATGCAGAGTTTGGTTTTAAACCATAAATCACCTAACATTCCTAAATTGTTTGGAATAACATGCTTTAAAAACATCAGGTATAATGTTGTATCGATCAGGTAGTGTAAGGGTTACACTTGCTTCACAGTAACAGACCAATCTCCCCGTTTAATGCACCGCAAACAACCGCAAACAGTCCATTTGCACACCACAAACTCCCCATTATCACAAGGTTGGATACCAAGCTAGCCATGTCCCGTTCCTTGTCCTCACTGATGTCATTGAAGGTCTCTTCCTCCCCCCAGCCACCAAGGGTCACCGAAAGGTGACAACAAGCCCCCTGGGACGCCTGCTGTGTTTGGTCTTCCACCTCCTCAAAGCCACCTTCCTCCTCTGACTCCTCTTCTTCAGACTCCCAGAGGCTGGGGGCTTCCACTGCCCAGCATGGAATATTATACACAGGTCAGAGTCTGGTGGCTTCCACTGCCCAGCATGGAATATTATACACAGGTCAGAGTCTGGGGGCTTCCACTGCCCAGCATGGAATATTATACAAAGGTCAGAGTCTGGGGGCTTCCACTGCCCAGCATGGAATATTATACACAGGTCAGAGTCTGGGGCCTTCCACTGCACAGCATGGAATATTATACACAGGTCAGAGTCTGGGGGCTTCCACCGCCCAGCATGGAATATTATACTCAGGTCAGAGTCTGGGGGCTTCCACTGCCCAGCATGGAATATTATACACAGGTCAGAGTCTGGGGGCTTCCACCGCCCAGCATGGAATATTATACACAGGTCAGAGTCTGGGGGCTTCCACTGCACAGCATGGAATATTATACACAGGTCAGAGTCTGGGGGCTTCCACTGCACAGCATGGAAGATTATACGCGTTGCCTCTGTCTGCGTTATTATAAGGTGTGTACTGTTAAGTAGAACTATTTGTATCGGTTTAATCCCTCTTACGTCCACTACCAGGGGACGTGTATATGGCATGGATTTTTGGAAGCGGGAGATGGAAAAAGATCCTTTGTCGGTCCTCCCATTTCAAATTTGGGGCACTTGCGCGTGCAATCTAAGGTGCCACCAGATATGAGTGTCACTGTGCACTGGCAAAAGTTGGCAGAGTAGATGCAATAGGCCTCACACACACGCCTGTAGGCAGGCAACTGATATTTAGTCTATTACAGTCAAAAAAGTGTTGTTTTATGTCACTGTACACTACGGTTGCACCAGATATGACGTATCACTGTGCACTGGCAAAAGTTGGCATAGTAGATGCAATAGGCTTCACACACACGCCTGTAGGCAGGCAATTGCTATTCAATCTATTACAGTCAAAAAAGGGTTCTTTTATGTCACTGTACACTACGGTTGCACCAGATATGACGTATCACTGTGCACTGGCAAAAGTTGGCAGAGTAGATGCAATAGGCTTCACACACACGCCTGTAGGCAGGCAACTGATATTCAATCTATAACAGTAAAAAAAGTGTTGTTTTATTTCACTGAGCACAATATAAGCTGTTAGGTGTTAGCCTGTCACACACACACGCTGGCAGGCAGGCATATGCAATTAGATTACACAGAAAAAAATTATAAAATAAAATAAATGATGTTCTAGCCCTAAAAAGGGCTTTTTGGGTTGCTGTCCTTCAGATGGAAGGCTCTGGAAGGGAGTGTATGCTGCTGATTGGCTGTAATGTGTCTGCTGACTGTGAGGTGCAGAGACAAAGATTGCTCAATGATAAAGAATAGGGGGCGAACCCAAAAGCGCATGTGTTCGCCGTTCGCTGCGAACGCGAACATGCAAAAATCGCCGCGAATAGTCCGCGGGCGAACTGTTCGGGACATCACTACATAAGATTCATGGATTACACAATTGCAGTACTAGCATGGTCATATACTGCTTAGAATGTTCCTGTGAACTAAAATATGTGGGCAAGAACAGACGAGAGATAAGACACTGTTTAGGAAAACACATAGGAAACATTAGACACAGCCAAAAAGATCTTGAGAAGGGCAAGGCCCTAACGACCATAGCCAGGCACTATCTTCTCAATCATGATGGCAAGCCTAATGTGAAATGCAGGTTTCTGCAAAAAATAAATCAGTAAATTAGAAGAGGAATCTTGGAGCAAGACTACTCAACACTACTATACCTAGGGGACTTTATCGGAGTATCAACTTTAGAGCTTTCTTATAAATATTTTTCATAAATATTATTAGTTTTTCATAGGTATCAATATTTGGGATTGTAATAGACTATATCATAACATTGTGCGGTTTTCATTTCTTGTTCTTCTTAAGTTGTCCTAATGAAGAGCAATAAGTTATTTTCAATAAAAAAAAATGTTGGTATCCCCTAATATCTTGTAATGTTTAATTAAATAAGTTGATCATAAAAAGTCTTCATATTACAAGCCATATACACATTGGCCCTCATTCTATTATCGGCCGTAAATCGGCCGCAAAGCTGCGATTCCTTGCGGGGCTCCCGTTACCTTGCGATTCAAATAGACGGCGCCGCAAGGCTATCCCCTTACGGCCGGCCGTATATCTTGCAACCGGCCGTAAGCTCAGAAATCTTAAAATGCAAAAATAAATTCAAGACGGCACTGTAAAGCTCTGTAAATGCTAGGGATCATAATGGGGGACATGAGGATTAATAGCAACCCCCTCTCAAGCTTGCACATCAGCCCAAATCAGAGATTACATTAACTGTTTATTTTCCGGCCGCAGCGTGGGCGGGTCTGAGGTGCTCCAAGCCCTCTGGACTTTTTACATGGATATGTGACATAAATTAAAAATAAATTTTATTTACGGATTTGAGTGTAGGGGAATGTTGTGCTATTAATGCTAACACCTACAATCACTTTATATTCTCCTCAGAGTGCAGGATGGCTTTATTATGGCTTTAAAATGTGCTTAATTGTGTGCCTGCGGGACCTTTTTGCTGCAAGTAAGCTGCGGCTCGGTTTTAGCCTTGCAGAGAGGGTTCCCGGAGCAATTGAATAGCAACCAGGATTTTCTTGCGGCCGAATCTCTTGCGGACGTTTAAGATCAAAGGCTTTCCTCCGGCGCATGCGGCCGCAAGGGATAGCAAGGCGCCGGCCGCAAGCCTGCCGGAATCCTCGGCCGGAAGGGAATAGAATAGGCAAATAGCTTGCGGCCGGTCCTTGTGGCCCCGCATCTCCTACGGCCGATAATAGAACGAGGCCCATTATCTCTACACACTTATGTGTTCTAACATTACATTCCCTTTAGCAATTAATCAGTTGGTTGATATCTATTGCTGTTTTTTTTATTTTTTTATTTCTTAATCTTCTTAGTTTCTTATTTTATTTTCCTTTTTGGATTTAGGTTTTCTTTCATCACTTAGGATAAATTCTCATTCACTTCTTTCTTCTAATACAGATATGTAATATAGCTTTCTAACATTAAGGGGAGATCATTTAAGATCTTGCTGTTTAATGGAGTAGGACTCATTACATCAATTTACCTACTTGCAAATGCTACGGGCACTGTTCTATTGCCCAATTTGTAAATATATGCACACTTAAAACTGCTCTTAATATTTCTACATATTCCATTAGCTACTTAAAATCACAAAGCCACAGCTCAAAAATTACGAGCTCTAACTATTTAAAGTTACACAAAATTGATATTTTGTTAGATCTGTAGCTCTAGCTCGCAAATAAAGTCTAACCCGCAAATGAAAAAAGTATCAAGCTTCTGACAAAAATATTACGAATACTAAAAAGGACTTGAAGGCATTTTTCAAACATTTATTAGAGCCGTAGCACTAATTAAACACAAAATAGTGTACTTTAAAAGCATGGGAAGGCATGGAAACACATTATAATGAATTGCAGAACAGTCTGAAACCTACAGATGTGCAATAAAAAATATTATTTTAAAATCTTATTTCTGAGTAATATCAATCCCGGACTCAAGGGGTTAATACATATCATGAAACCCACATGGACTAAAACAGATGATCTAGTGCATTTTTTAGATTGCTTGATTGTGAGCCCCATCAGCAAATATTACTTATTGGCACTAATTTATTTGTAGCCTCCGATTGCAGATTACTTGTAACTTCCATGTTTTACTGACTCATGATGATGGTCTCATTTACTATTGGCTGTGTCTAAGAAGTAAATTACAGGCTTGCCTAAATATGATCATGCCCCCTGTAATCCTACTTTAAACGGCAGTGTTTACAAGTTTAGGCTTAAAGTGGTAAATTGCGAGCTCCATGCCAGCACCTAAGGACCTCGCAAAGCGAGGGCCGCAGTTGCTGGCATGGAGCGCCGAAGGCGCTCCATGCCAGCAACTGCGACCCTCGCAAACTTCACGTCGCAACCCAAACAGCACGACACACACATTACGACACTCGCAAACAACATACGACACACGTTCACACACATTACGGCCTCGCAACACTCGGACGCAACTCGCGAACATTACAAAATGTAAAACACAATACATACACACAGCACATACATAAAAACCTTACCTACACCAAGAGGCAGCACCCAAGACCTCAAAAATGCTACTTAGACCTCGATTTTACTCAAAATAAAAGAGTTTAGAGACTAAAAAAAAATCTAAGCGAGAGAAAAAATGGCCGCCGAACAAAACGAAAACGAGGCTACAGCACTCTAAACTCGCAAAACACCACAAGAAACTCGCAAAACACAACAAGAAACTCGCAAAACGCCACAAACGACATACGGATATTCATACCACATAGTGCACACATTCAGCATGCTTACACAGCAGCTCCACACCACTAATGCTGCAGCAACATCAACACACATTGCCAGCTCTTCATCACAATGCTTCAAAATAGGTACAGTATATTCATTTAGTAATGTATTACATATTAATTATACACCAAACAGCATTAGCTACCTTACAATTTCATTGCCGTCATTTTTTGACAGGCAATTCGCTAGTATTCTTTATATTCTACTACCGACTTGCCCGTCAAAAAATGACAGTCAATAAAAGAAAGTGTTGAAATGCTGTTTGTCACACAATGTGAGTGTACTGTGTGCCTCAACTAACTAAATTCATCAAAAAGCAGAAATCTACATTGCATAAAATAAAAAAACGAAAATCAGCAAAAATAAAAAATGTCCATTACAGAACAAAAAAAAAAACCTAAGTCACAAAAAATAAAAAAAGGAACATTACAGAAAATAAAATAAAAAAATACATTACAACCCCCCCCCCCCCCCACTACAAAATAAAAAAAAAAATTACACACCTGAAAAGGAAATAAATATATTACATACAATACAATACAATACATATAATACATACAATACAATACAATTAAATAAAATACAATACAATTAAATACAATACAATACACCCCTATCTAATATACATCCCACTATGTAATATACATCCCACTATGTAATATACATCCCACTATGTAATGTAATATACATCCCACTATCTAATATACAATACTATCTAATAATACATCCCCCTATCTATCTATGTAATTTTCAATAAATACTATCTATATACTATACATCCCCCTATCTATCTAATATACAATACATGCTATCTCTATATATAGCAACCCTAATTCTAAGCTACAATAAAATAATTAAGACCACTTACCTTTGAGATGTTTCTTCAGATCAGCAACCTAGGGTAAAAAAAGATTTAAAAAATTAATACAACACGTTTACATGAAATAACTAAACATTCTAAACATTCTAAATATTTTAAACATTATACTCACCTTTCCAGCATGTCCCGTTCCAGCATGTCACGTCCCAGCATGTCACGTCCTCCATGTTTGCCTCTGCAGCGCTGCTCCTGTTAAAAAAAAACATAACATTAGCACAGATACATAAACCTAAAACAAGGTGAAATAAACACAATCTACATTATACTTACCTCCCCGCGATGTCTCCGGCCTCCTGGTGTTCTGCTCCGGAAGCATCCGCGCGTAAAAAAAAACAAAAAAACACACAGATGTCTCCGACGCTAATGAGCTTCCTACAGAGTGTTCCAGAATAAAATTGGCAATGGCGGCTTCTGATTGGCTGAAAAGGCTGTCTATCAAATTCAGCCAATGAGAAGACCCCAATTGTGAACCAATGAAAAAAGTATACACCCCAAAATACAACACTGATTGGATAACACATCTGTCAATCTTTATTTTAACCAATCCTAAGGCTTTATTGCCATCAGCCAATCACAATGGAATATACCCCCACATACTGATTGGTGAAGACATCTGCGCCTTCCCATTGGCTGTAATATTGATTGATATTAACAATAGCCAATGAGAATGCGCAAATCCTTCACCAATTAGTATGTGGGGGTGTATTCCATTGTGATTGGCTATTGTCAGTGCAACCAATCAGAATGCGCAGATGCTTCAACCAATCACCCTCTGGGGGTGTATTCCATTGTGATTGGCTGAAGGCATCTGCGCCTTTTGATTGGTTTAAATAAAGATTGACAGGTGCATTATCCAATCAGAGTGGGATTTTAGGGTGTATCCCTTTCTCATTGCTTCACACATTGGCGCCTCCTGATTGGGTGAATTTGATAGACAGCGTTTTCAACCAATCAGAAGGCGCCATTGCTTATTTTGTTCCGGAAAAGTCTCCGGGAGCCTCATTAGCGTCGGGGATGTCCGTGAGTGCGGATGTAAGTATATTTATTTATTATTTTTTTTATACAGGGCGGGGAATAGGATCCGGAGGAGGCCAGAGACATCGCGGGGAGGTAAGTAGAATGTAGATTATGTTTATTTTATTTTGATGTATGTGTATTAATGTTATGTTTTTTTTAACTGGTGCCGCTCCAAAGAAGGATTAAAAGAATAAGGACGGGACATGCCGGAAAGGTGAGTGGAGTATTTAGAATGTATAGAATGTTTATTTATGTACTGTAAACGGGTTGCACTAATTATTCATTTGATTTTTTTCCGTAGGTGGCTGATCTCAATGGACATCTGCAAAGGTAAGTGGTCTTAATTATTTTATTTTAGCTTAGAATTAGATTATTTTATATATAGATAGAATTTACTGTATGTTAGCTAGGGGTATGCATTTTATATAGATAGCATAGAATGTATTGTATATTAAATTATGGTATTTATTTAGATAGATTGGGGATGTATATTATATAGATACAATGTATATTAGATTATGGTATTTATTTAGATAGATTGTGTGATGTATATTAGATAGGGGTGTATTGTATTGTATTGTATTTGTATTGTATGTATTTGTATTGTATGTATTTGTATTATATGTGTTTCCTTTTCAGTTGTAATGTTTTTTTATTATTTTCTGTAATGTTTCTTTTTTTATTTTTTGTGACAGGTTTTTTTATTTTCTGTAATGTCGATTTTTTTGTGAGTTAGGTTTTTTATTTTATGTAATGTAGATTTTTTTGTGTGACTTTAGGCTTTCTATTTTGTGTAATTAGAGTGGTGGGGGTTATTAGGGGGTAGGTAGTGTAGGTGTTAATAGGTTAGTGTAGAGGGTGTTTAGTTGATATTTAATGTTTTATTGGGGGGGTATAGTGCAGTGTAGTGTTTATACTTAGTGTCATGATGGTCCTTGAGGACCATCATGGCACTTATGTGGTTAATGTAGTGTTGTAACAGGCCCATAATGGTCTTAATATACCCTTATGGGACTGATAGGATTAAATATATATATATATATATATATATATATATATATATATATATATTGACCCCCATGAGTGACAGGGTTAATGAGGGGCTTATGGGGGTCTATATTGACCCCCATGAGTGACAGGGTTAATGAGGGGTTTATGGGGGTCTGTATTGACCCCAATGATTGACAGGGTGATAGTGTATATTTGTTTTCTTTTACAACGGGTCCTTTAAGGACCTTTATGGTCCTTTAAGGACCTGTAATGTGGGAATTTTTAATTTTGATTGCAGCGGGGGTCCCCGATCTCGTGCAATCGGGACCCCCACTGCGATGGTTAATGTGGGGTTAATGCAGGGCTCCGAGCTTATCTCGGATCCCCTTGGGTTAATGCGGGTTTCCGAGCTTATCTCGGATCCCTTCTTGGGTAAGTTGTACGTGGCTGGGCTGTGAGCATCGTTTTCGGTTTTTTTGGCGGCCATTTTTTCTCTCGCTTCGGTGATTTTCGTGTGTCTGAACTCGGTAATTTGGACTTAAAT
The DNA here is from genome assembly GCA_027410445.1 of Discoglossus pictus. Lineage (NCBI taxonomy): Eukaryota > Metazoa > Chordata > Amphibia > Anura > Alytidae > Discoglossus > Discoglossus pictus. Next base: position 342,371,479 of record CM050163.1, on the reverse strand, counting down.
GGAGGTGTAACTTCACTTTCAGAGGTCCTGGGTGCCCCCCCTTGCTATGGGTAAGCTTTTTATGTAGTTTTTGTGAGTATTTGGTGTGTTTTCACTGTTTTTAGTTGCGCGCGGGTCGGCCGTTATAGTCGTATTTTTAGTGCGTGTGGGTGTTTTTTTACGTTAAGGTTGTTTTTTTTTTTCTAAGTCGTGCGTGTGACTTGTTTAACGGCTCGCCTCGCTACTCGAGGCTTGCCAGCAATTGCTAAGTTGTACGTACTACGCAAACAGCGTGACGACGAATCGGAGTTGGACAATTATAATATGTGATTTCACAAGAAATAATAGGTACCGACTAGACTAGTTAGACTAACTATTACTGTTTCGCTAGAGGGCAAATAGCAGGATCTTCAAAACTGCTTTAACAGCTTTGCATAATAGCTCTAGCCATTACTGTGATTTTTAAACACTTGGACCGGCTTTACTTCTACTACAGTGTGAACGGCAGAAAGAAGAAAAAAAGTAGGCTAGTAGTAGGCTAGTAAAAGTATCACCATTTTCTTTTGAGAGACCAGTTCCAAATATACTGGATCATGCATAATTATAATGACTTTCTTGCACCAGAAAGTGCCAATGTGTATTTCACTTGAAGTGATACACAATACATTTGAGGCTATTCCAACGTAATCAGTATAATTTGTCACAATATAGTTGACATAATTTCAATTTAGATTGGACTGTTTTAGCAATTTGGTTGCATATATCCATATGGGATCATTTTACTATCAGCATATTAAAGGCATAGTTACGTTTTTATGGATTATGCATGCATCTGATAGAAGCGAATCAGTAGTGTATGAAAACATTTTGTTTAATAAACTTACTTTTTTGCAAATGTCTTCAGTTTTCCTGTACTTGATTTTGAGAGGGAATGCCCCTTAAAAACCTTAGCTAAATTAGCTTAAAATTCATAATCCATTTTGGCCAAACACGGGTATCTATAACATTATTTTGATGCCTGGGAAGAAAGTTTGTGCAGCAAAGCATCATGGGATGTGTAGTTTTAACCTCCATAAGGAAGCAAGGAGGAACTCAGAAAATGCTATGTGAATTTCTGCATTGTGCTGCTGATAGCTTGAAGGTTAGCATAGGTTTAAAGGCTTACCCAAATGCAGTGTTTCTATTGGGAGATACAAGATTAATTCCTATGTAGGCACCTCTGGGGGTGTGGAAACCAAATAAAAAATAAAAAAAAATCTTCCATCACAGCTGTTTGTTTTGTATATACTTAATTTTATTTGGCATATTTTAAATGTGTGATGTAAATATTCAACAATTAAACACAAGAAACGCTTTTAAACTTAATTTTAAAAAAAAGTTACGTTTTATCATTTTTTTTTCTCCTATATTCCTGTCCACATTTACCTAAATTACAGAATATAATCCTTGGGAAGACATTGCTCCATTAGTTCCAAAAGGTGTGCTTCTTTATATAAATTAAGTTGTCTCTGATACTTACTAGTGGATCTTTGCTGTAAGTGCTACCACCAAAATTGTAAGGTAATAACTGAAAGTACCACACACTAGTGGTTTATCTATATCTGATCAAAAGATTGGTTATTTTGCTATAGTTATGGTATGCTTTATTAAGACCAAAATTTGGGGGAAATATTACCTTGGCCCTATTATATAACTGGGAACCTAATAATGGTCTTTGAATATAGAGAAATCAAGATATGATACATAATAGTACATATTGGCCGGTAAGCTATGTTTGATCAATAAATAGTTGGATTACAAAAAATTTCAAATATTCCAGATTAGGATTAGGAACTATTTTGGCTATACTGCATCACTTTGTAGGACACTATTAGCTGTTATATATCGTGTAATTATGTTACTTTCTGCCACTATTGATAAAATAGCAGTCCTATTAAATTCCCCCAATGGTAAAACTAGTAGCCCATAAAGCAGCACGCTAGATTTACGGCTATTAAATTCTTACAGCTACTCTTACAGATACCCGCAAATAACCTTCGGTTTACAGGTGGAAAAACCTTTTGGGTTGTCGAAATCGGAACCGCCGCTAAGCCTTTGATCTGTCAAGTCCATAAATGTTACGTTCGCAAATTGCTATTAAATTGCTATGAATCCACTGAATCCACAAACCCGTAAATGACAAATGGAGCCAAAAAGCCTACCGGTACTAGGGGGTTAAAGTCCTATACGTAGAACTGTAAATGCAAATATTAACACAATACTGAATTTTGAATTAAAGGGAAAGTGATGTTAACATCAATAGCACAACATTCTCAAGCTCGCAAATCTGCAGTATAAAATACTTTTTTTATGTTTAATTTCCGTGTTATATCGATCCCGACAATCAATGTGTTAATACATATAATATAACTCACATGGTCTCGAATATAATATTGATTCATTTATTAATATTGCATTATTTCTGGAATGCAGGTCCGATCGTAACGCGTACTTCAAACCCGTAAGGTAACCTCCATTTTTCAGTGACGTAATGATGACAATCTCTTTTACCATTGACTCCATCTAAACCCGTACCTATGGGTTTGACTAATTGATCATGTTCAGGGCCGCACATGCAACGTGCGCAAGAATGGTTTACTGGTTTGAATGTAGGCCACGTCTGTTGCGGGCTTGGCTAATTTTATCTCTCTGTAACTCCGCCGAATTTCAAGCCTTCAGGCTTTGTGGTTGTACCAGTGCCGTTACAGGCTTGGAATTTAATATGCCCATGGTGTGCCAAAACCTTTCCTAGTGAGGAAGCGGGTTGTTGCTAATGCTGCGCAAAGCAAGGGCCGCAGTTGCTGGCAAGTAGCGCCAAAGGCGCTCCTTGCCATCAACTGCGGACTTTAGGCCTGCAAATGGGAAGCGAGGGGGCGCATTTGCGGACCGCATGTACGGACTTAGCATCCACAAATACGAGCCGCGGGACACAATTACGACCTTAGCCCCCGAAACCACGCGCACATGATAACATTAAAAACACAATAAATACACAAAACAAACACATAAAAAGCTTACCCACAGCAAGTGGGGGGGGGGGGGCACCCAGGACCTCTGAAAGTGAAGTTACACCTCAATTTAAGTAGAAATTCAAGAGTTTAGACACCCGAAAATCCCCTAAGCGAGAGAAAAAATGGCCACCGAAAAAAACAAAAACGAGGCTACAGGACCCTAAACAAGCAAAATACCACGAAACACATACGGATTTTACGAAAAAGCCATACGAGGTCCAACAACAAGGACGCAAAATCAGCCACAGCAACGTACCACACACATTAGGCGCCATTTTACAACACTAACTTACACAATGCTGAAGTACACAGCTACCCTAACGGATTTTCCTCGCGCACGCACACTATTTACACTACACACTGCACACATTGCTGACACTTACACAGCAGCTCCACAACACTGAAAACACACATTGTATGCTGCAGCAACATCTAAACAGATTGTCAGCTCTTCAACACAATGCTTCCTGCATATATTACTTCAAAATAGGTAAAGTATATTCATTTATTAATTTACTAATTATTTCATTAGCATATAAAAAACTACCGCCAACGCTGCTCATAGCACACAAACAACCAACAGCCTTGCAATGAGCGCCGAAGGCTCTCAGCACGAGGCTCGCATTGAGTGCTAAAGGATCTCGGAACACCAACAAAATTAATGTCTCAACCAAACACCATTACTTGCCTTACAATCTTATTGCAGTCATTTTTTGACGGGCAAGTTGCTGGTAATGTAATAATATTAAGAAAAACCTGGTAAAACACCACTGAAATTAATAGGTGCACAGAGCATACACTATATATGAATTATACAGCTATATTATTGCTATAGGCAATGTGCACATATGAAGTGGTGTGTATAACACTAAAACTTAGTTTACACATTGTACAGAATGGTGGTAACACTACTAATAGTGCATTATGTTTTAGAAATATAAGTGCCCCTCTTTGGCTATTTGAAATGTTCAGAGGTATCATATTGTAGAATTCATGTAGCATTCCCATAATGTGTATGGGTTTTCTCAAGCCATCTTATCCCAATTGTATTACTTGCATAATTTTACTAACACCTGAAATAGAAAATTGTTGGTCAAAATTTTCATAATTCAATTTTTATATTAATTTGTATTAGGAGCACTATAAACAGCTACATGAAGAGGAAGCATAGATGAAATAATGGGAAAATACCAGTGACAAGATAAAATATAACACCACTTTGTAATAAAGGTTAAGAAAATAACATATAGGAAAAATATACAGGTCAACATGAAAGGTATAACCCTGAATCAATCTCTTGTGATTCTACAGTGAATTGAAAGTGGGAAAATTAGAATTAAAGTAACATATGTTTATGTCAGTTTGGGCTGAAATATGTCTATTGCCTTAAGCAATGTGTTCTTTAAACCACAAGTTGTTTTATCATGATGATTATACAAAAGTTAGACACTGAAAAGCACACCTATCCAAATTAAGGACAATAAATCATATGTCTAAAAAAGGGTCAACCACTAAAAATAATCATGTATAATATAAATATGAATGGAAAATATAAGAAAAATAAAGCACTGTTCACAACACAAAGGAAAATTATTCAGGACACTGACAGCAGGTTTATTTTGCTTGCTCTTGCTATAAAAGGCAAGTAAAAGTAAAAAAAGATAAGATAATGAGCCCTCAGGTTACTGATTCAGACTGCATTCATTGGACAACTGAAACATTCAGATGGATTCAATCATTTATGTTTAATGTTCTGTTTATTATCCAGGAATGTTTCTTAATTATACATGAGTACAATTCATCCAAAAAAAACAAGTGCAAATATAAAAATAGAAGAAAATGAACTGACCATGGTCAATCCTAGCTTTACCAATAGCAAAATACCTAGCTCTAGCCCATATGTATTTAAGGCAAATCACTGTAACAGTAGAGTCCAGAAATTGGGGTTATGACTAGTGAATCCATTAAGAGTGGTAGAGTATCTAGTAAATAGTATTTCCCCTCATGGCTCCTTTGAAAGAAGGAAACGATATCTGAAAGTGCTGACAATAATCCCTGGGTTGCAACTAAAGTAGCTGAATTTTTATATAAATAATTAATACTTAGAGGAAGGTAATGCTGGAAGCCTAACATCAAGATTTCTAAAGGCAAATGAGTAGCTATGTATAAAATCATATTACTCCCATGCAAAAATAAAGTAAGTATTTAGATCCTTTATCCCAAACAGATTTGCTATTAGGAATGTTAAAGTCGATATAATAGACTAACTTTATATAAGTAACTGGATCTACTATGAGCATCAATGTGAATTATATATATTTATATGACAGGTAGGTAGGACCAATGTTTAATGTAGTTAAAATTCCATTAAAACTAACTAATTAAATGATTTAGAGAGAACTTCCTTTCTGTTACATTGCTACCACCTGTCATGTTGTCACTCTCAGATGCATTCACCTTATGTGTCATTTCTCATATGCCAATGGTGATCTTAATCTTCTGTTGCCCAGCAATAAATCTAACATAAATTAATATCTAACACAATACATGGTTATTGTTTATCACACTTTAATAAACCGAGTCCCATTGTCTAGATTGTTATGCATTAACTAACATTATTTTTTTAGTCTGTTGCCATCAGTATTCAGTATACAAACCACAAATTCTGAGCACACAAGTTCTGGTGTTTGGAATTTAAGACATCTTGGCACACAATTAATGGAACACAAAGTATCCAAGAATCATTTGCTTAACATGCAGGTTGGTCTGAACTCAAACACAAACTGTCTAATGACATTACCATTCATTACTAAAATCAGCAAACACTTCAGCTCAAAAGAAAAATATTGGTGTAATTTCCAGAAAGGCTTGGCTTGTTGCTATCATACAAAGGTTCGCAAACAGCAACTTACAATTCATTGGAATATCAGATAGGCATCACAGCTAACACCACAGATTTTTTTGTGTGGTTTTAAAATAGAAGGAAACCTACACAATGAATAGGAAAATAAAATCCAGGCATGACTTAGGAAAAATCAGCAGAATAAACGCATAATGTTAATTGCTATAGATATTTAGAATATGACACTTAAAAGGACATGAGACACAATTGTTTTTTTCAAACATTTAAAAGAGTACATTACAAAAGTTGATTTTGTTGATTTTTGCATGAAACATATTTAGTAAAAACTTTATTGGAAGCCAATTGGAAATGCAGAGAGCATACTTTAGTATGTAGATTTCATTGGCGGGCAGAGGGTAATACCCCAAATGCTGTTAAACTTCTGAATATGCTTTGGTGCTCTTATATCTTTATTTGAAAAAAGAAAATACACTTTGGCACATTATCAATCACTCTCTATCTGATGCAACAAAGAAAAAAATATTATCATGTCCCTTTAACATGTCAACTTAGCCACATGTTCTTCTGTAACTCTGCTTTGATTTTATAGTATAAACATTGCAGAGCCAGTGACTATTTCACGTGAGTGTTTTAAGATTAAAGACCACTCTATGTCAGATGATGAAACAACCAATGAAAATGTGTTTTAGGTGTTTTTTAAACAAGTCAAGAATCTAAAACGATCCCTTGTTGGTCACATGGCCAAGCCTTTGACATTGGCTCAAATATTGGGTGAATATTCCCCACTGTCAAACATAACCCTTCATTCATTTTGCTTCTGGATGGCACTGTTTAGTTTTTTCAATCTAGGTAAAAACATATCCAATTTTTTGTTAAATCATTAGTGTAAAATGTCCCTACTTCTGATCTGAGACTTAGGTTCTCAGCAGTAACTTTAGTGGCACTGAGCTATAAAATGCCAGTTACACTGAATTGATAGTAAATTAACGTTTTCTAACTATTTATAATGTAGAAGAGTGTTCTTGTTTCTCAGATAATATTAAAAACTATCTTTTGTGCAAAGCAGTTACCACTGTATATATCACTCCTGAAGAAGCCCTATAGTGGGTAAAATAGCGAGAAATACTATCACAGTGATTGCTACAAATATGTACCCTTGGTAGCAACAAACACTAATGTCATCACATTGCAATGCCAAGTAAAGCAGCAGTGAACAGAGAGATGAAATTACCAAGTGAATGGACTAAAGGATCACCTAAGGTCAGTGGTAACTTTGCTTTGCACAAAATCATCTTTCATATATGGTACTACATTTTTAACACTAATGGACTGTCACAATCCAGTTGCGAGGGTCCAACTCAGCACCAGAATTTTCATACTTGGCTACAGGAATCCTCCTGCCTTGAACAGTGTCCTGGATGGCATTCTTGGTGACCAGCTTGTATTCTAGGACCATCATGATGCAGAATGGGGAGCAAAGGGTTAAAACATTTTCTGGATTATGAATGCATCTGATAGAGGAGAATCAGTAGTGTATACCAAATTAAACATTTGCAAACTCACCCTGATGTTTGCTAAATCTTTTCAGTTTGAATGCTGAGGCATTTGTTAGTGGACACCCCTGAAACTCCCTGCTAAGATTAGCATAACATTCAAAATTCGTTTTGGCCAATCAGGAGAAAGAAGAAGTTAGCTGATATATTTTTATCATACTCCTGTGTTGCAAAACAGCCTGGGATGTGTAGTCTCTCTCTCTCTGTATCCTTGTGCTCTGATTTAGCTGTGAGCTCAGACCCCATCCAACAATGTAATTCCATCCTGCTGCAAGTACTTCCTTTGAAAGGTCAAACTCTGTACCTGGCTGCTTTCCTGTGTGTACTTGGTTATGAAAGCTTCCTCTAAGTGTGCAAAGCTGGATTTTACTTTCCTGCCCATAACATTGTAAGTAAACTGAACTTATCTATATAACACATATTTTTCTGATGCCTGTTTCTTGCCAAGAATTTGAAACCAAGGAAACTTTTATATACCTTTAATTCACTTAAACTATTTGAATCTCCTGTCCACAGAACCAGGCAAGTTCTTATGAAGATGCACAGTCCACCGTTCAAACCACCTTTCTCTGGTGACAGAACTAGCAAGGACTGTAATGGTGACCACACGGCAACTGACCACAATCATACCCAGGAAGGTGCAGGGTGGAGTCAGTGCCTCAAAGTGGGCCATCACAAGGCCAATCTCAGAGATGTCCTCCTCCCAATGCAAAGTCAATGGGGGAATGGAGAGGACAAATATCTTTAAGGTAGAGGTATTCAGTGGCGATCAGCAGACTCCAAGTAGGTCATCACAGAGAAAAAAGGACTGCAGGTGGCTTGTATCTCACTTCTAAATAGTTAAGTATTACCTACGTAATTGTATTATCTGAGGATCAAAATGCTGTTATTAGTGCTAATGCCACCTTGTATTAGTGATACAGCAATTTGCTAGCGGACCCTATTTTGTTTCTTGGAACTTTTTTCCACTAATATGCACTGTTATCGCCCTTTAAAGGATACATGAAAAACAACACTCTAAAAGAAGTTATTTGTAAATGTGTCAGTATATTGTATTTCAGAGCACACTAAACTGATTCAGATGTTTAGCTGCTCTTGAGGGATTGTCCCCGTCAAGCAGGAATAAAACTGGATGTCATACTTGTCAGCCAAAAAAAACTACTGTAGATATAGCAGTACGCTCTGTTCATTTCCTGCTGACTTCTAGTTTAGAAATGTTTCACCTATTATTTTCCATGCAATTACAACTTTTGTAATATCTAAAACACACTGTTTGAAATGCATGAAAATATCTGTACCATGTACTTTTAAATACATTATATAATTTTACATAGCTATGTAACAGGTCCACCTGTTCTTTGAATAATTTTGTCATTTTATTTTCACATGCAACAACAACAACAGCTTTCCTTATGTGAATATAAAATAAAATATATAAAAACTACTGAAAACACTTAGTAATATCTCTGCAATTGCTAATTTTAGCAAAACTAAACATATCGCAGTAGCATTTTGTCTTATTAAATTCTGCATGTTTTGAACCAGCTCTGTCATGACAACACTTTATATAATAGCAGTGTTAAAAAAACATAATGACTAATGCATGTGTACCTTAAAGGAGCACATCAAAAGGCTCAGTTATTACATAAATGACAATTACACATAAAATATCAATGCAACTGGTTGCTATTAAAACAAATTATGTGGCTATTGTAGGCATAAATCACCTGTAACTTTGGCCCTATTCTATTGGCCAAATCATACATTTATACGCACTTAAAACCACTCTTAAATGTGCCACGTATTCTATTAGCTACTCACAATCTGATTACGAGTTTCCCACCCACAATTACTACGGACCAGCCAAAGGCGCAATGTTGGCCTTAGAACTCCATTGGTTTTAGCACAGCTCGAATATTACTAGCTCTAAATAATTAAAGTTACACAAAATCGGTATTCTACAAGGCCCTAAATTAGTCTAAATAGGACTCGCAGGGGCTTTTTCAAACACATATTATAGCTGTAGCAGCCATTAAACACACAATACTGTACTTTAAAAGCATGAGAAGTCATAGAAAGACGTTAGAATTGACTGCACAACAGTCTCAAACCCGCAAATATTCAATTAAAAATTATTATTTTTAACTGTTATGTATTTGTAATATCGATCCCGGGACTCAAGGGGTTAATACATATCATGAAACCCAAATGGACTAAAACAGATGATCTAATGCATTTTATAGAGTGCTAGAGTGCATGATTGCGAGCCTGATCTGCAAATATTACTTATTAGCTCTCATTCGTAAACTCTGATTGTGTTACGTGTAACTTCCACGGTTTAATGACGTCATGATGACGTTCTCATTATAGTGGGCGTGATAACCAGGAAGAGCAGGATTTACTAAAAATAATGAGAGACAATGCTTTACCACTTATACGTCTTTACAAATACACTGATTTAAAGTTACATGGAACACAACTGTTTTAACAGCATTTAAAAGAGCACAATTTAAACATTAAAAAAGTTATTTTTTACATAAAAAAATAGTAAACCTGTTTAAACTACACTGAAACTGAGAGGAAATGCAGAGAGCACACTTTAGTCTAGTACTGTATTTTTATGTATACTTTTCATTTCTGCAAAGAGTAGTATATTTGCTGTTTAATTATTATTTTGTGATAATTAGCTTTAGTGGGTAATACATTGAAAGGTAGATGTCAGCAACCTATGACGCTATAGGAAAATGTTGGAGAGACTAAAACATTAGTCTTTTGACATCTTCAGAAATTCAGAAGTGGAGTGCAAGATTACAGATCCTGACTTCCATGCTGTGTGCATCTCACATGCCCTAATTTCTCAAAATATAGACTTTTTAGAAATACAGAAAACAATGTTAATTTGCACATGCATTGTGAGTTTTCTCTACTTATTTAGTTCTAATTTTTTAAAGGAAAATCCAATTTTTTTTTTGTGTATGAGTTAGTTATTTAAAACCCCAAATCTCTACTTTTAAACTACATTTTCTGATTTATAAAATATGTTCCACTGTAGATTGCAGTGACACTAATGTTTGTTTTTCCTCTATGAAATACGTTTTATAAAACTTGCTTTAATATGTCGGAACACATCCAAAATCCCAACAAGAAATAAAGATTCAAACATTTTGCTTCTTCCATGTCAGTTCTCCTTTACAGTGAGAAATTTTTTTCAGGTACTTAGGGATCATGGAGAAAAAAAGGCATTCTAGGATGTGATCTGTGAATAGCTGAGAAGTGCGCATGAGATTCTCTCTGTTAAGGAGGCAGGGGGTGTAAGTATTTGGATTAGGATTACTTAATGGGCACATTTAGCATGAGTTTCAAATAGTTTAAAACAACATATATTTTTCCTTAACGTAATTTCATGTATTACTGCTATTTTGACTTATAAGCCTTTATTAACTTTTGCAAGGACCTGGAGACTAGAGCCAAATGAGCCCCTAAACTAAAAAGTGTCAAAAAATGGAAAGATTTTGAAACGCAAAGAAAAAAAGAGCCATAAGTGTAAACTTGAACATGATACTGTTGTGATTTATCTTCTACTGTGCATACTATATGCATACAAAAACATTGAACTGCTGAGAGTGCTGGTAATGCAAAGTAAACAAAGTTGTATTTGAGTAAGTACCACATTATGAACAACATTGAGAAACTGAGAATCTTTGGTTTGTGTGGATAAAAGATTCAACAAAATGCCACCTGACTCTTGGCATTCTTCTCATAAGAAAAAAGGCACTATAATTGCTTGAGGGCCCAGGCCATTGAGGGAAGTGACATGGATTTAAGTTAGTATACATGGTTTGGGCAATTCAGGAAGAGGGAAATGTTGCATTACTTCAAGGTTACAGGTGAGGCAGTATCTACCAATCGTGCGGCAGTGAGTGTTTTTTCTGAAGAGATGAAGAAAATTATCCAAGAAGGTGGCTCCACTCAAGCAGGCAAAATGTGGATGAGACTTGATTGCTTTGGAAGCAGATGATGTCCTATATATCTTGAGGAACAGGATCTGTGAGGACATCATACAGTTGGCAGTAAAAGCAAGCTTGATGAGATCAACATTTAAGATATTCAAGTGGTGTTTGATTCTCACTCTGAAGACCTTACAGATGAAGAGTTGATTCAAGAGGGCGAAGGCTGAAGTTTTAAAAGAAAGGAAGAACCATGACACAATTACACAATTTGTTCTCCATTATTGATAGTGCTTGAAAATGATGGCCATGTTAAATGAGCTTGGAAAGTTAAAATTGTCATCAGAGAATCATCAAAACATTAAAAAGTTCTGAATGAAAGTAATGTGCAAGAAGCCAAGCTGCTTATGAGCCTCAGCCTTCAACCTCTGGTATCCCTTGATCCCCCATTGCAATGGGAGGGTAAGAAGATGACCAAATGGATGATTGAGAAATTGTGGAGTGCGAAGAACTCTTCACCACTGTTTTCACAGAGTTCTTTTAAATGTATTGTTCTTTTTTGTAGTAAAGGCCAGTGGTGGAGCTATTGCTGATGCAGCATATGTAAAGTACCGGGGCCCACAACAGGGTAGGGGTCCTGTGCTACTGACAGAGGAATCTTAATTTATTTGATGAGGATGTCAAATAATTATATAAAGGTATATAATTTATAGAAAGGTGATCTGTTAACCATAGGGTTAATCTGATTATCTACATATAATTTGGGCTTTTTTATTGACAACGACAGATAGAAAGAGAAGTTTCAAAGAGGCCCCAAATTATTTTGAACTAGGGTCCTCCATTCACTAGCTCAGTCACTGAACGTATATGTTTCTGCACTGTTTTCACTGACTTTTCATGGATTTACTGTTCTGTTTTGCTGTTAATGTTGAATTGCATAAACACTGAGTGTCAATGTCATTTGTTTCGAAGTGTATCTTTACACTGTACTGTGCATAATAAGTAGCTATGAAAGTGCTTAACAAGTATATGTAATTAGTGGACCAATGTAATGCTTATAAATGTGATTTTATATCAGCTTACTGTGCATATAGAAATAAATATGGTAAATAACATGGATAAAAGCTGAATGTAAACGGTTTAGGAGAATTTTTACTTTTAAAAGTGTGTAAATTACCATTGTTCTGGCAAACCCACCCTATTGGCACCAGATAGCAGCCAGAGTGTAAACCACCAGAACAATGGCAATTTGCAAGCCTTTAAAAATATAATTCTCCCAAACCCTTTACCAACAGCTTTTATCTGTGGTATTTACCATATTTACTTCTATGTGCACAATAAACTGGTATAAAATCACTTTTTTATAGCAGTAAATGAAGTTTAATTAAATTAAATGCCTTTTTAGGTTATGTTATGGTAACTATTGTTAACTATTATAGTTATTGCATATATTTCAATGCGAGTTGATATTGATTTAAAGAATTTGGTGTCAATTTCGAGGCTTATAAAACATTTTAAAAAATCCCATTGAAATTAGTGGTAATTAATCTTTCGACTCATGAGACTTTGACTAATGAAGGCATTTTCAAAAACACAGTACCATTATAAGCCAGGGAAGACTATATTTTATTAGATACTTCTACTAATTCCAGAAAGTGAAAAGCATGACATAGTTCCTTTAAGGTATAAAACAATGAGAGAGAAAAAAACATCCTAATATTCTGTAGAGGGACACATCTGGCTTCTAGATACTACCTTTTTCTCCTTGCCTTTTTCTAAGACAAAAACACAGTCTTCATCTACATATAATCAAGTATTCCTCCCATTTAAACTATATTAAACAGAACAGTATGTGCTACCAGCTGGTCTGATATATCACAGAAATTTAGCAAAATAAAAGTTTTCATGCTACAAGATTTGGCAGGAACAAATACAGCTTTATAGAATGTTTTTAATGTTTTTTTATTTATAGTGATAACAATGACTTTTTATTTTAAAAAAATTCTGCACAATGGCAGTTTGAATTGAAAGGATGAGTAACAGAAGACACAAGAGAGAGAAAGATAAGTACAGTGCTGAGAGGATTAGCCAAGTGAAAAAAAAATAAGGTCTAGAGATGAGAGGTTATGTGGTACAGTGAATAAGTATTAGAATGGAGGGGTAAAGTGGAGCATGGATGGGATAAAGTGAGGAGAAGGTAGAGTTAGATACCATTCCCACACTAATGAGATCAAAAAGATCAAAACAGTACTGTATTTGGGAAGACTCTGACCACACATACATATCCATCCTATGCTTTCCTCAAAAGTTGTGTTATAACACCTTGCATATACTATAAAGGAACCGTATTACAAATGGCTATTGAATTAGAGTGTACCAGATTGCAGAGCAAACAATACATTTATTGTGATTTTGAGCATTAAACAAGTTCTGTGACGTCTTATAGACATGCAAATATTCACACAAATGTTCTGGTTTGCATCATGTACTCTATAATGTCTTAGCTCATCCTTTTAATCACCTTAAGTTAAATTAGCTTGTGGTTTTATAAATATACTGAAGATTGGTGTAGACCGTGTCTCTGTTATTTATTCTGTTATTTTTTTTTTTTTAAACCCCTCCCTTGAATATACTTTATTTTGTAACATTTACTTAATTTTTACTTGAGTCACATCTCTTGAAAGCTTATCACTCCAAATACAATGTTTGTGCTATAAATAATGTATAAAAAGCAGGAATTTGCTAAGAAATGATGATGGGTAGATATGAGAGAGATGGTGGAGGTTTCAAAAGAGTAGATAAAGTTAATTGATAAAAGTGAATGATTTGTGGGACATCACTGGATCATAGGCTGAAAGACAGAACTACCTGCAGTCCAAGGCTTATAATGTCTCCTAGCACTGTTTTTTTTGTTCTCCCAATAATGTGCATTAATACCAATAATGCCAATATTAGTATGGCAAATATATGAATATGCTAAATCATTAAACTGGTCAGGTGATGAGATGGAGTAGTCTTAAAGGTTACTACTGAAAATATCCGGGATGTTAATTATCCAATATTATCAGATAATCATTATGAGAGAATCATACAGATTGTACATGAGCTAAAAATCCTTACACCTTCATTACATTACACTTTCATTCCATGTATATCTTTTAACTGTGTATTTAATTTTACAGATGCACTTATCATTTTAATATAGAAAAGTAGCATTATTCAAGTTTAAATTCAACAAAATAGATGTAACAATATAAAGATCCTGGAAATTCAAAGAATATCTAATGAGATAAAGATTGTTGTGTGCCCAAAACTTAGTGTGCTGTATAGGTTAGTTCATTTTGTTTTTAATGTTTTATTTGTCGGACACAAAGTACAGATGTCAAAAGGAAATCAAAGGGACTGAGAATCAATTATAACTGAACTAAAATAGAATATAGTTCATATTTAGAAATTATTTTCTATGTAGTATGTTGAGCACCATTCTTCCCCCCTCCTTTAACTATTCCACTGAAATTAATAACACTTGGTTGGACTTTTAAAACATGGATGGCAAGCTAACAGATTTTAGTGACAGTAGTGGTCCTCCACTCCATAATCTTGTCCCAGCACTTAATCTTCCAGAGCAGGAAGAACCTTTTTCTAACTGGGCAGTGACTGAGCAAGGGGCATTGTTAAAGAACACCTTGCTGAGCGAGCCAACTACACTGATCTGAGTCCTGCTATGTGGTCTCAGGAGCAGGATGAAGAGCCAGGTCTGCATTGACCAGAGGTGTCAACAAATAAATGTGGATCACCTTCATCTAAGTGCACATTAAACCTAGCTCTGGCCCTGACACCATAATCAGTTGCTGTGGATTCTTAAATAGTAAGAATTTGTGTGTCACAGATTTAACAGGAAAATGGGCAGCAGTTTTCTTAAAATAAGCAGTGTGTTAATAGTGAATTTATAAATGGTTTTGAATGGAATTTGATCTTTGCATTATAGTATATGTAACTCAACCATCATATGGTTCTTTGACACAATTTCTTATCAATGCAGTTTCAGAAAAGATAAGTTTAAGGATTGTATCTATTTGCTATTTCCATTCAAATATTTGCCTAGTTTATTTGGTTACTAAACTCCTCTCAATTTTAGTCATTCATACCTTCTTCAATCAAACAATTTTGTTCTAATATTGCAGTTGCTCATTACAATGTGTAGTTCTCCATACCTCTGTGTACATTTTCTTCTTAAATTACATAACTTACCATATCTCTCCTTTTGTTTGTGCTTGTCTGTCCTCATATCCTCCTGATATCCTCCTGATCAGTTCTCACAAATGACACTCCTGATTTACTCTCATGAATTACTCTTCAAATCTACCACCATGAAATACTCTCCTGATCAAGTGAACACATTTCCATAGTTACAACCATGAAGTAGTCTCCAAATTTATCTTTGTGATCTACTCTACTGATCTACCCCTATACACATCTCTTGATATATAGTTCTCTCCTTATCTGACCAAATTACTCAACTGAACAACTCCCCTAATCGTACCCCATAATTTACTTTTCTAACCTGTTTTGATGGGATATGTTCCTAATCTTGGCTTATGAAGCATAGTATTGATCCTTCCCTGTAATATTGTCACCTGAGCCGTCCCATAAATTATTCTTACAATCAACCCACATCAACTTCTATCCTTATTTGTCAACATGAACTACTTTCTTGATCTTCCCTCACAATCTACTCTCCTACACCACATATCACATATCTAATTGTGAGCGTACAGGCCGTTGCTCACGCTTGCGGGCTCGCGCAGCGAGCCCACAAGAACTGCGTCCCTCGCAAATGCGGGTCCTTGTGCAGCGAGGGCCCGCATTTGCGGTGGTGGGAGCATCCCAACGTCCCCACAAATGCGGATCCTCGCGAAGCGAGGGTCCGCATTTGCGGAGGTGGAGGCTCCAACGTCGGCTGTGTTAACACAAACACACCACACACACGACTTTTTAACAAAAAAAACCCAACCTACCAGCTAACAAAAACCCAAAGTAACGTCCCCGCAAATTTGGATCCTCGCGAAGCGAGGGTCCGCATTTGCGGAGGTGGAGGCTCCAACGTCGGCTGTGTTAACACACACATACACACACACGACTTTTTAACAAAAAAAAACTCAAAGGCGCCTCACACCCGCTTACACACAGACACACACACGCAAGACTTAAAAAAAAAACACCAAAAAGGCCCCTCACACGCTCTTAACACACATACGCACGACTTAGAAACAAATACACTGCGTCGTACACGTAAAAGCCAACTGCGTCTCTTGCAAAAAAATACGGCCGCATCGCAACAAAATACGTCCGCATGGCAAAAAAAATACGTCCGCGAAACGACTCATTCCAAACGCCGCGCATCAAAACATCACAAACACAAGAAATAAACACAACGAACACATAAAAAGCTTACTTACAGCAAGGGGGGGGCATCCGGCACCTCCCAAAGTTAACTTACACGTCCATTTAAGTCCAAAAAAATGAGTTTAAACTGCGGAAAATTGCCCAAGCGAGAGAAAAAATGGCCGCCGAATAAAAAACGAAAACGAGGCTTCAGACGTAACTACACTACAGTAACTCGCAAGAATGAAATAGATACTATACGGAACGTACCACACTCATATTAAACACCATTTTGGACACTACTACGCACAAAATGGCGGATAGAACGCAAATTGTAAGCTGGAACGCAAATAGCGCATGCGTATTGCGTTCTAACGGTCTGAGGCACTTGAAAGTTTAAAAAAATACTGCCTACTTTCCAGAAATTTCTACAAGGTTATAAATACTGCCTACTTTCCAGAAATGTCTACATTTCTACTCAGGTGATGAACGGCGTGACTTCAGAGTTAACTGCTGCTGTTACTTGAGAAGACAATTCTTTCCTAATTTACTACTTTACTTTGTGCAAATTACAACTGAGAGGTAAGCTATAATATATTACATTTTATTATCAAGACAGGACAAAAAAAATTGAACTATGAAAATGTGATTTATGTATAGTGAAATGTGCCACGCACATTTATGTGTATAGCCCCTGCAACAAACTGATCTTGAACCAAACTAATTTAACAACTATATTTAAATGTCATTAAAAAATTTTAATTTTAATATTAAAATATGAGTCATGTATACTGATATGTGACACGCACATATATGTGTATCATGTATAGTCACATGTCACACACACATTTATGTGTGTAGGCCCCCCAAAAATAAGGTTCATTTAACAAAAAAAAAACATTTTAACTAACAAAATGTGATTTATGTATAGTGACATGTGGCACGCACATTTATGTGTATAGACCCTGCAACAAACTGATCTTAAAACAAACTAAACAACTACATTTAAATGGCATTACAAAAAAAAATGGAATATTAAAATATGATTCATGTATACTCATATGTGACACGCACAAATATGTGTATCATCTATAGTCACATGTCACACACACATTTATGTGTGTAGGCCCAAAAAATAAATAAGGTTCATTTAACAATTAAAATATGATTCATGTATAGGGACATGTGACACGCACACACAAAAAAATTACATTTAACTTCAAAAATGTGCTTCATGTATGTGACATTTATGTGTGTAGGCCCCCCAAAAAATAATGTTCATTGAAAATAATTACAGAAGTATATTTAAATGACATTAATTTATTGCAATTCAATATATAACCTAAAGCTCAATCTTTCTCCTTTTTTTTGTATATTCAAACAGACTCAGCATCAACAGCGTTAATCAACAATTTGCACCGTGCACTGTGAACCACAATCCATTTTAAAGAACACCAACAAAGAAGAAGAGGTAAGATAGAAAAATACATTACATGCTGAAAAAGACCATGCTTTGCTAAATCAAAAAGAGGAAATATACAATTAACCATTTCACTTTCTTTTTCAAACGGACACTACAAGAAGACCGGCGGATTAAGATTGGCAGGAGGGGACCCTCTCTCATTCGACACTTCAATCAAGGTAAAGTATAAAGTACAAAAATGAAACCAACTATGAGCCTCATTCAATTCCGAGTTGCCCAATTGAATAGGGCTCTATATAAGCACATACAAAAAAATGTGACTGAACTTTTTAGTTACTGAACTTCTATCCAAAACCAAGGTTTTCACTAACTAAAAACTTCTGTCAAAAAATATGTTATGTGCTTATATAGAGCCCTATTCAATTGCCAAAATTCTAATTGAATGAGGACCTACATATGTTTAATGCCCGCCAATATAACAAATGCAGCAAGCAAAGGCCCTCATTCAATTGCTATTTTGGACAATTGAATAGGGCTCTAAATAAGCGCATAACATATGTTTTTCAAATAAGTTTTTGGAGCCTCATTCAATTGCGAATTGCACAATTGAATAGGGCTCTATATAAGCACATAGAATATTTTTTTAAAGAACTTTTTAGTTAATGAACTTCTATCCAAAAGCAAGGTCTTCACTAACTAAAAACTTCTGTCAAAAAAATATGTTATGTGCTTATATAGAGCCCTATTCAATTGGAAAAATTGCAATTGAATGAGGACCTTAGTTACTGAAAACCCTGCTTTTGGATAGATGCTCACTCTCTCATTCAATTGCAATTTGGCCAATATAATAGGGCTCTAAATAAGCACATAACATATATTTTTTAAAGAAGTTTTTAGTTAGTGAAAACCTTGCTTTTGGATAGATGTTTACTAACTAAAAACTTCTTTAAAAAAATATGTTATGTGCTTATTTAGAGCCCTATTCAATTGGCCAAATTGCAATTGAATGAGGGCCTTACTAACTAAAAACCTATTTAAAAAACATATGTCATGTGCTTATTTACATCCCTATTCAATTGGCAAAATCGCAATTGAATGAGGGTCTAATTAAGTAAATCAAGACCATCATTCAGTTGCAATTTGGCTGATTGAATAGGGCCCTAAATAAGCACATAACATATATTTTTTAAAGAAGTTTTTAGTTAGCAAGCATCTATCCAAAAGAAAGGTTTTCACTAACTAAAAACGTATTTAATAAAAATATGCTATGTGCTTCTTTAGGGCCCTATTCAATTGGCCACATGGCAATTGAATGAGGCCCCAAGTATGCAACATAGGGTACACACAAAATAGCATTGTACAAAAAAAACACTAACAAATAGCAAACTAAATTCATATTCTTATTTAATGTTTAACAACCTATAAGCCTTACAAACAAGCCTAAATAACCATACCAAAAGTGGTATACACAAAACAGGATTGTACCAAAATCACACAAACACATAGCAAACTAAATTAATTTTCTTCTTTAATGTTTAAGAACCTTTAAGAACCTATAAGCCTTACAAACAAACCTAAATAACCATACCAAAAGTGGTACACACAAAACAGGATTGTACCAAAATCACACAAACACATAGCAAACTAAATTAATCTTTTTCTTTAATGTTTAAGAACCTATAAGCCTTACAAAGAAGCCTAAAAAAGGAAACCAAAAGTGGTACACACAAAACAGGATTGAACAAAAACTCACACAAACACATAGCAAACTACATTAATATTCTTCAATAATGTTTAAGAACCTATAAGCCTTACACAGAAGCCGAAATAAGCATAACTACAGTGTGGGACACAAAATAGGATAATGCTAAAACCATTGCAATCATATACAAAATAATTTACAAAAAAATAATTACACTATAAAAAAATTATATATGGAATAGAAAAATACATTTTAATTATTTTGAAAAGGTTGCACAAAAAAATAAATAGCAGAAAAATTCACCATAACACATACAATACACACAAAAAATGTCATTTTTTAGTTACTACAAATACATTCAAATCAAATAACATTTTCTTTTTTATTTTACAACAGATACTGCGTCAATATCAACGGACCAGGAGTTTCAACTGAGGACCAGACCATCGGACGAGGACTTTCAACAGAGGACTACACCATCGGACGAGGACTTTCAACAGAGGACCAGAACATCGGACGAAGACTTTCAACACAGGACCAACAAAGATTCTACTTGAAATCAAACTTCAACCAAGGTACAGTATAACAAGTAAAAAAAGAGAAAAATAAATCAGTATCTTTGCTCTGCATCGATGTCAACAGAAAATAAAATAAAATAAAAAAACACCATTAACTATAACTTTAAAAAAAATATAACTAACACATTTATCATCTATCTCTTATTTGTCTTTTAGGGCCAATAATCTTTAACAGTAAATACAAACTTCAATGTAGCCAGAAAGAAAAAAAATTGCATAGTCTAAAAAAGGCTCAAAACAGAGACTCTATACAATTTGTCATTCTAAATTTCCAGTCCTAGACCCTCATTGAATTGCCATTTGCCCAATTGAATAGTGCTCTAAATAAGAACATAACATATTTTTTAAATTTTGGATACATGTTTAATAACTAAAAACTTCTTTAAAAAATATCTTATGGCCTTATTTAGACCCATATTCAATTGACCAAATTGAAGTTGATTAAGTATAAAACGTAACCACACTGTTGATAACAATTTTTGCTGAAAACAAACTTTACATCTCAAAATAAACTAATGATACATTATTTTATTTTTACAGATTAACATGGCTGATAACGAGAGTAAACAAGAAAAGAAAAGACGCCAAGCTAGAGAACGAAGACAGAGAGCAGACAGCCAGCAGAAAACGGAGAAGAAGGAAATTCGACAAGAAAAAGAACGCAAAAGAATTGCAAGCAAAAGACTGTCACCTGCACAAATTAAAGATATGCCAAAAAAAGCTACCAAGCAAATAAAGCATTTAGAACCTGTTCCTCAAACATCAGATGACAATTTACCTGAAAAAATACAAGACATACCAAAAAAAGCCACGAAAAAAACAAAGCATTTAGAACCTGTTCATGAAACATTACATGACATTTTACCTCAACCAATACAACATATACCAAGAAAAGCCACAAAAAAAACAAAGCATTTAGAACCTGTTGTTGAAACATTATATGACATTTCACCTGATGAATATGAAAGTCAAACTACAAAACATTATGACTGAACCTACTTTTCCAAACTACAAAAATGTTAAGACAAACATAAGATCCTACAATAGTGCATATCCTTTGCATCTATGGGGGCAACATTAGCTGCTAATGTACCAGGACATGGTCCTTACTGTTTTAAAGTCCAAGGCCAAATTTATCATCGCACTTCCCATTTACATCCAGAGGAAGGAGAGCAAAGAAAATTTGCTCAACTATATGTCCTAGATACAATGGAAGCTGTTGACCAACGTATGCAGATGGAAGAAAATAAAAAATGCTTAGCCAGTGTTTTTAGAGACCTAAATAACATTATGGACAATAATCCCTACAGTAAAGCTTATAAAAAATTGGCAGAAGTAGAAAATGAACAACTACTTCATGCACAAAGACATCAATTACCAATCCCAAAGGTTAATATGGTGCTTAAAAGAGACAGACATACTGATAAACATCGTTATAACTTGCCAACATCAAATTAGGTTGCAATGGTGTTTCAAAATGATGAAGGAGAACCACCATTTCAAAGAGACATTAGAATATATCCCAGAAATGAGGAGCAACCATTCATTAATATGAGTATCTTAAGTCCAAATTTAGATCCAATGACATATCCCATCCTTTTCCCACACGGAGAAGCAGGTTGGCAACCAAAATTAACACTTCCCAGTTACCCAAATGCTAAAGCCAGAATCCGAAATAATGTTTCTATGCTTGAATTTAAAGTAGCTCAAATTGCCATTCGAAATGCATTTAATCCAATTTTATGTGGTGGAAAACTAACACAACAATGCATTATTGATTCCTATTTGCAAGTTGCGGCAAATAATTTAAACTTTATAAAATATCAACAAGATAAACTACGTGTAGAACAATATTCTGGACTAATGGACTATGTTGCTGAGGTGGCTACAAGCAGAGACATGACAGCTGGCAAAGCCATCATTTTACCATCTTCCTTTCAAGGATCTCCTCGAAATATGAGAGAAAGATACAATGATGCTATGGCTATTGTCACCAAATTTGGCAAACCCGATTTATTTCTGACATTTACATGTAATCCACAATGGCCAGAAATTACACAAAATCTACTTCTTGGACAAACTGCTTCCGATCGACCAGATTTAGTAGCCAGAGTCTTTAAGATTAAATTAAATGAATTAATACGTGACTTCACTATAAAATAGTTATTTGGCAAATGTCTTGCTTATGTATATACCAATGAATTTAAAAAAAGAGGCCTTCCACATGCACATCTTCTTATAATACTTCAAGAAAAAGATAAATTAGATACTTCGGACAAAGTGGATGCAGTCATTGTTGCTGAACTACCAGATCCAGAACTATATGGTAGACTATATGAGATTGTTACTCATCGCATGATTCATGGACCCTGTGGTGACCTTAATCCACAATCACCATGTATGGAAAATAATAAATGTTCCAAGGAATTTCCGAAAGATTATAGAGACAAAACCTATGCAAATTGTGATGGCTATCCACTTTATAAAAGAAAAGAAGGAGATAGTGCCATTATTCATGGAAAAAAAGTGGACAATAGATATGTAGTACCCTACAATCCACATTTACTCATGAAGTACAACGCCCACATCAACGTAGAAGACTGCACTTCCATCAAATACATTAAATATGTCTACAAATATATTTACAAAGGCTACAATGCAGCTACTGTAGTCGTCAAAAGTGCAGACAACCCTGAATGTAGTGAGTTAGTACATGATGAACTTGCATCTCATGTAGATGCTCGCAATGTCAGTGCACCAGAAGCTATGTGGCGGCTTTTAAAATTTGAAATGCATGATAGATCACATGCAGTATATAGATTAGCAGTACATTTGCCACAATGACATTTAGTCTATTTCCATGCTGGAAATTAAATGAATGCATTGGCCCAAAGTGAAGATCGTCACACTACACTAACTGCATGGTTTGAATTAAATTCCACTGATTCAAAAGCAACACAATACTTGATATTGAAATTCCATATCACTATGTTTTTGTGAATGGATTATGGAGACCAAGAAAAAGCAGAGGCAATAAAATAATTCCAAGAATTTACACTGTCAGTCCAAGAGATGTTGAACGTTTTTGCTTACGGATATTAATTTTAAATGTTCCTGGAGCACAAAGTTTTGAACACTTAAGAACTGTTAATGACATTGTATATGAATCCTTCCATTTAGCTGCAAGACATAGAAACTTACTATCTGATGATACAGAATGGGAAAGATGTTTAGAAGAAGCAGCACAATGTCAAATGCCACGACAGATGAGAGAACAATTTGCTTTTATTTGTATCTTCTCAAATGCTCCAAATGCATTAGCTTTGTGGGAGACTTTTAAAAGTAATATGGCTGAAGACTTTATGCGACGATACAATGAACCCATTGCACACTTAAAAGCGTTATTGGAAATCCAAGAAGAATTTTTAACTCATGGATTAAGTTGTGCAAGTTTTAATTTGCCTGATCCTTATAGATGACATAAACTTTGAAGACTATGACATTCAACTACAAGCAGAAAGAACAGAAGAAAGACTTGCAACTTTAAATACACTACAATTGCAAGCATTTCATGCCATTAAAAATGCAATAGATGATGACATGGTGACAGAGCATTATTTCTATCCTGATGGACCTGGCGGATCAGGAAAAACCTATCTGTATAATTTATTAATGAGTTCAGTACGAGCACAAGATCAAATAGCAATGGCGTTTGCCACTACTTGAATTGCTGCACTTTTGTTAGAAGGTGGAAGAACTGTTCATAGTGGATTTAAACTGCCAGTGCCTATTTTAGAAACTTCTGTGTCAGATATTCGCATGACATCATTACAAGCAAAGAAATTGAACAAATGTAAATTAATTATAATAGATGAGGCCACAATGATGTCATGCTATGCCCTCCAATGTATTGACCGTTTGCTTCGTGAAGTCATGGATAATACTTTTCCATTTGGTCGAAAGGTAATGTTGTTAGGTGGCGATTTTAGACAAACATTATGTGTCGTTGTACATGGAAATCGAACTGACATTATCGAAACCTGTATAAAGTCAAGCACAGTATGGAAACATTTTACCCATTTTCAACTGCAACAAAATATGAGATCAGAATGCCAAACTGATTTCAATGATTGGCTTATTAAAATTGGAGAAGGCAGAACAGAAAAAATACCACATTTACCTGACGACACTGTAAAGATCCCACCTCATATGATTTGTCAACAAGATATTATATCGGCTATATTTGAAGGTAGCATAAATAACGAGGAATATTCCGAGCTTGCCAACCAAGTTATACTAACGTGTAAAAATAAGGATGCATTAATCCTCAATAATGAAATCTTTAAAAAAAATTAATACACCACAAAGAAATTATCACAGTGCTGATTCTATACTTGCTGATGACAATGAAAGTCAGGCTAACTTTTCTACTGAATTCATAAACTCACTAACTCCTTCTGGAATGCTACCACATATTTTGCAGCTAAAGAAAGGTGCAATTATCATGTTACTGCGAATAGGAACCCCAAAAAAGGCCTATGCAATGGGACAAGATTAATTGTTCAACAATTAAAGGACCATTTTATAGATGCTGAAATTTTTACTGGCACCCATAAAGGAGAGAGAGTTTTCATACCAAGAATAGATTTAGCACCAAGTGAAAGTAGTCTCCCTTTTATACTTCAAAGAAGACAATTTCCCATTATTATGGCATTTGCCATGACCATTAATAAATCACAAGGTCAAACGTTCAAATCTGTGGGTATTTTCTTGGAAGAACCAGTATTTGCACATGGTCAATTGTACGTTGCGTTGTCACGGTGCAAAAAATCCACAGGCTATTAAAGTTTACATTGAAAAGAATGAAAGTCACGGTCATTTATTAGAAGATGGACGTATTTTTACTAAAAACATTGTCTACTATGAAGTACTATAACTTTTAAGTAAAGAAATAAAACACAAGCAAAACAAATTTAAAAGCATTCAAAAATACTAAACAATAAACAATTTCAGTCATAATTTATGGAAGGACTCTTTATGGATGATTCACCTCACAAAACTCTTGCCTTGCATTATTTATACAAATTATGTTAAAATGTTAATTAACTATGTTACTGTTTCTAATGTTACAAATTGGAAAACAATATTTTAAAGTTCTCTACTTCAACATATTACAAAGTTCATGTTAAGAGATCAACCACGTTTTAAGACAAAATGTAAATATTGTCTGTTATGTTAAGATTACTCCCTGTATTAAGGTTTATCGACAGTTCATGTGGTCAGGAAGGAATTTATTTCATTGGGTAGATTTTAAAGAGAGTTTTTACTGTTTTCCTTCCTCTGCATTCAATGTATATTGAAGTTAACAAAATTGCATGTTAAAAAACCATTGCCTCAAGTTTACAATATTTATTACTTTAAAGTTAAACTGTTTTTACATTCAAATGTTAATACTTTTAATACAAAATTATGTTAAAATATTCATTCACTATGTTACTGTTTATAATATTTCAAGTTGTAAAAATGTTTTTTACAGTTCCAAAGTTACACATATAAGAAACTTGAAGTTTAAAAAAATATTATGTCAAGTTTCTTACTTAAATATATTACAAAGTTAAAATTGGGTACGTTTCACCGAGGGTTTTTTACTGTTTGTTTTCCTCTGGATTAAATGTATAATATTGAAGTTAACAATTCTTCAGATAGAAATTGCATGTTAAAAAACCATTACCTCAAGTTTACAATACTGATTAGTTTAAAGTTAAACTGTTTTTACATTCAAATGTTAATACTTTTAATACAAAATTATGTTAAAAAATGTATTCACTATGTTACTGTTTATAATGTTCAAAGTTATACAAATGTTTTGTCAAGTTCCAAAGTTACACAAATAATAAAGTTAAAGTTTCAAAAAATATACTTTCAAGTTTCTTACTTACATATATTACAAAGTTCAGGTTAAAATTGTGTACGTTTCAACAAGGCTTTTTACTGTTTGCTTTCCTCGGGATTTCATGTATATTGAAGTTAACAATTCTTCACATACAAATTGCATGTTAAGAAACCATTGCCTAAAGTTTACAATAATGATTAATTTCAAGTTCCACTATACTTACATTCAAATGTTAATACAAAATGCTTTAATAATTATTGTTCACCAAGAGAACATTTTACAAAACTAAACATGTTTTAATATCACAATACAACTGTCACATAAATATATATTAATAACTAAACAACTTTCCAAACATACACATTTCATTGCCGTCATCTTTTGACGGGCAAGTCGCTAGTCACATATATAGTTGTGAGCGTACGGGCCGTTGCTCACGCTTGCGGAAGCAAGGGACGCAGTTCCCCGCAAATGCGGGTCCTCGCGAATCGAGGGCCCGCATTTGCGGTGGTGGGAGCATCCCAACGTCCCCGCCAATGCGGATCCTTGCGAAGCAAGGGTCCGCATTTGCGGAGGTGGAGGCTCCAACGTCGGCTGTGTTAAGACAAACACACCACACACACGACTTTTTAACAAAAAAAAAAACAACCTCCCTATATTAATAACTAAACAACTTTCCAAACATACACATCTCATTGCCGTCATTTTTTGACGGGCAAGTCGCTAGTCATATATAAAATCATAGGGCTACATCTTCATCATGTAGATGATGAAGTCGTAATGGAAAGTTGTTATGATTGTAATAAGAACAATTGCTGTAAATGATTAAACACTATGCGATCATAGTTTTTTTTTTTTTTTATTGATTAAGCACATTGATGTTTTCTCATAACATCATATTGCCATGGTAACATATGGTGCATCACTGGCTTCATAGCTAAATGTAAACATCCTGTATAAAGAAGCATTCCTACACATTGGTGTTTGTGATAAAACTAGATAGCTTGATCAGTTCAGATGTTAAATGCCAATGTGGGAGCATAGATAGATAGATAGATAGATAGATAGATAGATAGATAGATAGATAGATAGATAGATAGATAGATAGATAGATAGATAGATAGAATACATGGAGCTTTTTGCTTCAACCATCTTTGGTTTTATTTACTTATCCCACAGGGCTGCTAAATTAATTTAATTAAAAACAGCTGGTATTATCCCTAAGTGACTCAAAAGTTGACATTACCTCTATCAAGACTCAATTCAAGAGCTACATACACAAAAAATATTTTATGTCAATCACAGATTTAAATTAAAAACAAGCCAGTGTAAATCTAAACCCCAAAGCAATTAATAATCACTTATCAATTGTCAACGTGTCATTTGAATAATATTTTCCTTAACTATTTACACACATATATTATATTGTACCTAGTGTTGTTGGCTTCCTTGTATTACCTTGCATATTACATGTGCACTGTAACAATAACTACTTGAAATCAATTTTGCTTGATTTCTTGTCAACCTTTACCCTTCAATAAAAATATATTAATTAAAAAAAGAGAACTGGTACTCCTACATATTGTCATATGTTGTAACTGAGATTTTAAAGAGTAAATGAAAATATATAATTTTCTGTGTGTGTTTCTTAAAGGGAAGTTAGGACCCAACTAAATCACGAACTGTATCATATCTGACTATGTCTTGGCTTGTGTGCCTCTATACTTGGATATATTGGTAGAGGATTTAGCAGTAGAAAAAGAGATGTACTAATACTACTCTATAGATCCCTAGTTAGATCTCACCTAGAATATTGTGTGCAGTTCAGGAGATTTTATATTCAAACTAATTTTAACAAATCAGAAGCAATTCAAAGAAGGACACCTAAAATGGCCCATGGTCTAAAAGATCAAACTCATAAGGAAAGTCTTCATGACCTTAACATGTATAATTTAAAGGTCAGAAAGGAAAGGAGAGATATGATAAAAACCTTCAAATATATCAAACAATTTAATAAACTTCAAGAGGGAAGTATTGACCAGAAAAATAGGAGTTCAAGAACAATAGGTAGTGATTTCGAGTTGGAAGCTGAAAGATTATGGGTAGTGTGAGAAAGTACTACATAAACAGCCCTATTAAATTCCCCCAATGTGTAAAGGCGTAGTCTGTAACAGAGCCCGCAAGACTTACGGCTATTAAATTGGCCTTGTAAAGCTACCCAAAAACGACCTGAGGGTTACATGGGGAAAACCCTGCGGGATGTCGAAATCTGTACTCCGTTGCTGCAAATCCTTTGTTCTGTCAAGCCCGTAACTATTACGTTCAAAAATCGCTATTGAGTTGCTAAGAATCCACCTTCTGGAATGCGGGTCCGATCGAAACTCGTAATTGAAACCCGTAAGGCTTTGAAATCAAACCTATATTTTTCAGTGATGTAATGATGACAATCTCTTTTGACATGGGCTCCGTCTAAACCCGTAACTACGGGTTTGACTAATTAATCATGTTCACGGCCACACATGCAATGTGAGCAAAAATGGTTTACGGGTTTCCATCTCCGGCCCGTTGGTCGCGGCATGGTTGAATGTAATAGCTCTGTAACTCCAGCAAATTTCCAGCCTGCAGGCTGTGCGGTGCACCGTTGCCTCTATGGGCTTCTAGTAATTTAATATTGCCCAAAGAGTAATAGATAAGTGGGACAGCCTTCTAGTGGAAGTGGTAGAGTCAAATAAAGTAAAAAAATGTAAGCATGACTGGGATAATGCTACCTTGAGGCTTAATTAAGCCAAACCCTAGGTACACAGAATGAGTACACTAGATGGTCCTTTTAGGTACTTATCTTCTTTAAAATCTATTTTTATCTTTTTTGACTGTATGTTAAATCAAAATGTTACATTGCATTCTCCTTTATTGAAATATTTCCTTATTTCCCTTAAGTGCAATGTTTATTGCCCAACTCCATAGTTTAGGCATTTTTGAGAGTGAAATTCAAAACTTATTTCAAGACCCTTTCTTGAAAATACTTGCAGTACTTTTTTTTCAACTTCTATGAGTAAATAGATCAATTTGTATAGGTAAGAAATAAGAGGAAAATAACGACAAAATAATTATCTAAATTGTAAAATAATTTTAATAATGATAATATACATATTATTATTAGTAATATAATAACAATATAATATAATAAGATAATATAACAATATAATATAAGAAAGTGAATAATAACAATAATAATAGACATATCTACATATTATCTATATTATTACTACAGCTATACCTCGTTTAACGCTGTAGATACGGTCCAAGCAATAGGAGAGCTAAGCAAATCAGCTCTAAACGGGGCAGTTTAACATGGGGAAGATAGGGATAGGGGAACTCGTGAAAAAAAAACACAATTTCAATTGAAATTTTACCTTTTTTTGTTTTATATGAACTCCAAAGAAACAGCTAACATAACACTAACACAAACTGAACATTATCAGAAATATAAACTTTACATTATTGATACTGAAGCTTCTGCTTCACCCTGGATTCTGTTTTCTTTGGAAAATCAGAAGCGTTAAAAGGGGTCCGGCAGGCAAAAACAGCATTATATCGGAGCAATGCTATAGAAAATCAGAGCAGAAAAAGGGGTCCGGCAGGCAAAAACAGCATTATATTGGAGCAATGCTATAGAAAATCAGAGCATTAAAAGGGAGCTGGCAGGCAAAAACAGCGTTATAAAGTTTTTTTGGCATTAAAAGGGGTCTGGCAGGAAAAACTGCTCTATAGCGAATCAGTCCCTAAATGGGGTAGCTTTAAGCGGGGTATACATGTATATTGTTGATATATTATAAAATTATATTTTATTATTAATTTTTGGTAATATGTATTACTATTCATTTATGATTATATTATTAATGCAGTTATTATTAATATTACTTTTATTATTTTTTTATTATTTTATTTATGTATCATAGTTATAATGAATTAATATTATTATTTATTACTATTCTATGCATGTACATTCAAACTGGCAACTATTGCTACATACGTTCTTTATTACAAACCGCTATCATATATGGTATCAATTGCTACTAGCAAAACAGCACTTAATACAAATCTGTTTGCTAATGATGAATTTATACAATTCTTGAAAATCTACTGACTTCATTGCTTAAAAGTAGCAAAGTATTAAAACCAACCCATGTACCAGAGTACATTTGCAGAGTAAATGTGGGTCATAGTGTTTGTCAGTGAGTTTTACAAAAAATAAAATAAGTATATAAGATAATATTTTCTAATGAACAAAGTCCTTTTCAGCTGATACTATACATTTTTAATCTTACTGAGCATATCAAGTGTCTAATACAGATCACAATGTTATAATTTCAAACTAAGCTGCTCATAGCTCCTTCCTCCCAGATATTATATTATAAACTTAAAACACAAAAAATTGGAAAACACTGATTCTCACCAATATCCAGCTGTCACAAAATACCCAGAGCCTTCCTGCCAACTCTTAAAGGACTGACCCAGAATTGCTTAACAATTCTGACCCAGTCACTACAGAAAGAAGAAGCACCCAAAATGTAATCATTTAGTAGAAGCACAAGTACCAACAATACTTTTAAGAACTCAAGAACTTAATAATTTCATATGTAGAGGTTAAATTCAAGGCAAAAACCACATACCTTAAATCCCCCATAAAATGCTGAAATACTGTATAAAGGATATAGTACAGTACATTCCTATAGTCTTACAACACCCAAAGGCAGCAGTTCAGTAAAGTCACGAGGGCTAATGATATAGCACAATATAGTCATATGGCCTGAATATGAAGGATGCAGCAGCTGCTAGAAACGCAGGGTCTCCTCAGCTCTCAGTTGTTATTTGTACATTACACATTCATTGACATAGACCACCCTCATGCAAATTACAAGCCATTACTTTCTATTAAATCATTCTTCATCCAAGCGGCTCATGAGAATGTTGAATGAGAATGGACCATCTCTATAATTTCTACATTAATCGCATATTTTATAGTCAGAAATTGACTATTTAAAGTTGTTATTAAACATTTGAAACATTAGTACGGCACAGCTGGTTGTCCATATTGCACAATGATTCTGGCATTTCGAAATCTTTTGTCTATCAGGAGGGTCAGAGAAAAGTTGTCCCCTGATACATTTGCTGTTCTTGAAACCTTTCTCTGGATGTGTTAATGGAATACGGCCTGCTATGCAGTAAGTTACAGACAGATGTGTTTGGAAGCCTTACTGTTTAATTTACAGCTTCCAGCAGGAGTTATCAGTGAGCAGACAGAGATATATTATACAGAATAATTCCACAGCATTGCAAATGAAGTCCCTAAGAACCATATAACTCTTTATATATGTCATATAAAGAGGGAAGGCCACCACTCTGGGGTATTCCTATAATTACAGTAAGAGGCAAGTCCTTGTTTTTTAGGTCTAGAAAACAAACAGCATATTACATCACAGTGACTCAAAGAAAAATAAGACGAATGGCACAATAAGACATTATTTCTGACAATTTTGTAGCTACTTCGCCAGCAGTTTCCATATAAAATCACACAAACTAGCAGCCTTATTAAATTGCGATTCAGTAAATTTAAAAGGGCTCTATTTAAGCACACAGCATTTTCTTTTACAGAAGTTTTTAGTTAGTGAAGACCTTGCTTCTGGATAGAAGTTCACTAACTAAAAACTTCTGTAAAAAAATATGCTGTGTGCTTATATAGAGCCCTTTTAAATTTACTGAATCGCAATTTAATAAGGCTGATAAGTTTAGAATTTCTACTGCTTTCTGTTCCCAGTTCTGACGTGTATTGAGTGTCCAGTTGGAAAATAAGTGTAAAAGTAAAAGGCATTTATTGACATAACAGTACAAACATTTAAAACATGCAAATTAAGAAAAACAAAGCGCAAGGAGGGTTGTTCCTGGTCAAGATAGAGCTTGCATTAATAGTGTGTTCTATACCTTGATCACAACAAATGTGAGAAAGGGAGAAGTATGAAATGTTTCTATAAAGATAAAGCAAACATTCTCTCTATTAAAAAGACATCCATGCAGGTAAAATATATATGTATATATATATATATATATATATATATATATATATATATATATATATGTCTTTAACTTAAATGAAGAAACATTGCTTAACTGCCAATATATTTTGTTTAATGATTACATTTTTTAATTTTGATTATGAATTCTATGTTCACGCTTGATGGGTACAAGAACCATCAAGGAAATACACAAGACTTTAAATAATTACTTGTTGTTGCAGATTGGTTCCTTTGACTAAGTTACATTGACAATGTCTTAATTGGTTTTAAATGTAACTTAAGTTAATAAATTCTTGATGAACACTTAGAATTGTGAGTCATTCATAAAAATGTATGAAATCTGTGCAACTGAGGGTTATTGTGAATTATAGTCGCCCATGCTCTTTGTGTGAAAAACAGAAAGATAAAATAACATATATTATTAAATAAAATTAACAATTATTTGATAAGAACTTCATTAGATATTGGACTCTTCCAAACATTGGAGATAGAGTTCATTGTACCCAGAAAAATACAAATTTGAAGTTCTGCTGAAATAATGCTGAGATAGGGTTGAATTGTTCTTTAATCTTTTTGGAGAGGAATTCAAAGCATTCTTTCTTATTCTTTCACTGTACCTTCAAATATAGAAAAACTATTCTTTACAGTTATAAATAGAAATCAGTTAAGAATATCAGCTACATCCAATGTCAAAATAATGTCACAATTTACTTATTGTAATACCCATTTAGGTTATAATATATTGGCTAGACAATTCAGTTTCAAGGGGAAAGAATGCAATAACATGTAGTGATTATATATTACAATGTGTCAAAACACATTAATGACAATCACTATCAAGTCTCTAAATGTCTAAATGATTTTGCCATTAAGATCCTGCAGGAATTGCAGAGAAAGGTTTTAGATTTTAGAAATTATTAATATACGGAGAAATCATTCTTATTTTTACCCGTGATCCACAAATGATTACATGTTGAAATAAATATTCATGTTTTTCTTTCTATAAATCTCATACCTTTATCCATACTAAATACTTCCTACACCCTCATTAAGTTTATTTTTGTTATATATTAACCATTATATTTTTCTTATGTATTCCACATACCTTGTATTGCTAAATATGCATATCATCATTTCATTTATTGTTATTATTATATCACTAGCGAATTGCCCGTCAAAAAATGACGGCAATGAAATTGTAAGGTAGCTAATGCTGTTTGGTGTGTAATAAATATGTAATACATTACTAAATGAATATACTGTACCTATTTTGAAGCATTGTGATGAAGAGCTGGCAATCTGTGTTGATCTTGCTGCAGCATTAGTGGTGTGGAGCATGCTGAATGTGTGCACTGTGTGGTATGAATATCCGTATGTCGTTTGTGGCGTTTTGCGAGTTTCTTGTGGTGTTTTGCGAGTTTCTTGTGGTGTTTTGCGAGTTTAGAGTGCTGTAGCCTCGTTTTCGTTTTGTTTGGTGGCCATTTTTTCTCTCGCTTAGATTTTTTTTTAGTCTCTAAACTCTTTTATTTCGAGTAAAATCGAGGTGTAAGTTGCATTTTTGAGGTCCTGGGTGCTCCCTCTTGGTGTAGGTAATGTTTTTATGTATGTGCTGTGTGTATGTATTGTGTTTTACATTTTGTAATGTTCGCGAGTTGCGTCCGAGTGTTGCGAGGCCGTAATGTGTGTGAACGTGTGTCGTATGTTGTTTGCGAGTGTCGTAATGTGTGTGTCGTGCTGTTTGGGTTGCGACGTGAAGTTTGCGAGGGTCGCAGTTGCTGGCATGGAGCGCCTTCGGCGCTCCATGCCAGCAACTGCGGCCCTCGCTTTGCAAGGTCCTCAGGTGCTGGCATGGAGCGCCTACGGCGCACCATGCCAGCAACTGAGTCCCTCGCTTCGCGAGGGTCCTCAGTTGCTGGCAAGGAGCGCCTTTGGCGCTCCATGCCAGCAACTGAGGCCCTCGGGCAGTGCCCTCGCTTCGCGAGGGCCGTGGGCTCGCTACGCGAGCCCGCAGCGTTAGCAACAACTCGTACGCTCACAACTATATATGTGATACACTGTCTTTCATTTTACTCTTATTACATATCTGTGGTCATTGCACCTGGTAGTGAATTGTACATGGAGGGAACTGTTCTTTGAATCTCTAGTGCAAGATGCAGCTTAAAAAAAGAGACCTTTTTTTTCATCATCATCATCATTTAGCCTCCCCAGCAACTGATTTAATCACTGACAGTGTCCAGCACAAACATACATCATCATCATTATAATGCCAATATTCCATATTATATTTATTAAATATAAAGCTAAAGTCTCATGTGGCACCAGCTATCCTTGGGAGGTTGCAGTAAAGTAATAAATCAGTAGTGTAAAACTGAGGAGTTACCATTTGTTTTGTTTTTTGTTTGTTTTTTCAACACAAGTAATGGCACAAATATTGAAACCGTATCCTGGCAAGGGAAAATGACACATTCATAATGTTGTGTGCTTGCGTAATTTAATAGTGACTTACTTCTCCAGCCAATATATATGCTGGACAGCATATTACGTATGTTTTTAGGGTATTAAATGTGGTAATGGTGATATAGGGGTAGTGTCTATTACTATTGGAAAAACAAGAAAATAAGAGGCAAAAACTATGGAGTGCTATTTGTACTTTTACCATAATTTCAAGTAGCTACAGTTGGAGATATATTGAACAGTAAACATGCTATCTGTAGGTAAATTAACATACAACAGTGTAGATAATACCAACTTATGTCAACTCAGCCAATCAGGCTTTTTTCTATGTGTGACATAATACAAGTAGTGCCTGGAATATCATTATGCATAATAATTTAGTAATTGAGAAAACCCTGTTAAAAGACGTACATGCTTTTTTGAAGGCTGGTGAATGTTTGTAAGGAAAGCTTGAAACAGTCATTGGTTCAGTAACATAAAAATAATTAATAATAACTCCCCAATAAAATATGTAAATATCAAAACACTTCTGTTCCGGACTATAACTTTTAAGGAATTGGCCATCTCATGATCACAAAACCTGGGATCCAACATAAATCGCTTTCTGGAGACAAGACAAATGCTTGCACCATTGAATTACTACAATGCCAACAGGCTGAATAGCTACCAATTCTTCATTTAAATAAGCTATCATGCACTTGTTCAACAGGCTTGATAGTGTTGAAAATGGCCAAAATATGGGTTGAAGAGCATCTTAAATGCATTCTTTTTTTTATCAAATTATGCTTCATGTTGATATGATATTGTGAAAAATATTTCCGTTCTTATACTTTCGTATACTTTCTGTAATTTTGTTCTTTGTATTCAGTACAAGTTACATCCTTCAGAAACATATAACACTTTTCCCAAACTACATTAAATAATGTTTAAAATGCATCCTGTAAATAAAGGTCACAGTTGGTAGACAAAGTAAAAAATTATTTAAAATTATTTAAACTGAACTGTTTAATTCTATGTTGCTATCAAACATAGTTATCAACAAAAAATTAATATTCCTTGAAAAGCGATATATACACTGCAAAAATTATAATTTTTTCCATTGTACAAATCTCTGTTCGTGTTCCTGGAAATGCAATTTCTGCTAATTTAGTATAATTTGCTGAGCTCATTCCATTTTACACTGATGTAAAAACATATATTATTATATTAGCATAAACGTTAGCAGCATCATATGATGAACCATTTTCACTATTTTAGTCCCTGATTTACTATCCTTAGAGGCCGTTTGCAATATGTTTATGTAGGCACGCCAAGGATTTAATTTATGTAGGTTTGGAAAACAGGTGGAACTTGACAACACAATTATGCTGGTATTATTAATCAAGCAATCTTTACAAATCTACCAGGAAAACTTGTATCGCCACAATGAAGGTACAAACTGTATGTACATTGCATAAAAGTCTTGTTTCTCTGCAATGAGTGCTGGGGCATTTTCTTGTATGAATCTAATGAACATCATATAGAGCATCTGTTGGACTTTTTGGTATGGATGCTTACCAAATTTTTTTTTTCAAATGTCCTTGTCACCTTCCACAATTTTTGTTTGACAGAGATGCTGATATACTTTTTGTGTTCATGTATCAGCAGTGTAAAAAAAACACTGATCTTCACCTCTTAGAGATACTGCAAATGGGCCATGCAAAAATAAAATTAATAAATAAATATCAGTTTCTCACAGGAGGTAAACATGTTAGTATATCCAAAATTGGAACTGTATATTAGTGTCAACCTCTATCCAGCCAAACACAGACAGAACATACACTGAGAATCTTACCCTGGCTCAGCCTCTGATTGGCTAACTCATGTGCCTCACCATAGTTAGAATTCTGGCACCTCTGTTAAGTGATGGATGTCTTTACTTTACAATCACTACAAACTTGACATCTACATAGATATAGTTTAGTTTATGATATACTTGCAGTGATTAGCTGGCAGAAACACAATATAGTTATAGAGCATATTTCTGATATGCAGAATATTTACAGAATTGCTAAAACATGGATTGCTCATTTAAAAAAAATAATAAACAGAACTGGTTAAATGTTTTTAGGACATGTTGTGATGAGTTGTAATTTAAAAAAAGTATCCAGTCTATTCAATTTATTTCTAAGAAGAGTCAAGCATTTAGACCCCTAATACTTTTTGCCTCCTTTTCAACAGAAGGTGTATTATGAATTCAACTGAGAGCATAACAAGCTGATTATCCATACACGATATTATGTGCCCTTCAAGATCTTGGGAGCCAACAACTAGAACTGGAGCCTGTAATCTGTGGCTCTATAACCAGAGATTGCTCTGTACATTAGTGCCCAAGGAATTTAATATCATGTATTTGCATTTATTTATATCTAGTGTTTATTTGTGGTACTATGTGTCCATGTTTTGTTTAACTTACAACACATAGAAGTGTTATGGGTCAAAGTTTGTGCATAATTGGCCAACTAATACATGTGTATAATATCTGATACTTGATTTCTTGTGACTTAAACGCAAATCTCGGTCAAAATAAATGATTTGCTTGTTGTATATTATGTACCACCGAAGACATTTAAAACATATAATTGTTAATTCATATAAAATGCCATAATAAATATAGGAAATAAGTTATCTTTCAAAGCTGTTTTCACTGACTTTTAGTAATGAATTTTTCCAGATTATCTACATTGTTAAATCAACCTTACCAGGCATGGGATAAATGTGTTTCAAATGTGGAATAAAAATAAATACTTTGAGATATTTGATTCAGTCACAAAGACAGGATAGATACAGTATTAATGTTTAGTAAACCACTTGCAAAAAAAATGATCATATTCAAGCTTTCTAGTACTTTGTCTGGCCAACTCTTCAATATTAAAAAAACAATAATGTAAATATGTAATATACACTATATACCCTCTTGTCAGGACACTTGACTTCTCAAGTTTACCCACTGTTTGCTAATTTTACTTAATATAAACTCACTTCAACTATCCCATATGCTTTATTTGACCATGGTATGTTGTTTATTTTTTTGAACATACTATGATTATAAGTGTCTCTAATTTTTGTTAAATGTGTAATGTCTTGATGACCTAATATCTGTTCACCTAATATACACAGTCCCATGTCTGGGCACATGCACTTCTCATGTAATTTTGACATAGCTAATAATCTTTTGAACTTTATTTACTTCAATTGTTTTCTATTGTATTCTACTTGTATAATTCAAAACACTACTCATAGAATGATTGGATTAAAAATGTCAACAGTGGGACTAAGAACATACATAATTAACTAATATAAGGTTTTCTGATCTACTTACTAAGACATAATATACTGAATGTGTTTACAAAAAAGCACAAGTAATGGCATAGAATTATAAATCACTAGCAAAGGGTTAAAATAGGGCTGTTTAAAAAAATGAACATATTAAAAATCCCTATTTTCGATTTTAGTGTTGCTGTAGAATTTATAAAGGGAGATCAAACCTCTCAAAAGCTTGTCACTTTAAATGTAATGTTTGTCCTGTATAAAAGACGGTATCTGGAGATCTGACCGCTACAGAACAGGCAATATTAGAAGGACTTCTGGGAACTTGCCAGGATAGGGAGGCCGGGAGAACAGTCCAGACCCTAGTAGATGCAAGACTGGGGCACAGTGTAAAGCAGCACCAGCCACTGTGAGATGGCCAACAAACAGAAAAGTTCCAGCCGCTAACCAAGGGCGAGAAGCTGGAGACTAAACTGTTGGCAGAGAAAGGTGCAAGTCCTGAGAGTCTGCCCAACTACCCATGGATTGTCACCTGTCCTGAACCACAGACCACTGATGTCCAGGCGCCTAGTGAAGGAGAGTGTGATGCCAGATTGGGGCAGGAGGCTGTCAGGAGAGGGGGCATCTCCTAAGGCCCTGAAGCTCTTGCCCAGCATGGATCAGGTGGATCCAGATAAGTGTGGGAGTTCAGGTGAAGGCACTGGCCCTAAGACCCTAATGAAGGAGCAAGTTGAGACTCCACTCCCAAACCCTGCAGAGTTACCAGCAGGGCTGACAGGGATTGCTTCAGTCCAGGCAGAGTACCAGAGGACCTGACACATCGTACCCTAGCTGCAGCCCTGGAAGATACTCACCCTAAGGAGCTACGGACCCAGCGAAGTCTGCTACCCCAGGTGAGCCTCAGCCATGAAAGGGCCTCCATCCAGAGGCCCTAATCTTGAATCCTGCTCAGTGTTTCCTCAACCTTGCATTGACAACTAAGCCTGAGGAGATTGTGCCGGCGGGGAAGTGCTTTTTTCCTCCTAGTTTCCGAGACCCTGGATGTATCAACAAAATCAATGCCTGCAATTTGGGGTGGGCTGTTGCAAGGAATGGGGTTAGAGACTGTGGACACTTCCCTGAAGGATAGGCAACCACCCCCAGACCAGGCAAACCTACCCGCACTCTCCAGGAGGAGGTCATGAACTTGGATTTATGCAGTGGCCATTTGGGTCAATATTTTTCCTTCTTTGGATGGGGACTTGAACTTGGCTATGGGCTGCAGTTCAAGCCTATCATCCATCAGGATCATAGCCCCAGAACTGCTGTCTGGAAAAGAGGAGTAATGTCAAGGACCCCTTTTCTCAACCTGGCTGTTGGGCTATTGAACCACAAGACTTCTTGGCTCCACCACTGGATTATCTGCATGGACAACTCTATTTTATTTGTAAACCTGTTTTTTTTTCATCGTTTGCTAGATTAAGCTAATACCATCAGGAAGAGAGGAGGTTAGGCATCAGGAAGCCAGATTAAGTTAATCCCGTCTAATATGTGCTAGAAACAGTAGGATGTGGATTGAATGCTAATCCTATTAAACTCCACATGGGGTCTAACAGTAGCTTCCTTATATCATCTCTTGTGTTTGTCTGCCACACCGCCTCATTGTTGTGCTGTGTACACCCCCTCTGTGTAACTGTTATACATACTGCTGTGATTTTCAAAAATAAATCAGTTCAATTGGAGATACATAGAAATTGTGTATTTCTGATTCTGTTCCTGGTGGCTGCAATACTGAATCTATCTCCACCCTACAAGTAACCTGTCCTGTTCACTACCAAAGGAAGGTTACCGGAACTCCTGGAAATCCTGATTCCTGATGGAGAGACCCTGACTGATACAGAATCCAGATATCAGGGTGCTGGTGCAGAGATTTCAAAGAACCCAATGGTCATTGTGGGTAGATAACCTGTAGTCTATAGCAGGTGGTTCTGGGCTTGTATAGCCCCTACCTTCGGATCGTCACAGTTATTATATACAAAAAATGCATTATAAGTGCAATGGATAAAGATGCAAATGCATAGAATGTCTGAATAACTAGAAGAAAAAGTCTCTTCTCAACTACATACATTTTTAAATGTTGTTCTTAAGCTCATTAACAGGACATAAAATGTTAACTCCACTAACCATGGTCAAGGCCTGCTCCTTCCTGCTTTGGTGAACTGTTCTAAGTCCCAATTCCCTTCAATGGACTCTGTGATCGCAAGGTTCCCTCAAGGAAAAAGTAATGTTTCCTTCTGAATGTGATTCCTTTTAAGTAGGTCACAGTTCTGCTGTCCTTGATTTTAATGTAGACTGAAACTTTGCAGAAATCTACCAGTATTTCTTTTGCACACTACCGCCAAAGCATTTTGGCACTTTATAACTTCAAGGATAATATAGTCATATTGTTACATATTAGTTACATAGTTACATAGTAATTGAGGTTGAAAAAAAGACTTTTAGTCCATCAAGTTCATCCTGTTTTTCTCATCTGATCTGCAATATGCGGATTAATTGTTAATTGATCCAGAGGAAGGCAAACTAAAAAAAAATAATAAAATGTCTTCCTGACCCCAGATACTGGCGATCAGGTTCCTCCCTGGATCAATACTCCCTCTCTAATTATCCAGGATAACCCTGAATGCCCTTTTTATTTAAAAATATATCCAATCCCTTTTTGAAGTTATCTATCAAATATGCTGTCCCCACCTTCTTTGGTAGAGAATTCCAGAGTTTAACCACCCTTATTGTGAAAAAACCCTTTCTTTCTTTAAGGTGAAATCTTTTTACTCATAACCTCAAAGGATGCCCTCTAGTCAGCTGAAAACCTCTTGGCACAAAAGTTGGCTTGAAAAAGTTTTTAGATTGACCCTGGAAGTATTTATATAAGGTAATTATATCCCCTCTAGAGAAAATACGTTTAATTTGGTTAGTCTTTCTTCATAACTTAGTTCATAATTTAGCCCCTCCATTCCCTTTATTAGCTTTGTTGCCATTCTCTGTACTTTTTCAATCTCTAAAATGTCCTTTTTATGAAGCGATGTCCAAAATTGTACTCCATATTCCAAATGAGGGCTTACTAGGGATTTCTATAGTAACAGAATTATATTTGTTTCCCTTGCTTCTATACCCTTCTTGATGCATGCTAATATTTTATTTGCCTTTGAGCACTGTTACCTAGGTGGTTGTCCACAAGTACTCCCAAATCACTTTCAATATTTGATACCCCTAGATTTGCTTCATTATGAATAGCATGGCTATTTTTCCTTCCCAAATGCATAACTTTACATTTATTCATATTAAATCTCATCTGCCATTTAGTTGCCCATTTCTCAAATTTATGCAAATACTGTCATAAGCATAAATGTAGACAATACTTTCCAGTCCTACTTCAAAGTCATTAATAAATATGCTAAACAGGAGAGGACCTAATACTGAACCTTGAGGAATCCCACCTACCACATTAGTCCAATCTAAGTATGTTCCATTAAAAACAACCCTTTGTTTCCTGTCCTTCAGCCAGCTCTCAATGCATGAGCAGATATCCACTGCAATTCCTGTATCCATTGGTTTGCACAACAGTCTTCCATGTGGCACTGAAGCAAAAGCCTTTGCAAAATCCAAAAAGACTACATCCACTGAGCTGCCTTAATACAAGTTCCTCCTAATCTCCCCATAAAAACAAATGAGATTTTTGTTCACTACTTTTAATCCTGTTTAAATAGACATCCTTGAATATTAACCATTATTATCCCTTCTAAAAGCTTTCCAACTACAGAAGTGAGGCTTATAGGTCTATAATGCCTTGGATTTGCTCTTCCTCCCTTCTTAAATATAGGTATCCCATCTGCTTTTCTCCAGTCATCTTATAGCAACCCTGTGTTGAGTGAATCTTAAAAATGTGATTTAATGGTTTGGCTATTATAGAGCCCAGTTCCCTCAATACCCTTGGATGTATTCCATCAGGAACTGGGGCTTTGTTAACATTTCTTTTTTCAAAACTCTTTTGAATGTCTTCCTGCTTTAACTAAATATTTGCCAAAGGTGGTATAGCCCCATTATGTTTCACAGCCCCAACCACTGGTACTGCCCTTGTGTATATAGAAGAAAATAGCTTATTTAGCTCATCTGTCTTTTCCTGATCACTAATTGTCAGACAGCCTGTTTCACATTGTAATGTGTTCCTATAACTTCCTTCCTGGCCTGCTTCCCATTAATATATTTAAAAAGTATTTTAGGGTTAATCTTAATCTCCTTTGCAACAAACTTTTAAATTTTTATTTTAATCAGTCAAAAAGCTCTTTTGCAAGCCTTGTTGATTTTCTTGTTCTTACGTAAGGCAGTCTCTGTCCTCTCTTTTTGTACAATTTAAATGCCTGTTTTTTACTCCGTATCTTGATCTTTATATCATTGTTAAGCCACATTGGATGTGATTTACTCCCTTTACTTTTATTTCCATATGATATATGATAAGTACAGTGCCTTGCATTTTTTGTGTTTTGTTGCCTCACAACATGGAATTAACATGTATTGTTTGAGGATTTGCATCATTTACTTTACAGAACATGCCCACAACTCTGAAGATGTTTTTGTTTTTTTTATTATTGTGAAGCCAACAGCAAATAGGACAAAATAACAGAAAAAGTCAACGTGCATAACTATTCACCCCCCTAAAGTCAATATTTTGTACAGCCACCTTTTGCTGCAATCACAGCTCCAAGTCGCTTTGGATAAGTGTCTATGAGCTTGCCACATCTTACCACTGGGAATTTTGCCCATTCCTTCTTGCAAAACATTGACTAGGCCATTCCAACACATTTACATGTTTCCCCTTAAACCACTCAAGTGTTGCTTTAGCAGTGTGTTTGGGGTCATTGTCCTGCTGGAAGGTGAACATCCGTCCTAGCCTCAAATCACGCACAGAATGGAACAGGGTTTGCTCAAGAATATCCCTGTATTTAGCATCATCCATCTTTCCCTCCACTCTGACCAGTTTCCCAGTCCCGGCTGCTGAAAAACATCCGCACAGCATGATGCTGCCACCACCATGTTTCACTGTGGGGATGTTGTTCTCTGGGTGATGTGATGTGCTGGGTTTGCTCCAGACATAGCGTTTTCTTTGATGGCCGAAAAGTTCAATTTTATTCTCATCAGACCAGAGAAACTTCCTCCATACATTTTGGGAGTCTCCCACGTGCCTTTTCGCAAACTCAAAACGTGCCATTTTGTTTTTTGCTGAAAGTAATGGCTTTCTTCTGGCCATAAAGCCCAACTCTATGGAGAGTATGGCTTATTGTTGTACTATGTACACATACTCCAGTATCTGCAGTGGGACTCTGCAGCTTCTCCAGGGTTACCTTAGGTCTCTGTGCTGCCTCTCTGATTAATGTCCTCCTTGCCCGGTCCGTGAGTTTTGGTGGGCAGCCGTCTCTTGGCAGGCTTGCTGTTGTGCCATGTTCTTTCCATTTAGTTATGATAGATTTGATGGTGCTCCTGGGGATCATCAAAGATTTAGATATTTTTTTATAACCTAACCCTGACTTGTACTTCTCAACAACATTGTCCCTTATTTGTTTGGAGAGTTCCTTGGTCTTCATGGCAGTATTTGGTTATTGGTGCCTCTTGCCTTGGTGTTGCAGTCTCTGGACCCTTTCAAAAAGGTGTGTATATGTAATGACAGATCATGTGACACTTAGATTGCACACAGGTGGACATCATTTCACTGACTTCTGAAGGTAATTAATTGCACCAGAGCTTTTTATGGGCTTCATAACAAAGGGGGTGAATACATGCGCACATGCCAATTTTCTGTTTTCTATTTCTAAAAAATAGTTTTATGTATATATTTTTCTCATTTCACTTCACCAACTTAGACTATTGTGTTCTGATCCATCACATAAAATTCAGATTAACAAAAAATTACATTGAAGGCTGTAATGTTACAGAATAAGTAA
This sequence comes from Discoglossus pictus, assembly GCA_027410445.1. Taxonomy (NCBI): domain Eukaryota; kingdom Metazoa; phylum Chordata; class Amphibia; order Anura; family Alytidae; genus Discoglossus; species Discoglossus pictus. The sequence continues at coordinate 342,327,297 of CM050163.1, read as the reverse complement.
AAATTCAAGGGGTGAATACTTTTGCAAGGCACTGTATGTATATTTAGTAAGGATTTAAGTGTTGTCCATTTATGTTCAGTATTTTTACCCATCAGTTCTTTGTCCCAGTCTATACTTTGTATTGCTGCCGTTAAAATCTGGCCTTTTAAATGTAAGAGTTTTTATTGGCCTCTTGTAGTATTTTTTCTCCAAGATTGCCCTATTTTAACATTTGATACCATATCAATATTATTTGTGATTACTAAATCCAAGATACCCTCAATTATAGTAAGTTCTCGTATAACCTGGGCCAGATAATGATCCCTGAGTGTACTCAAGAACCTGCTACCCTTAGCTGAACTGCCAATCTCATTTATCCAGTTTATTTCAGGGTAGTTAAAATCTTCCATTATTAGAACTTGCCCATGCCTAGCTGCATTTCCAATCTGTAACAATAATTGCATTTCCTCACTTTCAATTATATTTGGGGGTTTATAGCATACTCCTATCAGTGTTATTTTAGAATTTGCTGCCCTGCTATTTAACTCTACCCACAAACATTCAACATTATTGCTAGTTCCAGCATAAATATCTTCTCTGACTATAGGCGTATATTCAGGCTTAACATACATACAAATCCTTCCTCCTCTTTTACAATTGCCCCTATCTTTCCTAAATAGGTTATAACCATCCAGATTAAAAGTTCAGTCATGAGATTCGTCCCATCATGTTTCAGTAATGCTTATTAAATCCCATTTCTCATTAACTGCTAATAATTCTAACTTGATCATTTTCCTGGCAAACTTCTGGCATTAGCAAGCATACACCTTATGTTATGAGTCTGTAGTTCTGAAGTGCCTGCCACTGTACTTGAGTTACCTAGCAATACCTCTCTATTGACTATACTAACCCTCCCCCTTATCCTCCCCCATGAGTAGTAAATTCACTCCTTACCCCTTCTACCCCATTACTTCTATTTAGTCCCTCTCCCCAACCACTAGTTTAAAAATCCTACTGATTTGGTATATAAACATACATTACATTTAATTAACGATCTGATTTTTATATATACATCAGCTTTCAGTATACCCATCCTAAATTAAGGTATAGTGGATGTGTAAAATTATCACTTTGAAAATCATCTGTATGTAGCGATTAATAACTTAGGGATAACAGCATAATCTATTCAAAAATCAATAAAGGTTGATGGTAATATATGTCTTGACATCTATGTCTTCATGCATTTGATTACTGTAATCCTATGATTCTATGTCACTAATCTCATGTTAATTAATGATTAATGTTCTTATGGCCAAGTGTTTACAGATGTTAATATCATCATAATTAAACATCAATTCACATATTGCTGCACAAATAAAACATGCGCAAGTGTGACATCATAATGAAATATCTAGTATTATTACATATTTCCTCATGATGTCACACTCATAACAGCGACACAGGCATAGTTTTCTAGATGTTGCCTGAATTAATATGACCAAAGTGTGTACAAGCAGTTGTTATACATTATTAGCACACATTTCTAAATTATGAATGAACAACATTAATATTGATTTATTTAGAATTAGTACCACCAAATCATTACATTATAACACTGTACTGGATCATTATTCCGCTCAAGTGGTTTTACACATATTAATTGTATTAATAAATGCATTAATAAAATAATACTATAACACATACAGTGGGGGGAAATCATATTTGATCCCCTGCTGATTTTGAACGTTTGTTCACTGACAAAGAAATTACCAGTCTATAATTTTAATAGTAGGTGTATTTTAAAAGTGAGAGACAGAATAACAAAAAAAAGAACAAAGTATTTTATCCCCTATCAATCAGCAAGATTTCTGGCTCCCAGGTGTTTTTTATACAGGTAACAAGCTGAAATTAGGAGCACTCTCTTAAAGGGAGTGCTCCTAATCTCAGCTTTTTACCTGTATACAAGACACCTGTACACAGAAGCAATCAATCAATCAGATTCCAAACTCTCCACCATGGCCAAGACCAAAGAGCTGTCCAAGGATGTCAGGGACAAGATTGTAGACCTACACAAGGCGGGAATGGGCTACAAGACCATCACCAAGCAGCTTGGTGAGAAGGCGACAACAGTTGGTGCGATTATTTGCAAATGGAAGAAACACAAAATAACTGCCAGTCTCCCTTGGTCTGATGCTCCATGCAAGATCTCACCTCATGGAGTTTCAGTGATCATGAGAAGGGTGAGTAATCAGTCCAGAACTGCGTGGGAGGATTTTGTTAATGATCTCAAGGCAGCAGGGACCATAGTCACCAAGAAAACAATTGGTAACTCACTACATCATGAAGGACTGAAATTCTGCAGCGCCCACAAGGCCCCCTGCTCAAGAAAGCACATGTACAGGCCCATCTGAAGTCTGCCAATGAACATCTGAATGATTCAGAGGAGAACTGGATGAAAGTGTTGTGGTCAGATGAGACCAAAATCAAGCTCTTTGGCATCAATTCGACTCAACATGTTTGGAGGAGCAGGAATGCTGTGTATAACCCCAAGAACACCATCCCCACCGTCAAACATGGAGGTGGAAGCATTATGCTTTGGGGTGTTTTTCTGCTAAGAGGACAGGACAACTGCACTGCATCAAAGGGACGATGGACAGGACCATGTACCATCAAATCTTGGGTGAGAACCTCCTTCTCTCAGCCAGGGCATTGAAAATGGGTCATGGATGGGTATTCCAGCATGACAATGACCCAAAACACACAGCCAAGGAAACAAAGGAGTGGCTCAAGAAGAAGCACATTAAGGTCCTGGAGTGGCCTAGCCAGTCTCCAGACCTTAATCCCCAAGAAAATCTGTGTAGGGAGCTCAAGGTTTGAGTTGCCTCCTCTACAAAGAGGAGTGGGACAAAATCCCTCCTGAGATGTGTGCAAACCTGGTGGCCAACTACAAGAAATGTCTGACCTTTGCAATTGCCAACAAGGGTTTTGCCACCAAGTACTAAGTTGAATGGGTCAAATACTTATTTCCTTCATTGATCTGCAAATCAATTTATAGCTTTTTTGACATGCGTTTTTCTTGGGTTTTTTTTGTTTGTTTTTTGTTATTCTGTCTTTCACTGTTAAAATACACCTACCATTAAAATTATAGACTGAACATTTCTTTGTCAGTGTACAAATGTTTTAAAATAAGCAGGGGATTAAATACTTTTTTTCCCGCACTGTATGTAATTGTAATACTAAAATAATACTATAACACTAGATAGGATTTAACATATTTATATGTATACATATTGCCACATGCACAACAGCAGAGGACTTCACAGGAAAGGTGTAGACAGGATTCCCATTGATGGTGGTAAGTTTCCTGGAGCTCCATCTGCCTCTCCACAGCCTACTTGTGTTTTTGATGCCTTCCTCAACAGCTAAAAAAACATTATTGCTATACTCCTTTTCATGATTTGGCCCTATATTCCCATGTCCTCATGCCTATAACACCCTGTCCCCTATATGCTCCCCAAGACAATCCAGTGCATGGCCTGTCCTATATTGATAAACACCTGCTGCGTTCACCTTCAGTATGGATTACTGGTCCACATTTAGCCACAATCAGTGCTAACCACTCCACTCTTTCAGGCCTTAGGCTGCCCATGATGACCTTCCCACAGATGTGACATATATGATCACTCCCAGTATGTTGATGTGATCAGGATCAATGCTGTTGATGACCATTGTTTGGGGTGTGGTCAGCCATTTAATAAACAGTGCATTACAGCACCTGTTGTAGGCCATGTGAGTTTCTGGATTTGTATTAACCTCTTGAGTACTGGAGTCTAAGTTACCCTTGAGGTTGATATTATTGCCAATAGTTGATGTTCCCAGATGTATACTAACTAAATTAATTAACAAAAAAAAAGTTTATCTTCAACATGTGTGCCTATGGAACTGTTAAGTATTAATTTGTAATGTACTTAAATGCTTTTTCATCAATTAGAGTTATTTTGTGTCTATACAATATAGTTTTTTTTTTTTTGCTTTTCTTCTCTGTTCGTTTCTTACTTAAGCTCTGGATGTTTGCTCTGCTAGACCGAGCCTACCAAACTGTTTTATTTTAGGTAAACTTTTTCCTTAGAAAATTGGAAAAACTTAGGTAACCTGGCTACCCTTAGACCTTCCCACAAGTGGGGATAGATCTTTTTGGCAAACTTGATTTCAACTATTATATGGTATTTTCTTATGGTGTAATGTAATGTAACCTTTTCTTCTTTCTTTTTCCCCTTAATTGGGTATGACTGTATGTTAATAATGTCAAACTGCTACTTGGCTTTTATGTTATCCTCCGGTTTATTTGGTTACCTAATAAAAACCTTTGAAAAAAAAGTGGAATATACGCACGTCAGGGCCAATGGCCCTATAAACTTGCGTGTAACACATGCTGTCTTTTCCTTGAACTTAAGCAAGCTTCTTCCTGGCTGGTGCCTGGATGGGAGACCTTGTATGCGATTAGTCTTAATTTCTGTAAATCCCGAAGAAATGGCATACTAGGCCTCAATGCGCTCCTCATCCATAAGAATAGAAAATATTTTTAATCAACATGCTGACATTTTCTTTAAGTAAAATGTGATTTGGTTGTTCAGTCATGTCCGAATCTCTGTGACCGTATGGACCTCAGCACGCCAGGCACATCTTGTGTCTGGTTGTGCTCATCCATAAGATTTTTATGGCAAAGATACTGTAGTGGATTGCCAATTCCTTCTCCAGTGAAACACAATTTGTCTGACCTCTCTGCTATGGCCTGCCCATCTTGGGTGACTCTACATGGTATTGCTCACAGCTTCATTGAGGTGCACAAGTGCCTTCACCATGACAAGGAAATGATCCAGTAGAGGAAAATAATTTACATTTAATAACTTACAAAAAATAAAAGTAATATCCCCTCTAAAAAAAAAATGCTTTTGACAGATCTCAGCAAAGCTTTTAAAATAATTTACTGGTGGTCTTCCGTGCATGTAACTTTTTCTTCAAAAATCTCATTAAGTTAGGATTTATGCAGCGTCAATAAATTGCGGGAGCACTGTGAATTGTGGATTGAATTGCCTTTGAGTGAAAACTAATGGAAAACCATCCAGAAACTTATTAAAATTGGCCATTCTAGAGTATTTTGCAGTCATCTGCATTGGTACATTACAATGTTGAGATTGTACTTGCTAACTCCTTCCTTCTTCATCCTAGATCCTATTATCTGCTCTTTTAAACCTAAATCCTAACATGTATGCAAAGGATCACAGGTGCTAGGTTGCCTAAGCTGACGGGAGAAAGGTCTTGGAGCGTCAGGGAAAGACTTCTTCAGTTTCCATGTTATCATACAGAGCTTGTTTGGAGAGATTTCTCCGGGATCTCTTCATAAACTCTTCAAGGCCTCTCAAACCTGAAAAAGAAGTTCTGTGTGATACTATAGGAATTAGTGAACTCTCTCCAAGATCTATTAAATTCTAACCCTTTTTTTGTTCTTGCATTCACTTTTCATAGAAAGCAATGCTGAGAGTCCTTTGTAGGATAGCAAAGAAAAACTACTGCTGCTATCAAACACGATACAGCTGAAAGTATACTGTGCATTAATTTCTGATACTTATTTATCCTTTTAAGTCTTAATGAGAAAGTAAAACCTACTTGTCAATTCACTTTTTTAACAAGTCAAAACAATTCTAACCTCTGTAAAAGCCCCTAGGATGCTATATTATATACATTTTTATGTATTATGTCTGATCTTTTTTATTAAATTGGAAGGTTGACTTTGATCTATTGTGTCCAGATTCACTTTATTGTTATATTATACCTATAACTCGTCATGGTGATAACTGATCCAAGCAAAATCTATTTAATGCTATAAATCATATTCAAGACATGCGATAAAAATGGTACCTTCTTTAAAATTAGAAATGACTCTGCTAAGTACTGTGTAAATCTGCTGACAATTAAATTGAAAATAAAATCCTTGTTTTGACATAACAATAAGGAAAAGCCTTTCACTTAAAGAAGGTATGAACTATATAACTATAATCCTGCTCAAAGGCATTACTAATCAGAAATGCTTTCTTTATTTTTCTGCACACATCCTGTAACCTTTAAAATAAATCTCTTCTGCTTAGTCAGTTAATTCCCCTGATTAAACATTCAGATACTGGGTTAATTAAGGACAGTGTAACAATGTAATAAAGCATTAATCTGTGAGATACAGTACTTTTATACTGACGCACATAGACGATTGACAGCCAGAATGAAGAAATACTTTGTGTTCCCTGCTGTCTTGATTATATAAACATAAGGTCAACTCTTTACAGGGTTACTTGTAGAGATCAGTATGTCATATGGCTTCAAAGCTGTGATACCAGCTTTCTAAATCCTGCAAAGAAAAAAAAACACTGCATAAAATAGCTCATGAGTCACCACAGTTGTATAGTTGTTACATGTCATGATGAGGATGGATGAGCAAGTTAAATATATGGAACTGCAGAAACTTTCACTATTTACTATTATGACAAATTAGGCTTTTCATGCAATACATACTACTGGGTGATAAAAACACTTTTTTTGGGGTCCTTTCCAGAGCAATATCATCTTAATCGTTTTTGTTTGTTTGTTTTTTGCATCACTCCTATGTTTTATTAGTAAACTATGACTGTCACAACTTAGATTGTGGGGCTTCGTACACCCCTAATTCTCCTACTGTAGCTTATAGGACCAATCTGCAGGTTGGGACTTTTATATGGCACCCAGCATTTCAGATCATACCATCATTTGTGGAGAAACAGGATTAACAACACCTTTAGTTAGTGTAGATGCAGACGGAGTCTTTTTCTTGCTTCAGATACCTTTTTAAACCAAAACAATAAATATAGCACATGGCTTTTTCTCCCATCCTGTAACTACAGTTACCAACCTCCCACTGAGCTTAGGACCCTGAACGTCTAAGATTTCACAATTTGTCTTCCCTCCTGCCCTTTGATCCCCTTCCTGCCCCAAGACATGTGAGGGTAATTTGCACCTTAGTGCCATTAATTTGGCCTTCCCTTCCCAGGTGAGCCGCATGGTAGGGGTGCTAATAGAAATATCCCTCTTGTAGACATGGCGTCTCCTATTGTTGAAATACTGTTCCAATATGTTGTATTGAAATACATCCCATCAACCAGTAATATTAAGCAAGTCACTACCACTAAGGACATTCTAAACACACATCATTTCTGTAGCCATTGCCCATACAAACACCTTGGCATCTTCCATAGCAACTCCCATGTCCATTGAAATATTAGCAAGCACACAGGCTGGGATTACAAATAACCATGATTCACATACCAGGCTTCCCCCAAAGAGCCCCCACAATCCATAGTATCCCCAAAAGTTCAGTGGTGGGGGAGGCCTCCTCGGCATGACAATGACATTGTTTAATAGTGTACAGTAATACAGTATCAAAAAATGTTCTTTGTTGATTTAAATTCTTTAAATGGCCACTGGCTGAGCCATAATCAGTTTCCTGCACTGATCCGTTTACCTCTTCCGGTGACATTAATCTCAGCTTCGAGGACCAATATCTCAATACAACTCAAGCTATTTCACCTGCTCAATGAAAGTAACAAAATCTGAATTATTTATCAATTCCAGAATTCACACATTGTCACATTTTCTGTAATAGCATATAATTGTGAACACATTAAAGAGAGTTGAGAATAACAAGCATTTTTTAGCAGGCAGGTGCTATGACTCAAGGAAAGCATTACGTAAAAAGTAATACGACTTATAAAAATAAAATACTTCTCTTTTGTAATGGATATAAAAAGCTTTTTACTAATCAGTAAGATTCAATGAATGTAGCAAGTTTAAGTTGAATGTAATAGGGCACTGTAACTTTCAAGCAATGTGAAAATGTATGTGAAAAACAGTATAAAATAAATAGTAATAAATAGTTTTTCTAGTGCTTCACACTAACATTGAGAAATCAATAAAAATTATTTTAAAAAAACCTCTGGTACACTCATTATAGATGTAGCCTTTGACAAAGTCACAAAAAATCGACAAAATAGCATCAGGCATTCTAACGAGTCCGGTTTCTATTGCCAAATGCACTAACTATGAGGTTCCCAGTTATGGCCATCACATATATAGTTGTGGACCAAGAACGCTGTTCGTAATGTTTGCGGTGTTGGTAATGCAGTTGCGACCTGAAAATAAAACAAACGGCCTTCAATGCCTAACACGCAAACATTCAGCAGACACACAGAAGACAAACACACAGGGAAGGGACAGGGGGGAGATGATGGAAAGGGACACAAGCACAAAACTTGCAGGTTAATGAAACCTGCATTGAGCGGCCCGTACATTAAGCGGGAGGAAAGGCTAGCAATGAGCGCCGAAGATGCTCATTGTGAGTCAAATGCGCTCATAGCAAGCCATGCAATGAGCGTTAAAGGCGCTCAGTGTGGGGCTCGCGATCAGCACCAAAGGTGATCACTACAAAGTTGGAAAGTTGAAGTACACGGGAGGAGAGGCTCGCAATGAGCATCAAAGAGGTTCAGAGGAGCAAAAGCCTCACATTGTGTGGCAAATAGCATTGCCAGCCTTACAATTTTAATAATGATGGGCAAGTTCCTAGATAAAATATAACTATAAAACATCTATATGGTTACTGCCTGTAGTTAGCAAGCATACAGTGCCTTGCAAAAGTATTCACCCCCCTTGGCATTTTTCATGTTTTGTTGCCTCACAACATGGAATTAACATTGATTGTTTGAGGATTTGCATCATTTAATTTACAGAACATGCCCACAAGTTTGAAGATTTTTTTTTTATTGTGAAGCAAACAACAAATAGGGCAAAATAACAGAAAAAGTCAATGTGCATAACTATTCACACCCCTAAAGTCAATACTTTGTAGAGCCACCTTTTGCTGCAATCACAGCTCCAAGTCGTTTTGGATAATTCTATGAGCTTGCCACATCTTACCACTAGGATTTTTGCCCATTCCTCCTTGCAAAACTGATCCAGCTTCTTCAAGTTGGATGGTTTGCACTTGTGAACACTAATCTTTAAGTCTGACCACAGATTTTCTATTGGATTGAAGTCTGGGCTGTGACTAGGCCATTCCAACACATTTACATGTTTCCCCTTAAATCACTCAAGTGTTGTTTTAGCAGTATGTTTGGGGTCATTGTCCTGCTGGAAGGGGAATCTCCGTCCTAGCTTCAAATCACGCACATAGTGGTACAGGTTTTGCTCAAGAATATCCCTGTATTTAGCACCATCCATCTTTCCCTCAACCCTGACCAGTTTCCCAGTCACGGCTGCTGAAAAACATCCCCAAAGCATGATGTGTTCTTTGGGTGATGTGATTTGTTGGGTTTGCTCCAGACATAGCTTTTCTTTGATGGCCTAAAAAGTTCAATTTTAGTCTCATCAGACCAGAGCACCTTCCTCTATACATTTTGGGAGTCTCCCACATGCCTTTTCACAAACTCAAAACGTGCCATTTTATTTTTTGCCTAAAGTAATGGCTTTCTTCTGGCCACTCTGAAATAAAGCCCAACTCTATGGAGCGTACGGCTTATTGTCATCCTATGCACAGATACTCAAGTCTCTACTCTGGAACTCTGCAGCTTCTCCAGGGTTTCCAGGCAGCCTTCTGTTCCACAGGATCCACGACCTCCGCAACCAGAGCCTGCGGCTTCCTCATCTCACCCCTTACCGCCAACGCCTGCTGCTACACAGCCACCACAGTTAGATGCACCTCTCAATCCAACACCTCCTGGCCCTGGTAGAGGGAGGAAGCGCTCGGGCACAAAAGGTGTGGGCCCAGTGTTTAGAAAGAGGAAGTAGGTGAGAGTGTCCCCTAGGTCAGTGGTTGCCAAACCTCTCCCCAGGACCCACCACACAGACCATGATTTAGGTGAAACACTGTGTGAATACACATGTGAAGCAATTCGAGGCTCCACTACCTGTTGAATACTAGTTGCCTCACGTTTGGTTCCTCGAGTTTCACATAAATCATGGCCTGTCTGATGGCTCCTGAGGAGAGGATTGAGAGCCACTGCCCTAAGTCCTCCACATCCTCAATCCTCAATGAATATAATTTTGTATTAATGTTGACATACTATTGGCTGGCTACAGAGTGTGTACACATATGGTTATGCTGAATATTTCTGCAATCAATGTTCAATGTGGATTGCCGTTGAGATGAGGTGTTGCAGTCAATCCAATTAGTGTTCCGATTGATATCTTGTTCTTGTTAAAGGTCTTAATAGCCCAATGTCCCGACCATGAAGGAATGTTCCACAACCTCCTCTTTCCGTGTCACAGATTCTGCTTATTAATTTCAGATTATTCCTTAATATGTGAAAACACACTGTGTGTAGAATAGATTTGCAGGACATTATCCGTGATTATTTTCATCTGTTTCATTGAGCAGATATAGACAAGTTGTAAGTGCAATGCATATTACTGGTTTCAGTTATACCGTACTCACTGAGTTCAGTGAGTTTTTAATGGTTGCGGTTTTGGGACATCCACATACATCACATTTGTGTCATATCCCTATATCTGTAAATTAATTAGCCCTAGTTACTATCCAATAGGTTAATACATATACAAATAATAATAATAATAATATCGTAAGATATCATATAATAACTGGCGACTTGCCTGTCAAAAAATGACGGCAATAACATTTTAAGCCAGGCAATGCTGTTTGCCACACAATATGAGTGCTTTCTGATGATAATTTTTTCCCCTTAATTTCCGGTTGCAGTGGTGTAGTGACCAAATGTGACCCTGGCTTATTGCGAAGACCGTAGGACTTAGGCTGCAATGAGAGCCGCAGGACCAAAGCCCGTAAATGCAACTGCGGTCCAGTGCTGCCTCTCTGATTAATGCTTCTTGCCCTGTCCGTGAGTTTTGGAGGGTGGCCGTCTCTTGGCAGGATTGCTTTTGTGCCATGTTCTTTCCATTTGGTTATCATAGATTTGATGGTGCTACTGAGGATCATCAAAGATTTGAATATTTTTTTATAACCTAACCCTGACTTGTACTTCTCAACAACATTGTCCTTTACTTATTTGGAGAGTTCCTTGGTCTTCATGGCAGTGTATGGTTAGTGGTGCCTCTTGCTTAGGTGTTGCAGCCTCTGGGGCCTTTCAAAAAACGTGTGTATATGTAATGACAGATCATGTGACACTTAGATTGCACACAGTTGGACATCATTTCACTAATTATGTGACTTCTGAAGGTAATTGGTTGCACCAGAGCTTTTTATGGGCTTCATAACAAAGGGGGTGAATACATACGCACATGTCAATTTTCTGTTTTCTATTTCTAAAAAATAGTTTTATGTATATATTTTTCTCATTTCACTTCACCAACTTAGACTATTGTGTTCTGATCCATCACATAAAATTCAGATTAACAAAACATTGAACTTAAGGCTGTAATGTAACACAATAGGTAAAAAGTCAAGGTGGTGAATACTTTTGCAAGGCACTGTATATGGGGAAGTTTTTCATACTGATTCTCCCCTAGCAATTTTCTCACTACAAACTTGGCTTTCAGTTCCAATAGTATTTAGCTGTTCTGCAGTGAACGTATGCAGCCTATTGTAGTTATTCAAATCAATTACCTACAGTGTGCTGCTTTATATTCAACATCTATTTTTAATATATAATATGATTTTAATTAAGCACCCGATCAATAATAAAAAAGAATTTGGTGCACAAGTTGCAGCATTTTCATGTGAAGTGCCACATATATGTGTGCTTGATGTCTGCCACTTGATGTAATAGCCCAGGAGTATATGAGAATCTGTGCTTTCTTACACAGTCAGAAATTGGGGTACCAACCTCTGTCGTACCTCCCAGATAGGAGGAATCCCCTAAGGATCATAGCGTTCTATATTGTTCTTCTCTATCGTGGTCATTAGAGCACTTGTTTAATTTCTCTATATACTCTGTTTGGTGGCTGATCCATTTTTGTGGCAGACTTGATCCTTTTTTCCAAAGCAAGTCTTTTTTTAAATTTCGGTGTTTTTGAGGGCAAATAAAGTTTTTCTAAATATTTTTTTATCAAAACAGTATACAACAAAAACTTCACAAATTTTTTATTTTAAAAAAAGATAAAAACATTTGGGGCCTCATTCTATTAGCGGCCGCAGCCGTTGCGGGGCCGCAAGGACCGGCCGCAAGCTATTCGGCTATTCTATTCCCTTACGGCCGGAGGCTCCGGCAGGCTTGCGGCCGGTGCCTTGCTATCTCTTGCGGCCGCTCGCGCCAGAGGAAAGCCTTTGATCTAAAACGGCCGCAAGAGTTTCGGCCGTAAGAAATTCCTATTTGCAATTCAATTGCTCCGGGAAACCTCTCTGCAAGGCTAAAAACGAGCCGCTGCTTACTTGCAGGAAAGAGGTCCCGCTAGCACCAATTAAGCACATAAAATAGCTCAAATAAAGCCATCCTGCACTTTGAGAAGACTATAAAGGGATTTTAGGTGTTAGAAAAAATAGCACATAATTATCCTATACTCAAATCCGTAAAATATTTTATTTTTAATATCCGTAAAATATCCATGTAAAAAGTCCAGAGTGCTTGGAGCACCTCAGACATGCCCACGCCGCATCCGGAAAATAAACAGTTAATTTGAACTTGGGTTTGGGCTGATGTGCAAGCTTGAGAGTGGGTTCCTTTTAATCCTCATGTCCCCCAATATGATCCCTAGCATTTACAGAGCTGTACAGTGCAGGCTTGAATTTATTTTTGAGTTTTTATATTTCACAGCTTACGGCCGGTTTCAAGATATGCGGCCGGCCGTAAGAGGAGATCCTTGCGGGGCCGTATAATAGAATCGCGAGTTAACAGAACCCCCGCAAGGAATCGCAGCCTTACGGACGATTTACGGCCGCTAATAGAATGAGGCCCTTGGTCATTTTGATTCTTCACATTTTGAATGTGGCTAACGTCGGTGGCAGAGTGCAAAAAAAATATTCTGACTAACCCAAGATGGTCTTTATGATTTTAATATTATTTTAAGGTACATTACTACATAACGTAGAGTGCTGGAACATTTTAGTGCCCATTTAATATGAATGCACTATGCTAAACTATTTTGGTTTTATTTTGTCATGTAAATAACAGATAGTATGGATTTTGCAGTTTAAAAATAGCTCTATATTGTGGAACCTATGCAAGTTCAGTGCACACAAAACTGAGGTCCCCTTTTTAATAGAAGGAGCCATTGCAAAGCATCTACTATACATTATGTGTATAATATAAAACACCAAACATGACACATCAGATAAATACATTTCCATGTTTTTGTGCATAATACAACTTATATTTTGACTAGCAAATTGCCCATCAAAAAATTACGGCAATAGAATTGTAAGTTAAGGAATGGTGTTTGGCACACAAAGTAAGTGTTTTGGTTGTGTGCGTGCTTTAGGCGCTGATTGCGAGCCTTGTGTGGCTGGCAATGAGCGCCTTTGTCGTTTATTGCAATCGTGTTTTGTGGTGTTTTTTAAAGTTTTCTATATATGTATTTTTTTATGATAATTAATTTATTAAATAAATCATAAATTAATATACTTTACCTATTTGTAATGAATATATGCAGCAACCAATATGCTGAAGAGCTAACAATCTGTTTTGATGTTCCTGCAACATACAATGTAGATTTTCATTGTTGGTGACCTGAGGTGTAAGTGTCAGCAATGAGTGAAGTGTGTTGTGTAAATAGGTTGCGTGCGCGATGGGAAACCGTTTCTGTAGCTGTGTAGTTCTGCATTTTGTAATGTGAATGTTAGTATGTGCAAGTCAGTGGTGTAAAATGTGTATGTATTAGGCAGGTCTGGATGATTTTGCGTCCTTCGTAATACTGTATTTTATAGATCGTACGGTCCTGTGTAAAAGTCGTATGCGTGTGGCAGAGTTTTGCGTGTTTAGGCGTCGTGTAGCCTCGTTTTGGGTTTTTTTTGGCGGCCATTTTTTCTTTCGCTTATTGGAGTTAAATTGACGTGTAAGATGACATGCACATGTCCTGGGTGCCCCCCCTTGCTGTGTGTGATGTTTTTATTTTATTTTATTTTGTATTTAGTGTGGTTTTCTTGTTTTTCACTGTGAGCAGTTTGGCCGTTAAGTTCGTATTTTTTGTGCTGCATTTTTTTTAGGTAAGTCACGGTTTCCTTTTGTAAGTGTTACGGGACGTATTTTTTTTCCTGCAATTTTTTCAAAGTGCTACGGGTCCTGCAGTGTGAATTGTGTATTTGAGTTTTGTGTTCATGTGTAGTCCCGCGGGTCGTAGGTATGATGGTAAAGTGTTGCAGAATCGTAGGGATGAGCGCCTATGGCACTCCCTGCCTAAGTGCTACGGGGTCGTAGGGATGAGCACTTATGGCGCTCCTTGCCTGGCCGCAATTGCGGCCCTCGCTTTGCGAGGGCTGCAGTTGTTGCGGGCTCGCTTTGCGAGCCCACAGTTTCCCTGTTGCATTACCAATGGATTTTGGCAAGCCCGGCTGCTGACAACTACATATGTGATATGAAGGGTAGAATCAAATTACCTAAGTCTATACAATATTTATATTGCAAAAGGTTTAGCAAAAAATATGGTTGGTTCACCTTAGTGCAGTATTTTAATCATGTTTTTTTTCAGATGGCAATAATTAAAACTCAAAAACCCAAAATTTGTTTCTAAAAAGAACTACAGACATTTTGTAGCAATTGTTTTTATCGTGATTATCATGATTTTAAATGTGTTATGAATTAGTCACACAGGAATATTTGAAATGAGTGATCATTTAAGATTTGTAAGTCAAATGGTTTTTATCTCATGACACTGCTCTCATACCAAACTGTGACTAGGCTGAGTCCCTCTGTAACTGATCCTAGACTAGACATGTCTATATAATATGGAAAATAACCAGGCATTCCATGCAATTGCTATGGTGGGAACTTGCTAGGGTATGCTTTTTTTAAGTGACCTCTCTCAACCCAGCTGTAAACTCAGATATAACATACACTCTACTTATCTTCAAGAGTTTGTGGGCCTCCCAAATTAATCTGACAGCAAAAGGTGAAAGCTTAAGACAGCAGAACAATATGGCATATACAGCATTTATTTAACATGTTGTTAAACCAAGCCTTACTTGTTAGAGGGGAAGAAATGAATTGCTTTAATTCCATGGGGAACCGTATACTGGCTAAGATTTATTTTTGGAGAGGCATTCTAAAAGCACATTCTTTGCATAAAACTACTACAAGAGAGTTAAAGACAAAAATAGAAGATTTGTCATTAAATATCAAGTCTAACTGTGTGCAGGCTTTAAGTATTTTCTCTGCTATAGAATAGTAAAATTCAGAAATATTTTTATCCTAAGTATTGGCCATCCCAATGGATTTAATTTTAGAAATCTCAAGGCAATTATTTTTGGGTTATAATTTATGGTTCCATCTGTTTTTCCTCCTTGATCCCCTTATGGGATTATTACAGTGAAACAATACCAGCTCTTCTATTAGCTATAGTATGGAATAACTTAAAATTTCTCAAAGTTGCAAAAACAAGTGACCATTTTTTGTAATGTAAGCAAGAAACACTTTATTCAAAATATAATTTAACCAAATCTGCAGAAGAGCACTCTGAATCCTAAAATAAAAGTTATCATCAAACTTTCCCAATGAAAATATTCATTTTGGCATCTGATTTTAAGAAGTAAATATGGAGCATCCAGTATTTATGATACATCCACATTTTAAAGAAGTTTGTATTGTTGCTGTCATGTTTTTAATTTAGCTTAGGCCACTAATGGTACTGTTGTATGTTTTGAATTCTAGCAAAATCTCTAATTTCAAACTGTATATGTATTACTTTCATATAAACTTTTATATAAACCTATTATTTATGATATATGCCTTTCCTTTTGGTCCTATCAAACCCACCGTCATAATTCCACAAATTCTTGAAACTCACATCAAATGTGAGAGGAATATATGATATATCATTATTACTGCATTAACAGTATAAAGCTGAGTAATAATGACCAGTGAACACTTACATGGAACTTTCTTCTGTCTTAGCCATTGTCAACCACCTATAACTCATTTGAATTATTCAATATTTTATCACTTCCTCTTACTCCTGCCTGCAGACCTTTTCACAGGAATTTAAAATGTCTTTGTCCCCCTGATGTTCACCTGGTCGGGGAGGATGGGGTAAGGAGAGCCGTGATACCTAGGGACCTGTCTGCTGATCTGTTGATAGCTATGATGGAGCAGAGAAGACAAAAGGGTCCACATTGAACGAGAGGGTCTCACTACTCAACCAAGGATTCCAGGGGACCCCTCTCTGCCCAGCTCAAAGTCGATTATAGCAGTTTCAAGCACTTTGATGAGAACCAGGAGGACATCAATGGGTTCCTGCAGGACTTTGAGAGACAGTGAGAGCTCGACCAGATCCCTCCAGCACAGTGGGTAAAGCTCCTGGTCAGCCAGCTTTGAGGATGAAACAGCATGCCGACAAGGCAGAGGATTACGAGGATGTGAGTCGGGTACTGCTTGACCGCTATGCATTCACCCCTAAAAAGTACCAAAAGCAGTTGTGCACCCTCTGGACACTTATGCCGAACTGTTCACACCCTATACAAGGCAAAGCATGTTGTGTTGCTATAGAACTTTTACTCTGTTTGCCTGGCCAATATGAGAGAGGGGATTGTGGACCAGCAGCCTACCACCTGAGAAGCAGAGAGCAGAACCTGCACCAGCCTGGTCTTTTTTTTTTTGGACCACTGGGATTAACCCCAGGTGGAGGAAGGAGAGAATTTCAATGACTGTCCCAAAGAATGTGAGATGTAGCCCACCATTAAAGCAGTCAACTCAGATGACAACCAGAGTCAGCTGGTCATGGTGGATGGACAGCTGGTGCAAGGGCTTTCGGACACTAGGGCTGCAATCACGCTGATCCACCTGAACTTCATGAGTGACTCTGTCATGTCTAACAAGGAGGTGGAAGTAATGGTAGCTGGAGGACAGCTATTCACTATACCTGACGATTGGGTACATATGGATTGGAGACCTGGGAATGGCACCAGCAGGTGTCTTGTTGGGAAACAATCTGGGGTACATGGAGTGCAGGTACCTCAATATTGTGATCCGGATACAAGTAGCAAAGGCAACCCTGGAGGAGCTGGAGGAAAAGGATGGAACAATCCTAGGGGAAACCAAGGTAAGTCCGTTACCTGCTGAGGAGCAAGGGCTCCCATGGGCTACTGTGGAGGAACTAAGCACCGAGCTAGTGCAGGATAGGACCCTATCAGAAAGCTACCCAGAAAGAGAAGGGATTTACTGGGGAAGAGCATTTATGGGACAAGGGTTTAATGTATAGGGTTACCCCTGCCAGGTAGAGAAGATCCCAGGGAAGTGAAGAGTCAGCTAACCATCACTCAGAAGTTAAGAGGCCACCGGCTGGAGCAGACACAGGATGTCCACCTTAGCGGGACACCTGAGGAACCAAAAGACACAACATCGCTGAGCAGTCTACTGGCTCGAGGTGAACAGGGATGTCACTCAGTATTGTGACTCCTGTGATTCCTGTCAGCGGTATGGACAACCAGGGAACCTTTGCCTGTTATGGACACCCGATTCCACAGGATTGCTATTGACAATAGTAGGGTCCCCTGGTAGACCCAGCGAGATGGAGAAAAAGTATATCCTCACCATCTTCAATGGTGCCTGTAAAAAAAATGCTCCATGCCTTCATGGAGCAGGAAGGAGCTTGGCAGAAGGGGTTAGTCAGAAACCATTTTCAGGCAGCCCAGGTTAGACAGAAGCGGTACTAAGATGGGGGAACTAAGGACAGGTAATTTGAGGAGGTAAAGGAGGTGCTGGTTCCAAAGCCCCCTGGGAAGAGCCATATCAGTCAGGGCTAGTATTCACAGTGAATTGGATGAGATAAAAGGTAATTGAACCATCCAGACGCCTCTGGGCTTCCCTGGTAGTCCTGGTACCTAAGAAGGATAAGACAACTTGCTCCTGCGTGGATTATCATAAGCTGAATGAGAAAACTACTGATCAGCTACCATTTCCATTTTCAGGCCATTATTTTGTGTGTACAGTGTGTTTTGAGAAGCAAATATTGCATTAAGCTAATAAAAATATTTCCTTACTCGGGATTGGACTGCAACCCCCAACCCAGACATTCTGGCTACAGGGCTCACAGTATCTTATCAACTCCTGCTGTGCCTAGATCCTGACCGGAGGTAGCTAATAGCTTGGGCTGTAGACTCCTTGCCACGTAGCTGGGGAAATAGACAGGCTAGAGTCCAGTCCTTGGAGCCAGTCCTAGCCCATGTGGGGGTAATTTAAAGGTGCAGATGGTGTGAAACTTGTGTTTGTATAAGGAAGTGCCTCACTGCTGATTGGGGCAAAACCTGTATAAAAGGATGTACCGAAAAAAAAGTGTTGCACTGTTTGGGACACATATGCATGGTGTGTTTCATTGAGAGGGAAGGCATTAATTATTTTAATTGGAAATTAATTTCTGCAACTTATACAACCTACAGGTAGGATTGGTCTCTTTGACATTTTCAAGTCCAATGAAGAGCTGGTGTGACAGTATCAATGGTATGACTTTTTGGGTTTGATAACTTGAAATGTCCCCTGAAAACACCTTTGGAACACTAATTAAAATAATTGATACTTTTTTTCTTAATTACACCAGGATACCAATCATCCCATGGAAATATATATATATATAATAAATGCTTTTGAACAACTGTCTTGATAATGTCTATAATATATTTTTAAAGTAAAAACCAAAGCTTAATTTATTAATTATTTTAAACAATTACACTTTGCACAATGGTATTTGCTTATATACTTTAGAAGTGGGGAGCTTATGAAAACTGTGACTGTGGAGTTAAAGCACTTTTACTACAACTGAAAGGGTATCTTACTTGCATCTTATGTCCTCCCCCATGCTGCAAATTAGGCTAGCAGAAAAAAAGACTGACCCATTGCAATGGCTGATCTGTTAAAGGGTCACTGCATAGTAGCAAAAACTTCAAAATGTGAATTATATAACAAATTATTAACATTAGCAGCTATATAAGTCTTGGTCATAAAAGCTTTTTTTTCTGAAAAAACTTTTAGCAGCTAGCACATGTTTTTTTTTTTTAGGCACAAGGTGGTGGTTACTTAGTAGATCAGGGCTCCTCAAACTATTGCCCGCAGGCCAGATCCTGCGTCTCTCTGTGTAGAGAGACAAGCGGAGTGAGGGAAATAAAAGGGAGGGGGAGAGAGATGGAGAGAGAGAATGAGAGAGAAGACAGAGGGAGGAAGAGAGAAAGCAGACATAAAGAGGAAGAGGAGAGAGAAGGAAAGAGAGAGGAGACAGAGGGAGAGCCAGAAAGAAAGGAGAGGGAGATGGAGAGATAATCAAAGGAGAGAGGTTTTGGTTGTGTGAGTACCTTCGGCGCTCATTGCAAGCCTCGTGCTGAGCGCCTTTGGCGATCATCGCGTGGCTCGCCATGAGCGCCAAAGGCGCTCATTGCTAGCCTCTGGGTTGGTGTATTTTTGGTTGTCAGAGCCCCTTTGGAGCTGATTGCAAGGTCCATGCTTATCACTTTTTGGAGCTCATTGGGAGGCTCTCCCCTAGTGTAGCCACGTTTTTTTTTTCTCATCTCCTCCAGCGCAAGGAGCACCTTCGGCACTTCTTACCTGGCAATTTCCCCATTGCATGAGCAACGGATTTTGGCAAGCCCACGCTGCTGAGAATTATATATGGAGGGCCCTGTCTTTGTGCTTAAAATCTTATGTACAACGTGCTTTTTTCCAAAGCACCTTACAAAATAAATAAAAATTCACAAAAATACAATATAGGGAGTGTGAGAGGAAGACACCTGGGCAGGAGTAGCAGAGAACAATTTGGAAGGGCCAGGATGAAAGAGAAAGTTGAGAGTAATTCACAATGAAAAACAAGTAGTGTTGTTGCTGTTAGACAGGTGTAGAGCTTACTTTAGTAGAACATGTACGAAGTTGGGAAGATGTTTCCATTTAGTAGAAAGTAGTATAAATCTCTTAAAGGACACAGCAGATGTTCCAAATATGGTGTAAATTGAACCTATACATAATATGTTATATTTTCCGAGTGATTAAAAAAAACTGCATTTTCTTACAGTAAACTTACTTTCTGGAGTCATGTGTACCTGTTAATCAGCATTTCTTATGCAGAAGAACCTCAGAGCCCAGTCTACATTGCATCCCCTACCTTATGAAAAATTCTTCTTGCTTAATCAGATTCTCCAAAAGTCATCAAAGTATAAAACTATCTATGAATATTTATCCATTTAGAATTTGTAGAACTTGCTGTCTTACCTTCCGTACTAGATAATACAACCTTTCAGTTGAAAAATATACTGTATCTTTACAATATATCTAAACAATCACACACCTATTATTTAATTTGTTGAATCTGTTGTGCTTGAATGTTTGTATAGCATTTAGCTCATTGTCAGTAACACTGAGGTATTTCATTTTTCAGTTATCATTTACATATATAGACATCTACCTTATGTTGCTAGAAATTTAAAGAGCTACAAAATTATATGGCACCATAAAAACCATAATTGTCACAGGTTTATTATAAATAAATATAAACATTAAACATCTATTTTAAAAAGTAATATGATAACTCTACGGTTACTTAATAGGAAGAAGACGGACTAGACAGAACTTAGGCCCTTATTAAATTGCAGGAGTTCAAGCGATTAAATTGAACAAGGCCGCAACCAAAGGGCCAAAGCCGCAAGCCTGTATACTCTTCCTGCGCCCGCAAGCTGACAGTGGGCTGGAATAGATTCCGATACAGACCTCAGAGCCAATGAAAAGTGGGATCCCAGAGAATGATTGATAGGGGGAGATAAAGCTGCTTTCCACACGCCCATGCGATGACTATTTTGTAGATTCTTCCAAAGTAGCACACAGGTCCCAGTGTTGGTGAGCTGAGGTGTAAGTGGTTTCATCAAATAAATGGAGTGATTTCTGATAATAATAGGGTTAATATACATGTCTGGTCCAATTTGTGATAAATTCCCCTGAAGGGCTGATAAGAATATGGCAGGTGATAATGTAAATTGATTGATAACAAAACACTTGATGGGATTTCACCAAATGATAATGGGTATATATCTTGGCACATAGCCACCAGCAATGGCGTGGGACTTTCCAGAATGGGCGTAGCAGGTCACCCCAGCCTTCGCGCGCAGTTGAATAGCGCGCCATCATCAGGGCGCCGAGAGCTGCTCTCTGATGATGCTCTGCGCTCCAGCCTGGTGCCCCCCATCATACAAAACACCTCCAATGGATATACTGCCCAGGATCCCATGCCCAGTCATCTCTTTTAGATTGTAAGCTCTCTGTAACAGGGACCTCAATACTGCCCATTACTTTCATTACAAGGTCAAGACAGATTAAATATATAATGTGTGTGGCATTTACAAAATGAAATAAGCTGATACATATGGTATTGAGGTCCGTGTTACAGAGAGCTTACAATCTAGAAGAGATGACTGGGCATGTGAGACTTAGCAGTGTATCCATTGGAGGTGTCTTGTATAATGGGGGCACCAGACAGGGGCAGATCACACAGCACTAGGCTGGAGCGCAGTGCATCATCAGAGCGCAGTTCTCGGCGCCCTGACAACGGCGCGCTATTCTGCTGCGCGCGAAGGATGTGCCACAGCATAGCAGAGATTATCCCTGATGGAGGTGAGTTGGTTGTTGCTCCACGTGCCTCTGCAGAGCCGCCTTGTGTGTTTGCAGCCCTTTCTGATGGGTTAGAGTAGGTTAGTGTGGTGAATGTTTCCCTGCTGGATCGCTACCTTGTGGTGGTAAAGGGGCTTGTGTACTTCAATGAAGCTGTGAGCTATACCATGTAGGGTCACTCTAGGTGGGCAGGTCATAACAGAGAGATCAGACAAATTGCAAAAAAATGTTCCCCTAGTACTTGATATATGTGATGTGGCAGTGTAATTTGGATACTATTTATTTTCCCAATGTAGATGTGATGAGCAAGATGTATATGCAATTATATTTATATTTTAGGGTCCACATGAGAGCTTCTGTGAGTGAGATAGGGTTAATATGCCAGGCAGTTTCATGTTTTGTGTTGCAATTTAATCAGGTAGTGTGTCTTTAATTGCTTTATGCATGTTGCAGCAAGGCTTTTCATATTGACATATGCATGACCATTCCAAAATATGATAAAATAACATATTCTTTAAAGGAATATTTAATCAGGTAGTGTTGCTTTATGCATGTTGCAGCAAGGATTTTCATATTGGCATATGCATGACCATTCAAAAAATATTATAACATTTTTTTATGCATATTTTTTATTTGTGGATTCTTGTTTAATGAATTGTAATGCCTTTCATTGCTTTCTGCATATTTTGAAGTCCAGTGGTGTGTTTATATTGTCTTTTACAGTGTTAAGAACTTGTCTGTAAACCCTTTGCAGGCCCTATTTGGAGCGTGATTGAACGCGTGTACGTCTTGGGGGAATTGGAGCAATTTAATAGCGATTCATGATATTATTGATCGTAACACTTTCAGCCTGTAACCCGCAGATCGTTTGCGGATAGCTATAAGAGACCATGTTAATAGCCATAAATTTTGTGGGCTCCTTTACAGGTTTCTGGAACTCCAAATCGGCGAATGTAATACGGCTCTAAGGATAGCAGATAGGGCATCACAAGTGAGCTGGTGACTGGTATCAAAGTCATGGTCACTTGCAGAAGGTGAGCACTGAAAACAGATAGAATATTCAAAATATAACGCAGAAGGCAGGAAGCTGACAAAGGCAGGGTCTCTCCTTCATCATTCCTAGAATAAGACACAGCATGCCACAAGCAAGCAGTATTTCCACATCCAGCTGAACCATGCCAGGAACTGCACTCAGGGAGATGTGGGTGTTAGCACACATCCTTATAACTATGTCTCAGTGGAAGTAGATCTTTAAGTTTAATTTCAGAGGGATTCTATATCCAGCCACCAAATTGGGATTTTCTGAAAATGTTTCTAAAATCTGCTTCCAGAACATGGGTAATCAAGGTACCAAGTACTAGAATTATAGAATGAAGAATGTCTCCTACAAGAAATAATCCTTATACTATAGAACAAAAGAAGACATTAACCACCGTGAGAAATAGAGAAAAAAGTATTAAGACCGACATCACACTGTTAACTAGACAAAAATGAGTCAAGAAGAAAATCTAAACTGGGCTTCCCTAGTGTCATGCCCAGTGGGACCCCTGGACTTTAGAACTGTTAAAATGTTAGGGGCCCCGGGCTGGCAATAGTTAATTTGGTGTAATGTTGTATAGTACAATGTAATTCCTATTATAAAGTATTGTCTCATGGCCACATGAACGTTTGGGATTAATGGCATGGATATTGTTAAATGTGTTCAATAATATTCTATATTGCTATATTGATTGTAATATTGATTGCCCTGTAATGACAGGAAAGCTGGGATCTATCCCTCTTTGCCTGTGCATTTCTTCCGCAGCACTGACAGCTGCAGTTAAAGGTGCCATCCGCCAGAGGGCGAAGTCAGTTTTCAGGCCTCGTAAAGTTCCAGGGAAGGCAAAGAACTATTCTCCCCTCCGACGTGGTGCAACTCGAATGGCGATGAGTCGACAGCGAGACCATCGCTATGTACGGCGCAGGCACTCTCATAGCTCAAGGCCTCTTCTGTCGGCGCTCCTTATATGCTATTTTCAGCAGTATCCGAAAATCGGCAGCGTCATCTGTCGGACGGCAGTGGAACTGCAGCTGTCAGATTTTGCGATTGTGAAGAGGGAATGGACCGGAAGCTAGAAAGCACATTTGTTTGTGGTATATGGGTCGCCTCCTATTCTGTATATGCTAAATCTTCTGACATAGCCAGCACGCAAGGGGTTAAACTTGGTTCCAAATTTAAAAACAGTAACTGTCATGTGAGGTGCTTTATATAAAAAGACTGAAGCAGTTGGTACCTGTGTACTATATACATTTTCACCAAAATAGTCTGACACCAGGCCTTTTTGATTGTAAAATATCCGCTGTGAAAAGTTATAAGGAGCATTAAGTACCATAAGCATCCTCCTTCAGATACCACAAGGAAAAAGTGTTTTTCTTGAACATTTATTATAAAAGCAATGTTTCTTTAAGATAGATATAACAATGTCTATGTTATTCTTTCAACTTCATTGAATATCAGCATAATATTTAGCGACTTTGAATAAGTTCTGTTGAATGTTACTGAAGTTAGGACTTGATAAACACATATATTTTGAAGACATTACCAAGTATCTATGAATATAGTTTTTTTTATAGAATATTAAACTATTTTGAAAACATATGATTTAATGAGGATATTAGCTGTTACATTTTAGTCTCTAAGTTTCCTTCCTGCTTTACCAGAGTTTTAGCAAGTTTTATTGTTAGAGCCAGAAACTTCTACAGTTCCTGCTTTACTGTGGTATCATTGGTGCTCCCTGGTGGTCATTGTCCTAATACTGGTCAATATTCTGCTAGCAGGGATACAATGGACCTCTTCGATAAGTAGGATTAATCTAGGGTTTTTTCAAGCTCAATCAAGAAGCAGATTGTGAAAGCTGGCGGCAGCGGTGGGATTGCTGTAAAGACCAGCAGGATTTCTAACTATAAGATTATGTCTACTGCCAACATCAGGGAGCTATTCCAGGCAAGAGGCTTTACCAGGGCTGTATGAACTACCAAGGCAGATATGGTCAAGGAACTCTTTCTGGAGTTCCGACAAGTGAAAGAAGGCTGGGGTGGCCCTAGTCCCAGCTTATCTGCAGCTGAGGAGGATGAGGTATTCTGGTGGTTTCAGAGATGGAGAGCTGTTATGCCTGAGGATCTAACTAGAGATCAGGTGGTGCCCCTCAGATCCCAAATAAGCCAGAAGGTCTAACTGGAGGGAAGAGAGGTGTCTGCTCGCTCATCTCCGAAGAATGTGTGCGACTTGGATCAAATCCCAGAGTCAGAGTGGATAAAAGTAGTGGTCAACACTATCCCCACAGACAAAGCAAGGGACCATGAGGAGGTCCATAGGGTGCTACTGCTACCTCAGAGGCATATTGAAAACCTTACATACCATAAACAAGAGAAGAGGGCCGATCTAGACCAGACCAGAGGAGGAGGACCAATACACAGCCGTCCATACCATGCAGCATGGCCCTGAGGACAATAGAGCCCAACACTTCCAATCATTGATGGTCCAAGAGAAGAAGGCATGTAGATTTCGGAATACTGGGACTGCTGTGGGCATGGTACACTCAGATTTAGTACCACACACAGCAGTTTAACCCAAGCAGATTGAAGTTATTGTGGGTGGGGGGCAAACGTTTTCTATCCCAGTTGTCCTCTTGCGCTTAGATTGGGGCACTGGGAAAGGCATCAGGGAAGTGGGGGTCATGTCTGGTCTACATGGCAATGTTTTGTTGGGCAATAATTTGGGGCATCTGGGGAGTCGCTATGTCTGCACAGTGTCCCGTGCCCAAATGGCCAAAGTAGCCATGGATGGACAAGAGGGAGATGCCGGACACAAGGAAACCATGGTAAGTACATCACCTGCTGGTGAACAAGGGCTTAGTATGGCCAGTGTAGCAGAAGTAAAGATAGAATTGGGGAGAGATGGGACCTTGGCTGGGGCAAGACAGAGGGTTGCAAAGCATGCGAAGGGTCCAGAGGGAGAGGAGTATGTGTGGGAGAAGGGACTGTTATATCGGGTTACTTCTGGTCAAGAGGGAGATGGGCCTAAAGAGACCAGGAAACAAATGGTTATTAACCAAACGTTTAGAGGTGGGTTACTAGAGCTAGCTCACAAGGTACCTTAGCTGGTCACATGGGGATAAAGAAAACCTGTCATTGCCTTACCAGGGTGTTCTACTGGCCTGGGGTTAATCGAGATGTTACCCAGGGAAGAATACATGGGTCCCTCTTCAGCCCCTACCAGTGATATTTACACGCTTGGGCCTCGTTTTGGGGTTTTTAGGCCACCATTTTTTTTCTTGCTTAGGCGATTTTCGGTTGTGAAAAAATGCTAAATATGGCTTGAATTAACTTGCAACCTCACTCACAGGCATCCTGACTCCCCCCCTGTGCTGTGTGTGAGTTTTTAAGTTCAATTGTGTGATATTTGTGGTTTTTTTTGTGTTTTTCGAGTGTATTTTTGCGGGGTCCGTATTTTTAGCGAGGCTCCGGATTTAGTATGGGGTCCGAATTTTTGCAAAGTGTTACGGCTTGTATTTTTTTTAAGTCGATTTTTTCAAACAGTTACGGGTCTGTAGTCTTGCGGGTCGTAGGGATGATGCGTATGTGGTGCAGGATCGTAGGGATGAATGTTTTAACTCGATTTTTTTCAAAGTGCTACGGAATACTGGGACTGCTGTGGGCATGGTACACTCAGATTTAGTACCACACACAGCAGTTTAACGCAAGCAGATTGAAGTTATTGTGGGTGGGGGGCAAACGTTTTCTATCCCAGTTGTCCTCTTGCGCTTAGATTGGGGCACTGGGAAAGGCATCAGGGAAGTGGGGGTCATGTCTGGTCTACCAAGCAAGGTTTTGTTGGGCAATAATTTGGGGCATCTGGAGAGTCGCTATGTCTGCGCAGTGTCCCGTGCCCAAATGGTCTGTATTTTTAGCGAGGCTCCAGATTTAGTATGGGGTCCGAATTTTTGCAAAGTGTTACGGGTTGTATTTTTTTTAAGTAGATTTTTTCAAACAGTTACGGTCTGTAGTCTTGCGGGTCGTAGGGATGATGCGTATGTGGTGCAGGATCGTAGGGATGAATGTTTTAACTCGATTTTTTCAAAGTGCTACGGAATACTGGGACTGCTGTGGGCATGGTACACTCAGATTTAGTACCACACACAGCAGTTTAACGCAAGCAGATTGAAGTTATTGTGGGTGGGGGGCAAACGTTTTCTATCCCAGTTGTCCTCTTGCGCTTAGATTGGGGCACTGGGAAAGGCATCAGGGAAGTGGGGGTCATGTCTGGTCTACCAGGCAAGGTTTTGTTGGGCAATAATTTGGGGCATCTGGAGAGTCGCTATGTCTGCGCAGTGTCCCGTGCCCAAATGGTCTGTATTTTTAGCGAGGCTCCGGATTTAGTATGGGGTCCGAATTTTTGCAAAGTGTTACGGGTTGTATTTTTTTTAAGTCGATTTTTTCAAACAGTTACGGTCTGTAGTCTTGCGGGTCGTAGGGATGATGCGTATGTGGTGCAGGATCGTAGGGATGAATGTTTTAACTCGATTTTTTCAAAGTGCTACGGGGCTCGCATTGTAATTTGTATAATTGAGCTTTCTGTTGATGTGTAGTCACGCGGGTCATAGGAATGATGCGTAAGTCATACGGGGTCGTAGGGATGAGCACCTTTGGCGCTCAGCTCCACCAGAGCAGTGAGTGCCTTCGACGCTCCCTGCCTAAGTCATAGGTATGAGTGCCTACGGTGCTCATCTCCACCAGCGCAATGAGCGCCTTTGGCGCTCCTTGCCTGGCCGCAACCATGGCCATCGCTTCGTCAGGGCCGCAGTTGCAGCAGGCTCACTATGTGAACGCACAATTTTAACTTTACGTTACCAATGTTTTTTTTTTTTTGGGCAACGTTTTTTGAGAACTATATATGTAATATATATATATATATATATATATATATATATATATATATATATATCTTTCAGATATGTTATTCCATATATATATTAATCTTCTCAGAGTCACTGGTAGCTGGGTTACCTCACTTTTCTCCTGTCAGAAGCATCACAGACTGCATTCAAACTGGCTTTTTCTCAGAGACACACATTACATAACTAACTGAAGCTCAACTGTCAGTTACAGATCACCATATAACCTTCTAAATCAGTTAACTTCTTATCAACTGGACACAAACATACAGTAATTAACATAACATAACATATTACATAATTATAAAACCTACTGTAAAATCCTGAGTCCAGTCCCACAACCACATAACTAAGAGTCCAAAGGACTGGTGGTCAGGGGAATGTTGACAGGCAGGCAGCTGAGGGGTACCTTGAATGTGGTCAGAGTGGCATTTGAAGGATATTATTAACAGCAGCATGTGCCAGTAGCCTCATATGTCCATAGCCTTGCAGGAAAAGATGGCCATATTAACTGGGTTTGTAAAAGAACACACGCAAGAGGCCAAAGCCAAACACTATTATGACAGGGGAACTAAAGATGGAGACCTTAAGGTGGGCCATAAAGTATTTATGCTAGTTCCCCACCCTCAGTATAAAGTACAAGCAGCCTGGGAGCGTCCTTACCCCATAACCAAGAAGCTGAACCCCCATACTTATGTAGTGGTCATAGAACCTGACAGGAAGTTTACCAGAGTGGCCCACATAAATGGATTAAAAGAATACCATAGGCAACCCCACAACCTGTTGGACATATGTCTGCCTACTGGCATTGATCCAGAGGAGGGAGTCCTACTTGATCTGTTGGTCCCAGCTATGCAGAACAGTCCGGAGGAGGTAGCAGGACAATCAGTCAATTTGATAGAATTGGAGATTTAGGGAAAAGGCAAAGAGGTTTCAAGTTTTTTTTTAACAGAAAATAAATGAAAAGCAGAGGGATAAGTTACTATCTGTTTAAATTCAGGCATACCATTAATAAATTCTGAGGAATTATAAAAATGTATCT
This sequence comes from Discoglossus pictus, assembly GCA_027410445.1. Lineage (NCBI taxonomy): Eukaryota > Metazoa > Chordata > Amphibia > Anura > Alytidae > Discoglossus > Discoglossus pictus. Next base: position 342,298,567 of record CM050163.1, on the reverse strand, counting down.
CTGTTATAGGAAAACGGATGTGTGAATTATGGGTATGGAGTAGATTAATTAATCCATTTTATTGTGAAAATATATTATTTGTTAAATATGGATATATATTTGACAATGCTTATAATAGTTTAGTGTGCTAACATATGTGAATTTTCCCTTTTCCTGACACTTAATGGATTTGATACTTGTGTGTGAATAACTGTGGATTTGAACGTTAGATTAGCATTTATGTATTAAGATGTTTAAACTGTAGAAGATATTGATTGAGCATGTAAATTATTCTTGAAGTTTTTTAACATGTAACATAAGAACATGTTTTATATGGATTGTAAACCATATTTGTAATAAAGTAATTTAATAAACAAAACAAAACACTGTCTAGGGAACAAATGTCATGAAAATCCTTGTAAAGAGTTCCCTAGCTAAACTGGCACCAGATTTCGTATAACCAGTCTCTTGATCTAGATAAACAAAATTTGGTGCAGACAATAACCAGTTTATAGATCTGCCAATTTGAACTGAATTTTTAGAATTATTGAGGTGGCCACTAGGCAGGGCAAAGAACACTCCATTACACAATTATACCTAAAAATATCTAGTTCCATGGAGAGCTCCCCATAAGCAATCCTGAATGATGCTGTTTTGATACTGAAGCTGAAGGCTTCCCCCTTATATGAGCTGGCAACAAGCCAGAGAGTCTCTGAGTTTGTGATAGATGCACATTGGTATGCCCATATACAGCAAAAAACATAGAGGTCTGTGATAAATTATCAATATAGAGGTATTTATCAAAGACAGATGTACAATCAAATAGGTGTTTCGTACTGGATTAATGTGAATTGATTGTATTAATGTGATAATACATAATATAGAAGTTTGGCAACCATTCAGCTGCATACATTATGCCAATTGTATTACCATTTTACTGTAGGTTTGGGGGTATAAGTGATAGGGAAAAGGTTTTTGAATCTACTGTAGAGGGCTGAAAGCAGAAATATTTGCATTTGTAATAAGAGACAAAGAAAGATATTAATGTTTTGCTAATTAAGTATTTTGGACTTGAACTAAACCAACAGGAAAATGGGTAAGTAGTATAAATTCCTGCACTGTAAGGATTATATTTTATTTACTTTTAGATGCCTTTTAATTTAATTACCAAACTAGCACAGATTTTTATTATATTATTATAGTTTATACTGTTTATACCGACATATTCCGTAGCGCTGTACATAAATTAGGTTCAGACAATGATAAATACAAATTAACATTTAGCAAAGGAAGGAGAGCCCTGTCTTTGAGCTAGGAATCCAAAGTCCATGGTGAATTCCCAAAGTATTTAGGATAGAAACTCGCAGACTTACAATCTAAGGTATAGTGAGTGGTAAAAGAGGGAGAGAGAGGTGATAAGTGTGTTAGGGTGGAAGGTGATACGCTTCTTTAAAGAGATGAGTTTTAAGTGAGGTCTTAAATGTTTTGAGGCAAGAGGATAATCTGGTGGAGCGAGGCAAAGAGTTCCAGAGACTAGGGGCAGCACGAGAAAAGTTCTGGAGGCGGGAGTGAGAGGAGGTGACAAGAGTTGTAGAAAGAAGAAGGTTATTAGCAGAACGAAGAGGGCGGGGGGGGAGTATTTGGAGATGAAAACAGAGATGTAAGGGGGACTATTATTGTTAAGGGCTTTGTTAATTAGGGTCATGATAACTAGATGTTACCGGAAGAGTGTCTGATTTCAGAGTTAACAATGAAAACCTCAGAGGTCTTCATCAGTCTTCAAATTAAAATTTAGCAACGAATACATTCATGATAAGTTATCCTACAAAAGGGCATTGGAAATGTTAAGAATTTAGGAGTGTTCATTACTGACTATGAAAGCATTTATACAGCAAAGTATCTAGGTCTATGGACAAACATTAGAAGGAATATGGTGTAATGAGCATGGTATGAGATCTCTTGGATAGGCACAAGTGCAACTACTAAGATGACAATTCTTCCTATAGTGCTTCACTTGCTCAGAGGTCTACCAGTGCAGGTACCCCAAACTGATGTACGAGATTTACAACACGTAATTATGCATTTTATCTGGGTGGACAGACATCCTTGAATTCAAAGTCATCATTTGTGAAACCAATACCCATAGCATTTAAAAAGAAATCAGCACATATTAGTTAGCAGTACAACTAACATATACAGTCAGATGACCTCAATTATCGTTGGAGATTGACAGTTGTTACACAGCTAAATTTCATGATCACATGTGGTCACCATCAAAAGTCAGTAGCATATTTAAAAAATATGGAACAATTTTCGGGGCCATGTTCAACTTAGCCAGTGTTTCCACTACTGCCATCAATTTTCAAAACTCTGACACTACTAGTAAGGATCATTAATATTGTTTAGAAGAGATGGAGGCAGAGGGGGAATCAATGTCTTATAGCTATACTTTACAGACATAACAGCATGGCTGGTGCCTCAACAGATCATTGATGATTGCATGGGTCTCAAGAGGAATCAGCTATTTCTGCACAAACAGCATAAATTAATATTTGAGAGGCTCATAGTAAATAGCATAGAGATAGGTAATATTATAATCAGGGATTTGCATATCTGGCGCCCCAAAACACAAACTCCGTAGCCAGGCCTGGGTGCATGAGCTCATATGCATCTCTGTTTCCCTACCACCACGTTGCTCCACCAGCAGCTGTAGATCTAATGAATCAATTACCGTATATATGTATATATATATATATATATATATATATATAGACAAGTTGTGGGAGAGGCCTTTTTACTACAAATGCTAAAAAAACTACAAACACTACCCTTCTGCACATGTCACTTACCTTAACCTCTGCTGTGTGGCTGCCCATCATGTGCCTGTGTTCGGCAGCTCGTACTCGTATGTCCTGCAGCTTTTTCTGGCTTTGCGCCACTTTCTCACCCGCTGCTGGCACCTCATTTCTTTTCTGTCTCTCCCTTTCTCCACCTGCATCTTGGCCAATCGTACACTCCCTGGCAGCTTGCCCTTACCATTCTCTGTTGCTCTCCCATCTCCTGCCCAGACGCTTGACGTTCCCCTCACCTTCCTTTCTTCCTTTTATCCCCCTCTTGCTGATCCTTCCCTTGGCCCGGGTCCTCGGTTCATTGCGTCCTCAAGTCGCCCATGTTGTTGGCCCCTTGCAATGCTTCTCCAAATGGGGAAAATGGGATTCCCCGTACCCTGTTCCCTTTTGGGGCTGCTCTTGTGGGCTGCCTCCTTTGGCCCTGAGTCTGGTGCCCCCTTCTCCCCCTCTGCAGATCTTTGGCCTCCGATCACCCTTTCCTCCCAGAGCTCCGTCATTTGTCCCTGTCATTGCTCTTACAGTTTTGGCTTATTCATCCTACATTTAATTAAAAACTTTACATATTGTTATAAAGTTATTTCATTCCTATGGTACCAAAACCAATGTCATGACATCAGGTGATGTTTCCGATGATCAATAATATTTACAGTTCTATAAGCATGTATAATGCCAATACAACTGCTACAGAAAGTCAGGTCGTTAGTCCAATAGTCCGATGCTATAGTTGCAGCCCAAAGCCAATTCATGACATGATTCGTAAGCAGTACTAAGTCATCATTCTTTAACGTTCCAATGAGCCAACATGTTGATGTCAGCAAGTCTGTCTCTGATACTTTACGTATAATAATTTCACTTTCGGATTATCCCTTCCGGATTAGACCCCAGAAAGCACAACTTTAGTGCAACTAGTCTACTAGCTTTCAACTCGATCTGCCACTTAGCTGTGCCAATATCATTGAGCCCTCCTGTAATGGACCCGTTTCCCAGGGCCTGGATCCTGGTGCATTGAGCCACCATAGAAGACATGACGCCCCAATGGAAAATTGGTAGGGGAATTATATTGCCACAGGGGAAATGTGGTTAGGTGGGTGGTGGGGTGAATAGCCCCAAAACATAGGGCCATAGTCTACCACCATGCTTCATATGGTCTTCCCCTTCTACTCCCTCTGTGTCTCTGCCTTATCCTGTATACTATATGTAATTCCCCATGTAATATTATTGTGTTCTGTGTTATGATTACACTTTAACTAAATGGTCATGAAACCAGTAAACAAAATAGGTCTACAATGAGACATTGTAGACAGACAGGAACCAGTGATTTTATTGTAATCTGTTTCGTCCCATTGTTTGCCAGATAAGCTAATTACATTTCTGATGTGTTGGCCTATTGTTCACAGGTGCCAGAAAGAATGCTAATGTTGAACCCCATGTGAAGTCAATCTCCTGTGTTTGTTTGCCACTCCCTGTCATTATTGTATTGTATACACCCCCTCTGTTTATAATGGCTATAAATATTGCTGACTTTTCAAAAATAAAACAGTTGACTGCTGCGATATACAGAAATTGTGTATTCTCTTTCATTTGCTCCTGGTGGCTGAAATACTGATTATATCTCCACTCTGCAAGTAACTTGCAAGTAAGGTTACTGAGACTCCTGGAAGTGCTGATTCCTGATAGAAAGACCTTGACTTATATAGAAGCCAGATATCAGGGTGCTGGTGCCGAGATTTCCAAAAACCCCAAAAGTCTTTGTGGTTAGTTAACCTGTAGTCTATAACAGGTGGCCCTGGGCAGTAATAGCCCCTACCCCTGGATCGTTACAGTTCCCGCCTTCCCTATTAAGCCAAACTATACTAACTATGACAACTTCCCGATTTTCCCAATCGCCCAACAGCCTTGGAGGGTTTCGCCATCTCCATGCAGGCTTCTACATATCATTGCCATTTTCCTGAGCCTCCTCGCGGTCATATCATATAGTCATTCCGCCTCGTCTTCTGGCTGATTTATCATTGTACACTCCTACTTCAATACCAAAATCATGTCCACATGATGGTTATCACCACTCTAGTACGCCTCTTATAAGTCCATCTAGGTCCATCAATCCCTCTCCTCAAGAGAGCTTCCATAATCCCTTCTCATTTGGTACCTCACTTACCACATCCCATACGCTCCCCTGAAGACTGTCTCTTTGAGAGACTTAAGACGATCATCGCAGCATCCTTCAATAACCTCAGTTTTCAGTCCTTATGCAAATAATCTATATATATATATATAATAATAATATATATAGTTGTGAACCAAGAACGCTGTCTGTAACGGTTGCGATGTTGGTCACACAGTTGCAAAGCAAGACGAGCCATGTACGGCGCGCAACTTAGACTGGATGACGCCAAAGGCGCTCATCTGCGATGGGTCAGGAAGCGTCGCGAAGCATCGCGAGGTGAGTAGTGTACGGCATAGGAATCAGGCTGGATGAGCACCAAAGGGGCTCAGCCGCGAAGCCTCGCAAAGCGAGGTGAGCCGTGTACGTGGCAGGAGTTAGGCTCATGGATAAAATGCGTAAAGAGGGTCGGAACTGCGAGCAAAGCTCGGATCTCTAAAAACCCTAAAAATAAATAATTAACAAATATAATAACACACTCACACACAGCACATGGGGAGAGCCAGGAAGCCTGTGAGTGAGGTTGCAAGAGATTTTGAGCCACATTTGGGGGTTTTCGTTGAAGGTGCTCATCGTGTGGCTCGCAATGAGCGCCAAAGGTGATCAGTGCACAGCAGGAAAGTTGAAGTACAAGGGGGAGAGGCTCGCGATGAGCGCCAAAGGTGCTCAGAGGAGCAAAAGCCTCACATTGTGTAACAAACAGCATTGCCAGCCTTACAATTTTAATCCCATCATTTTTGACGGGCAAGTTCCTAGTCATATATATAATCTATATTAGCGACTTATCCATCAAAAATTATGGCAATAACATTTTAATGCTGGCAATACTGCTTGCCACCCAATGTGTGCACCTTCGGCGTTCATCTTGAGCCTCTCCCCCTGTCTACTTCCTCACTTCTGTCTAAATTCCCACCTCCTCTCCCTCCCTTGTGTCTCCTCTCCCCCCTCCAATCCATCCCTTGTTTCTCATTCCCCCCTCCTCTCCCTCCCTTGTGTCTCATTTCCCCCTCCTCTCCCTCCCTTGTGTTTCATTTCCCCCTCCTCTCCCTGCCTTGTGTCTCATTTCCCCCCTCCTCTTCCCCCCCTCTCCCTCCCCTGTCTCCCCCCTCCCTCTTCTGTCTTTTCCCCCTCTACTCCGTCTGTGTTTCTTCCCCCCCTCTCCCTCCCCTGTGTCTCCAGCTTTTTCACTACCATCACCATACCTCTCAGAAGATAGTTCTGGTCTGGAAAACCATCACGGTGGATATACGACTGTAGTTCCAGGTGTAGGTATTGCATCTGTACACTGTTTAACAGCTTACCTATCCAGTCTTCTCCATTATCATGCATATCCTTCTTCCTCTGTGCAATCTGCAGTGACTGGATAGCCTATTGTAGATTCTGCTTCTCTTTATGACAAATGCCCAACTGCTCCTGATAGTCTTGGGAAGAGGTCTTGATGTCAGCAGACAGAGCTATAATCCTACATCTGTAATATTTTCTGTAACTTTGTCAAACATAATTTTCAATTAAGGAATTATCCTTCTGCTTCCTGACCATCCCAGGTTCTAATCTCCGTGAGACTCTCTGTGAACTCCTGCATTATACTAGTTATTGTGGTCTCCTGATTCACTATGTTACTGTGAAGCTTCTGCACATTCTTAGCTTTCATCCATTTTTCTTCAACTTTAACTCATTGCAAATCCAGTTCACTCTGCTTGCTCTGGATCTTTTGCTGCATGTTCAACTGAAGAATCTCCTATGTCTTGTTCATCAGATGCTCCCTGAATAACTCAGGCCTCTTAGCCACACTTTCTTCCTCCTTTTTCTCTCCTGTACAAGCTCTTGCTCTATGCTTCAAATATGAGCTTTCTGTAGATATCATTCTGCATTCAAAGCAACACTTTGTGTACACATGCCCTGAAGGCCAGTGCTTGTCTATTCTATAGCTCTGTGCCAACTGTGTCTCCAAATCAGAGAGATCAGCCATTTTCTGAGCTTGTGGAGTACGTGGCCGCAGCTCCTTCTCTATCACAGCTGCTTCCCTCTGCTTCAGGGATTCTTCTATCTCTTGTAGGTGAGAGGAAGGACTAGTGATTAGATAAGATTAGCCAGGAGATCTTGCTTCTCCTGTTTACCATTGTGCTGCAGCTATCGCACAACAGGCTCTTTAAGTGTATACTTGGGAGAACTCTCTGCCTGTTCTTCAATAGATATCTGTGCCTTCTTCCTTGTTGCCCCCAAACACATGCTTCCTCTTCCATGCAAGAATAGAATTTCGCATCATCCTGGTGCCCTTCATATTAGTAGCAATTTGCATGTCTTCCATTTCAAGCTTGTTCTGTCTGATTGGGAAATAGTCCGTCTTTGCTTCTTGCCTTGCTTGTTTTCTCTCTTATCTCTCCTTGTCCAGAGTGCTCTGTATTATGGCTGTCAGAGACAGAGATCTGTTGGGATATTTCACAATTTTAATGGGACACCTGTCCATGCTATGCTTTATATGTCATATCATTGGTTTCTCTTTCACCAACCCCATCTCCAAATGCTCACCTTCCTCATCATTCACTTTAGGAAGGATTCCAGTTTCCTCGTCAAAATCAGTGCATTCTTCCTTTGAAAGAACACTGTTTGCAATCACCTGTTTGATCTCCCCTATTCTGAGTCTGAGTCTTTGTCAGGCATTTTTTTTTCTAATGTAAAAGCCTTCACCTCAGGAGTATTTACCAGAGACAGGTGGCTTGGTCTGTCCAGTTTTCTCATGGAGGCCTTTTCTTTGCCCTTACCCATAAGGTTTCTGCATTGGTTTGGATTAAAATCAAAGGCTGGTTTTGCACCCAGTGAGTGACAATTCCTTGTTCTTTACTCTTTGAACTTTTCTCACAACATCTTTATTATTATGTCGTTATTTTGCTCCAGTGGCGGGGCAAAGGCACTTCAGCTGCTCTAACCATCTCTTTAGATGCCCCAACCTTCTCTTTCTCATTATCAGCATTGAGCTTGTTGGCTTCCTGAGCTTTCTCTGCCATCAAATTTGTCACTAATTAATGATTATCTTCTGCATCAGGTTCCTTCCACAATCCAGGGAAACTGCGTTCTAAGCTTGGGTAGTTAAGCATGCCCCGTGGATAGAGGTAAACATGCCACTTCTCAGGATACCATACACCAGCACAGTCATATTTGTCTTGAATATGGAATGCCCTTAATGGCCAATAGCTCTTCCTTGCAATAACAATATAGGTTCTTGTCCACAAACTTCTGTGAGTGCAATCTCTGAATTCTTTTAAGGATCCCTTCTTTAAGATCATCATAATTTATTGCCTTTACTTCATCCAACAAAAAGGGATTCTGAGCTTTACCACATAAGAGAGAGGTGCAAGAAGTGTGGCCCATACTGTGGCCCCATTGTTAGATTACAATATACACACACAGGACACTGTTCATACAATTGCTAATTGTATAATGTAGCATTCTGTTAGTACAACCATGTTTTGTTCTATACATTATATTATTTAATGTGTAAGAGCTTTATGAATTACTTAACATTATGTTTTTCTACAAAATATTTTTTAATGGGAGTAGTTTTTTAGTACAGGTCCGCCACAAAAAAACTTCATCATGGCACCTGGCTAAAGAAGGCAGGGTCTATGTGCGAAACATAAAAAAAAGGAAATCTAAATATATTGTTATACAAATTAGGTGCCACAGCAGAGTAGTAGCTGGCCACAGGGATGCTGTATAGGAAACAGTAGACAGGTGTCAAAAAGGGCAAGAGATCAGCAGTAGATTATCCAGGTCTCAGGACAAGTGTCGCAGCAAAGTAGTAGCTGGCTATATTGATGGATCAGAGGACCTGGGATATGAAGAGTTGGACTCCCGCTTTATGCGGTAAGTGGGGGGCATCTGCTGGCTCTTCTGCACCCTCATGGCATTGGACCCCACTGGCCCCCTCCTTCAATAAATTGTCTCTCATCACCATCAATGGTCATTTCCCCCTCCACCACCACCTCAGATTCAAGCCAGGCCCCAGCCCTTCCCCATTCGATCACCACCATCACCTCCTCCTCACACAGCCATGCCTGGCCTCAGCAGTCCTCCTTCCCAATGTCCACCATTGGAGTCTGCCATGGGGGAAATGCTGGTCTTGATGCGGGAGCAAATGGAGGCTACATGGGGCCTATAGACCAGTGTCTTCTCCAACCAAGCCTCGGTGGACAGCAGCCTCCGGAGGCTCTATAAGGAGGTGAGGAAGCAAAACCTGATGATGGAATCCTACATGGCAAGGCTACTACAGTCATCGGCTAACCAGATGTAAGTGCTAGGCACATTACTGGTTACTTCTATTACATGTAGTGATGTATTGTGGAGATATGCTTTCTTCAGTCGGGCTTGATAAGGCGGTTGTGGCCAAACCTACCCGGCAGACCTTTCAGGTCCTTTTGATCCCTTCGCCAAGACAGCTGATGTCTCTAAAATGCCCTTACTCAGATGTAGTATTTAAAAATTTGAACTCAGGCTCCGCATTATAACTATAATAATATTATAACTGCTTTAATTGGTGTTCTAATTTATAACAGGTTCAATAGATGTTTATTTAAACTTGAATTGATAATATTCTGTAATAGTTTGTGTGTCTTCTGGATTTTGCATAAATTGCTATAACAGTCATTGACAATGTTTCATCTGCAAGGTATCATAACATCCACTACATTATTATCTTCTCTAGGAATGCTGACATATACATATACCTTCTAGATATGTTTCCTCCTCTTTTATTAGGAGCATACACACACTTCATATGTCTTCAAGATATGTTACCTCCCTTTTCTTTAGGAGCATACACATACTTCATATGTCTTCAAGATATGTAACCTCCCTTTTCTTTAGGAGCATACAAACACTTCATAAATCTTCAAGATATGTTGTTACCTCCCTTTTCTTTAGGAGCATACACATACTTTATATATCTTCAAGATATGATACCTACCATTTCTTTAGGAGCATACACATACTTTATATATCTTCATTCAGAGCAGACTCTTCCACACAGAAGGATACCAGCTGACTGAATATATAACTGAAAATATCTGGCAGTTACTGACTGACATCACAACATTCTAAATGATGTAACAGTTCATTAACCATACATGCAACATAACATACACTAATTAACATACATAGGGTAATTGTATATATTAAAGACAAAAATCAGGATACTGTGGGGAAGTGGTATCTTATACTTCAAGAAATGCTATTATAATAAAGGTGAATACCAAATTTTATATTGTGACATATACCTACTAGTATAGAAAGGTGTAAGACTATTTGTAATAAACTGAAGAGAAAAAAAACACCTATATATCCATACCAGTATGACCTCCTAAGTGTAGGTAGAAACCATAATAATGTAGGTACAGTAATAATCCACCAAGTACATAAAATCGAATAGTTTATTGTAAACAATTCAATCAACAATACACATTATGAAAACATAAACATAAAATAATTCTAGCAGCAATGACAGTCATCGGCATATCCGAAAATTCCAAACTATATTAGAGTACCAACAAATTGATTAATCCTCAAAATAATATGTGAAATAAAACAATGCCTCTATTGAAAATTAATTAGTAAATCCCTGTGCTGAAATGGTAGTAGCGGAGCCTACCATTTACTCCTTTACACTAATAATAAATAAACTATCTAAGAATACGTAAACTAAATACACTAATACTGATGGTGGAACTGGAGATCCACCAATTACCCCTTAACCTAAACAATTAAAGCTAGCCTACTCTAAAGTGCTAATAAACCAGCAAATATGACTAGATAAAGTGCAATAGTGAAATGAAGTGCAATACAAAAGAAAATTATATCTCAAATGGCCATTACTAAGGTCTAAATACATATATGAATTTAAACAATTTGTTATATGGTATTAGGATATTTGTAGAGATAATTATTAAACTATAGGCATTGATATTTCACTTTCTGGTAAATGCCTCCTCCTCCTTGTGTGTTTGTTGGCCTTCCTTCCAACTTGAACTGATTTGTCCCTGAATCCCCATATCCCTGTGCCTCTAACACTGTGTTCCTTACATGCTCCCATGCATAACGCAGTGCCTGGCCTGTGCTATCTAGTAATCCCCCACCCCATTTTCTAAGACCTAAGGTTCTAATATAGATTACATAACTTCCCATGGATGTGGTTAGATGATCTGGGTCAGTAGTGTGCTGTGGTGGTGATCAATAGTGTTGTTGAGTATTATTTGAGGTGTGTCTATCCCAATGCATTATAGAACCCTGTTGTGGTTCCTGTGTGTTTCCAGATTGGTATTACTTTGGTGCATGTTCCTCTGGTAATTGATATATGTCATGTGGAGATATAATATTGCCAATAGTTTTTGTTCCTATATATATATACAGGGAGTGCAGAATTATTAGGCAAGTTGTATTTTTGAGGATTAATTTTATTATTGAACAACAACCATGTTCTCAATGAACCCAAAAAAATCATTAATATCAAAGCTGAATATTTTTGGAAGTAGTTTTTAGTTTGTTTTTAGTTTTAGCTATTTTAGGGGGATATCTGTGTGTGCAGGTGACTATTACTGTGCATAATTATTAGGCAACTTAACAAAAAACAAATATATACCCATTTCAATTATTTATTTTTACCAGTGAAACCAATATAACATCTCAACATTCACAAATATACATTTCTGACATTCAAAAACAAAAACAAATCAGTGACCAATATAGCCACCTTTCTTTGCAAGGACACTCAAAAGCCTGCCATCCATGGATTCTGTCAGTGTTTTGATCTGTTCACCATCAACATTGCGTGCAGCAGCAACCACAGCCTCCCAGACACTGTTCAGAGAGGTGTACTGTTTTCCCTCCTTGTAAATCTCACATTTGATGATGGACCACAGGTTCTCAATGGGGTTCAGATCAGATCTTCTTTTATACCCTTTCTTGCCAGCCACGCTGTGGAGTACTTGGACGCGTGTGATGGAGCATTGTCCTGCAAGAAAATCATGTTTTTCTTGAAGGATGCAGACTTCTTCCTGTACCACTGCTTGAAGAAGGTGTCTTCCAGGAACTGGCAGTAGGACTGGGAGTTGAGCTTGACTCCATCCTCAACCCGAAAAGGCCCCACAAGCTCATCTTTAATGATACCAGCCCAAACCAGTACTCCACCTCCACATTGCTGGCGTCTGAGTCGGACTGAAGCTCTCTGCCCTTTACCAATCCAGCCACGGGCCCATCCATCTGGCCCATCAAGACTCACTCTCATTTCATCAGTCCATAAAACCTTAGAAAAATCAGTCTTGAGATATTTCTTGGCCCAGTCTTGACGTTTCAGCTTGTGTGTCTTGTTCAGTGGTGGTCGTCTTTCAGCCTTTCTTACCTTGGCCATGTCTCTGAGTATTGCACACCTTGTGCTTTTGGGCACTCCAGTGATGTTGCAGCTCTGAAATATGGCCAAACTGGTGGCAAATGGCATTGTGGCAGCTGCACGCTTGACTTTTCTCAGTTCATGGGCAGTTATTTTGCGCCTTGGTTTTTCCACACGCTTCTTGCGACCCTGTTGACTATTTTGAATGAAACGCTTGATTGTTCGATGATCACGCTTCAGAAGCTTTGCAATTTTAAGAGTACTGCATCCCTCTGCAAGATATCTCACTATTTTTGACTTTTCTGAGCCTGTCAAGTCCTTCTTTTGACCCATTTTGCCAAAGGAAAGGAAGTTGCCTAATAATTATGCACACCTGATATAGGGTGTTGATGTCATTAGAGCACACCCCTTCTCATTACAGAGATGCACATCACCTAATATGCTTAATTGGTAGTAGGCTTTCGAGCCTATACAGCTTGGAGTAAGACAACATGCATAAAGAGGATGATGTGGTCAAAATACTCACTTGCCTAATAATTCTGCACTCCCTGTATATATATATATATATATATATATATATATATATATATATATATAATGACTCAAATATGTTAAACAAAAACATATATATTTTTAAAGTACACATTTGAGCCTCTGTGAGTGTTACTTATTATTTATAAGGCAGTTACCTTTTTCCTCTGGCTAGTTATGTACTGTGGGCCTCATTCTATTATCGGCCGCAGCCGTTGCGGGGCCGCAAGGACCGGCCGCAAGCTATTCTGCTATTCTATTCCCTTACGGCCGGGGATTCCGGCAGGCTTGCGGCCGGTGCCTTGCTATCTCTTGCGGCCGCTCGCGCCGGAGGAAAGCCTTTGATCTAAAACGGCCGCAAGAGATTTGCAATTCAATTGCTCCGGGAAACCTCTCTGCAAGGCTAAAAACGAGCCGCAGCTTACTTGCAGGAAAGAGGTCTCGCTAGCACCAATTAAGCACATAAAATAGCTCAAATAAAGCCCTCCTGCACTTTGAGAAGACTATAAAGGGATTTTAGGTGTTAGAAAAAATAGCACATAATTATCCTCTACTCAAATCCGTAAAATATTTCATTTTTAATATCCGTAAAATATCCATGTAAAAAGTCCAGAGTGCTTGGAGCACCTCAGACACACCCACGCCGCAGCCGGAAAATAAACAGTTAATTTGAACTCGGGTTTGGGCAGATGTGCAAGCTTGAGAGTGGGTTTCTTTTAATCCTCATGTCCCCCAATATGATCCCTAGCATTTACAGAGCTGTACAGTGCAGGCTTGAATTTATTTTTGCGTTTTTAGATTTCACAGCTTACGGCCGGTTCCAAGATATGCGGCCGGCCGTAAAAGGAGATCCTTGCGGGGCCGTATAATAGAATCGCGAGTTAACTGAACCCCCGCAAGGAATCGCAGCCTTACGGCCGATTTACGGCCGATAATAGAATGAGGCCCTGTGTCTTTAATTGCTTTATGCATCTGTCAGCAGCACTTTTAATGCTACCATATGCATGACCAGTTGAAGAAATTATATTGAAAACATATATATTTTGGCTATTTGTTCCTTGGAGACTGTTGTGCAATGCATTCTGTATATTGCTGCAGTGCCCCTCATTCTGTATTTCTATGCTTTCCCATACTTTTAAAGTACAGCGGTATGTGTTTAAATGCAGCTACAGCTATAAAAAATATTTGAAAAAGCCTTTGCGAGTCCAATTCAGTACTTGTAATATTTTTGTTAGAAACCTTTCCTAGTTGCGGGTCACACATAATTTGCGAGCTAGACGTCCAGTCTAATAGAATATTGATTTTGTGTAACTTTAATTGTTTAGCACTTGCAATGTTGGAGCTGTCCAAAATCAATGGAGATATAAGCCGTGATTTGCGCTTTTGACTGGCCCATAGTGCAAGTGGCAAATAGAAGAGTGAGTTCACGTGTGTCAGGGACATAGGTACTGGGGGGGATGGGGGGGGACAAATTCACCCAGATGAAATGAATAGGGGACACAAAAAAATAGCAAACTTAAAAATGCATTACCAGCGCTATGGAGCAGTATGTCTTTCCGATGAAAGCGCTGACCTATAATTTATATTATATATATATATATATATATATATATATATATATATATATATATGTATATACTGTATATACAAATAAGTCTGCATAGAAATTAAAGAATAATAATTTTTGAGTGGCACTGCAGAAACAATATTACTAGACTTTAAGCAATAAAATATGTGCCAAAATATCATTTAGCACCATGTATAGATTAAGTACAAGGCAAAAACAGTTTTAACATGTTGCAATCAAATAAAGATTTTATTTATATATATATATATATATATATAAATACCTTTTTAAAGATAGATACATAAATACACTGATTGATAAAATATTAAACACATTGTTACTGCTCCAGGTAAATAACGTATATCCCTACATATCCTCCACACTGTATTAAGCCAGAGCCTGTGCACAGTGCTCGCTTGTGGATGCAGCTCTCGGCAGCATTGGCCGAGAACAGCATGTAGACAGGTGTCCCTGGCAGCTGGAGGAGGATTTTACAATAGTTTAGCAGGCTGTGGCTGGATTAATATGTTGATGTAATTTGTTTTTTAAGGAATTAAGTCACTTCAAACATATATAAATGAGATTTACATATTTTAGAATCTGCTCTTCGATGGTATTTACAGAGAACTTGCACAATTCACCTTGTTTTTTTAGCATTGCTTTATACAAATACCATTCAGAATCATCTGCACAGATGAAATATATTTCACTGGCTAAATTGGGCTTTTGTCAATTATTTTTGTTTAACCCATTAAAAAACACTATTTATTTTGCTTTGATGATGTTGCATTAAAAATCCAAATATTAACAGATTTCAAGCTAACAGGCATGTTTGTAAATTTATATATGTACAGACATGTCAGATAATTTGGGAGCTCTGTAAAATGTTAATATGCACTGATAGCAGCTGCTTAAAATGGTAAATACAAGAGCTTCGGCCAAATGCTGTTTAAAGCATTCATCCCGACAGTGACCTTGAAAAATTGCCCTTTATGAAGAGAGATGAGGTGTGAATTTAATCTAAATACTCACTTAGGTTTTGTCATTCCGACAGCAAAGACTGGCAGCTGTGCTAAACCTTTTCGACCATACTAGAGGGTCTGCATCGTCTAACATCTGTTTTCATGAGGGTATACACTCCAGCAGACAACTCCCAGGGGCAAATCTTTGGTTAACTCTCACTTACCTTGATGTGGTCATGATTAAACAAGATACTGCTGTTATCGTGAATTTTATACTAAGCCGGACAAAAAAATGTATCAGTTGCTCTAATCTTTCTTTTGACCTGAAACTTGTATTAAGATTACCAACTTTACGTGTAACAAGAATTGTGTATGATTCTACTTTAAATGACAAATGAGCAAATGAGATGCTATTTAGAGTATGCACTATTGAGAGAGAAAGAATGTGTAAATACATGTAATAGTTATTATTTATTTATAAGGAACCCGCATTTTCTGTAGTGCTAAGTGCTGGAAACAGATCTGGCAGTATACATACTGGAACAGATAGTCTAAGCTAAGTATTATCAAGAGAGTGTGTACCAATATCATGGGCATATTTATACTGCACTAGGTCATTTAGATTTGTGCCCCGTTTGAGGCTCCTCCGTTCTGATATGTATGCTTATGTATATATATATATATATATATATATATATATGGTGTGTCAGAAAGTGTCAGGTACACTTACAGACAGAAATAACATTGCATATAGACGTTTATATGCGCATATACAAGCATATTTCTATGTACTGCACAGTATCTGCTGCCCCCTGATTTACTGTCTTAGGCCTGGGTCATGTAGGCCTAGGCTAAAACACATCCCGGCATAATCTGAAATGATTAAAATGAAAACACTGGAATAAATACTGGGGCTACAAAGAATTGCAATAAATGTGACTATCATACGAAAGGGTGAACACAAAGAATGGTAAGCCCCACAACAACACAATTGTATTTATAGATCATAAATTAAGGGATCACTTTAATGTTTTAATTTCTATAAACAATATGCACACTATTAAGTGCAGTTCTTCAGAATAAATACAGTGAATACTGTGATCATTTAAAGATCCATTTAGGCTGTAAAAAATAATATGGAGGCAGAGACGCATCAGCTGAGTAATCACTATCCAGGTTAAGCTGCATTGGCATTTCCATGATACCCGAGTGTCCAAGTTTGGCACTGTAGTAGTGGAGTGGTGCAATGATTTATCTTACCTGACTTTCTGGTGCACTGTGTTTTGATGATTAATGGAAGGCTATACTGAAATCCAGTGGTCATATAGAGTCCCAAGATGGCTGCTAAGGCAAAAGCCCTAACTCCTACTTAACAGGACCTAGAACATAACTGTTTATAAGCATTACACAAGTTGCTTATTCATGAAACAGATCTAAACAAAAAAACATGTTTTTGATTTCATTAAAACTAACAGCAAATGCAGACAGCATACTTTAGTACGTAGAGCTCATTGGCTGACAGTGGGCAAGCCCCAAGGTCAGATAAGCTTTGTTATAAGATCTTCATTGTGAAGAAAGAAAACAGACTGTGACATATTAACAAATACCCGCTTTCTGATGCAACCAAATCATCTTTCCATGTTCTTTTATAGAGATCATTATAGAGTTCTGATCTCTATAAGATATAACTTTTTATATTATGTTGTTCCTCTCATTTTGTTTGATGTGCAGAATTCTGCAGTCTTAGAATTATAAATCAGCAATATTAGAATTATGAATCGTCAATCTTACAATTATCTTGTACAACAACAATTAAAGCTTACTATATTTCCATTATGAAAGCTTCCAGGACCTCACCTTAGGAAATGTTAGCCTTGCATTGAATTCATTCATCACACTGTAAAACTGGGCATAAACATTCTCATTTAATGAGAGTAAAATGTACTTTAAGGTGCACTTGATACCACAACCATAGAACAGATCAATGATCAGTTGAAACAGGTTTGTATAAACAAAAATTGATTGATATAAGATATCTGAAGTGTTTAACCTACAGTTTCTTGTAATTTACTTAACTATAAAGGTATCTGGATTTTATTAGTATAATAGTTTTGCTGAATTGCCTATTTGTTAAAAAAATAATTCTTTATATCAAATGTACATTTTTGTGTATTTTTTTCTTTTCTATAAGTGCCTTTGTGTATTATTTATATTGAGTGATGATGAGCATGTATGAACATGCAGAGTGACTGTGGACCTAATTACAGAGGTAACTAGGAATAATGTAGGGGTTATTCATATGTTTTGTACCCTCCATAAGGAAGGTTTGAGAAGCATACAACACTTGTTAAGATTGTGGCCAGTAATGAAAGTTTGTAATAGTCTTCATGGCAGCAATTAAAAAGACAATATGATGCTCTACATGTTACGAGCATCCTAATAGCACAGAGCAAATCTTATTCACTATAGCTTATGATTTTATGGATAACTAATGTTATGTTCATTTTTGGTATGCTTAAATGCATTATATAAAATAGCATGTATATTTAAAGAGGTTAAACATTCTGCCCTACAATCTCCAGTATCCTGTACAAAAAAACATAGGAGATAAAGCTATGTTGATACAGCAAATAAATATTTAAAGACAAAAAATTATGATATATCAGTGGCAATGTTGGTCAAGGAGTTTCAATGTGGTTTCCCAAATTATTTTGCACTTGACCCTCCATTCACTAACTGCCACTGGTCCTTAGTTATAAACTATGACCCACATTAAAAACAAGGAATTAGTCTACAGACCTAAAGAGGCATGCATAATAGCATAAGCACAAGGGCAGTGTAAAAACAATTAAATTATGACCATAACCAATAATTTAGAAACAGAAGCAAGAACACTGTCATAAAGGCTCAAATACATTTACAAATGCCCATGGGTTATGTGAAAATAAGGCTAACAGATGTAGTCAAAGGTCATATGTGTATGTATATATATATGAGATTGTAAGTCTGCACTGTGTACATTTGATTTCAAGCTCAAAGACAGGGCCCTCCCTTCTTTTTTCTTCATTGTGTTTATATTGTTTTCACTTCAACTTACTCCTGTAAAACGCTACTACAAATAAAGGAAAGTATATATATATATATATATATATATATATATATATATATATTTATTTATTTATTTTTTATATATATATATATATATATATATATATATATAAAATTATTTTCAATTTTGTTATAACATGTAATTTTTAATTGCAATCTTCAGCTTGCTGTCTTCCTGGCCTCCACAACACACTACAGGAACCAGAACACGAATGTCTGAGAGAGTTGGCTTTGCTTTCCTATTTTTCAGCTGGGTAACACAGCACGGGAACATTTCACCACTGAGAAAAGACAAATAGGAAAGGATGGAAAGTATGTAGGATGAAGCAGACTGCCCAGAATCCTAGAGCTGATAGTTCTAGTAAAACCAGATGTTTTGCAATATGGTCAATTTGCATGAATGTTCCACTGATAATGATCACTATATCTCATTTTTTTATTGTAGCCTCATTCATTAATACAAAAGATTTTGTTTAGCACAAGCAATATGTGTTAAAGATGTTTTTCTATGCCTGATGCTAAATACAATTAGGACATTGGGAAAGGTTAAGTGTGTTATTTTTTTTACAGGATAACATGAAACAAAGTTAGACTGGAAATGCATTGGTATTTTAACCTTCGTTCAGGAATGCAGTTTGAGAGTCCACTATGGACAAATTATAATTCAGAGATTTAACATGCAATGGAAGTCTTCAAACAAAAAGGATGTTAGATTGCTATGTTGGTAGTTGTTAACCAACAGGCCATTAAAGGGTCACTGTAGTAAATTTTCCTACAGGGGCTTTTGAGTAACTAAACATGACATACTTTTAGAAAATAAATAATTAAATAAATAAACACACACATACTTTACATTGTTAACATTTATGTGACATTATTTATTTTTTTAAGCTTTCCATTTTCATAATCTTAGCTATTTTTCTCGGCTTTCACTCAGGTGGGAGTGTCCTTTAAAAAAAACTTCCTGTGCAGATTGAAACTTCCTGTACAATCAAAGTCTCCTCCCTCATCAGGAACTGATCAGCAGACACCAACATGGAACATTCCTCTGTAGCATCACTGCATACAAATGGTAATAAAAAAAGAGCTTGCATATTTTTTGCACATTATAAAAACAGGTTTCCCTTTTTTCAAGTGTAGTTGTTCAAACATAGAAAAAAAATGTCTATAGTTGTAATTTTCATTTTTATAGTTTGCTTTTTCAAAGAACTAAAATAAAAACTGCAATATTAGGGGTATCAGAGATAGAAATGGGTTTGGGAGTGCTTGTGGACAACCACCTAGGTAACAGTGCTCAATGCCAAGCAGCAGCTGCAAAGGCAAATAAAATAATAGCATGTAATAAGAAGGGTGTAGAAGCAAGGGAAGCAGATATAATTCTACAACTATACAAATCCCTAGTACGCCCTCATTTGGAATATGGAGTACAATTTTGGGCACCCCTTCATAAAAAGGACAGTATAGAGAAGGGCAACAAAACTAAAAAAGATGGGCTAAATTGTGAAGAAAGACTAACCAAATTAAAATTATATTTATTTTCTCTAGAAAAAAGGGGGATATGATTACCTTACATAAAGACATCCGGGGTCAATATAAGGTTTTGTCAGGGGAACTTTTTGTGCCAAGAGGTTTTTATCTGACAAGAGGACATTTTTTAAAGGTCAGAAGTAAAAAGATACCACCTTAAAGTACAAAATGGTTTTTCACAGTAAGGGTGGTTAAACTGTGGAATTCTCTTCCAAAGGAGCAGATACAATAGATAACTTTAAAAAGGGATTGGATATATTTTTTTTATAAAAAGCACATTCTGTGATATCCTGGATAACTAAAGAAGGATAATTGATCCAGGGAGGAGTCTGATTGCCAGTATCTGGGGTTAGGAAGGTTTTTTTTCCCCTTTTGAGACAATTGGCAATGTTTCCACTGGATCAATTAACAATTAATCGGCATATTACAAAGGTCAGAGCAGATCAAAAAAGTTTGAACTTGATGGACTAAAAGTCTTTTTTCCAACCTCAATCACTACGTAACTATGTAATACCTTTTTAGAGAGTAAAAAATAAATTCAGCCTTTAAAGGAAAAAGGTATAAAACATTGAGTGCAACTAAGAGCATAATTAAGTAGGAAAACAGATTTTTTAAAAAGCGTTGATGCCACTGCTGGAGGATCAATGATACATTGATGGAAGTTTTGTATGTGAGAGAGCATTTACATTGCTGGATAAATATGCATTTCTTGAAGCAAGGAGTCTGATTCTAAGTTAATGAGGGTGGGTGGTGTGGTGGCAATGTCAATCTTATACAATTATATTAACAAGGCTTTTTGTTCCTTCCTTCCCCAGCCCTGCCAAAACACACCCTCATGTTTCAGCCCAAAGGAAATGATGTAGCAAAAGACTTAATTTTTTTTTTTCAAAAAATACTTTATGCCCATGGCTTACACAGCTGCTAATATTGTTAGCTTGGTACATACTTGACCAGTGTCTTTTTTCATGAACTGCAGTGGTCCTTTAATTCATTAATTGATATATGTATTTATGCTGTTCAGTGAGCTTTTACTGCAGCTTCTGACTAAATATTTTGGTTGTAGAAAAAGAAAGAAAGCCACTGATTAGATTCTCATCCCTTTCTGTTGAAATGGCTGTATGGCATTCTGAATTACAGACTTTCATAAAAACTATGGAAAGCTAATCAGCAACTTATTCCCCTATGTAAAAGAATATAAAGAGACACAGCAGTGGTGGTTTCTTGCATATAGTTAACAAATGATTGTCTTTTTTTTTTTTTTTACTTTGTAACATTGTTTGCATTAAGTTTAATTGGGCAATACAGCATAATGTAATATAAGGACAACTGTACGATGAAATAAAGGTATATGTTTCAATACTTGGAGTCTAAGAAAATTATTCTGTAGGAAAATGCCATAAAGCTAGATGTTGAAGCCTAAAGAGACATTCATGATATGTTGGTGAAGGCTTCATATGTGAAAGGTGTGTTTACAATTCTGCAAGAGCAAGTCTTGCAGTTATTTTTGCAAGTTATGTTTCTGAGCATGTGCTGGAGAAGTGGGTGTGTATTAAATACCAAAACCTCCAAATTCCCTCATCCCCCATCCCTCCTTCCTAGTCAGTAAGTAAGAACTTGCATATAATTGATTATGATAATTCAAGAAAATTAAAAGTGGTATTTCTTTAACTTTCTAATACAACTGTGGCAATTATCAAATATGGTTCTCTAATAGAGAACATTGCAAACACGGGACTGCAGTTGGGTTGTGACTACTTAATCCGAAATATTAAATCTGAAGATACAATTGTTGTCACAAAGTCACCTTGCAGGGTGTCTTACGTCACAAGTTTTGACCACAATATGCTAAAAGATCCCTTTGTTCTACGTGTTATTAATTATTTGTCCTAAAGTCGAACACTGAAGTTATTGTGCATTCACAATGAACATTGTGTAACCACTGTGTGGTTTCTAATCTTAACCACAGCCAAAAACGCAAAAGTGTTTTTAAATGATATTTTATAATGTGAGTTTGCTACACTTTTGACAAAGAGATGCATAATTTGCTTTCTTCTAATAACTTTTTCTTTTGGCAAGAACTGAATACCCAAGAGAGCTGGAGAAGAGAGACAAGCAATTTGGGAAGGCAGGTGTGAATATTGGCACATCTGTAGCATTATAATTTTGCTCATTTACATGTCTTGCTTCCCCTCCTCTGGTAAAGTACTAACACACGACCATTTATTTCTCTCTTTGGCTGCCACACAGAAATCACTCAGCTTTTACGTGTGGCTGGAAAGCAGATGAGCAGCTGTTTTAACCGCCTTAAATTAAGCCAACCATTGCCTAGCCAGGAAATAAAGGAGAGTTTGATGTTTTGGAAGAGGAGTTGCATCAAATAAAGGGTAAAGTCAAATTTTCATATTGGCCTGGCAACTGGCGTGTGACCTAATTCAAACATAATCTGGTGCAAAAACTAAAGGTAATGTAGTCATATCACGATTCTGGCGTCTCTAAATAAATATCTGATCAGTGTTAGATGCAAACGAGATGACAGATGGATACTAAGGATGTAAGTTAATACCAATGAAAACAAAGCCCTTTTAGTGTTGCAGGTATGCATGGTACATCTGATACACCAAACTACAGGTACGCATCAAATCTACAAATAGATAATGATTAATACAAATATTTAAAGGAACATCTAAGTTTCCTTGATAATAAATGCATTTGACAGAGGAGAATCAGTAGTGTATGGAAAACAATTTTAAATGAAAACAAAATACCAAAATAAACATCAACAAACTCACCCTGATGTTTGCTAAATCTCTTGAGTTTGCAAGCAGCAGCTTTTGTGAGTTAACACCCCTGGATATCTCTGCTAAAATTAGCATAGAATTAATAATTTGTTTTGGCCAATCATAGGTAGTAGTACATTTTAATACAATGTAATAATCAGTGATGGCAGTATGTGCAGTAAGGAATCATGGGATGTGTAGTCATCTTTGCAGAAGGAAACAGGAAGAGTCAGACAATGACCTGTAGATCTCTGCATTCAGCTGCTGCTGGCTTGAAGGTTAGTAAAGGTTTCAAATTCATGCTTGAATGCAGTGTTTCTATTGGGAGGCTCACTGTGTCAATGTAAGCAGCTCGGGGTGTGGAAAACAAGTTTTATTTTTAAGTTAAATAAATCTGTTTGTCTTTAGAATTACTCAATGTAATGTGTATTTCTGATATAATTAGCATGTATTAGATTAGAAAAAGGTAAAAACAAGGAAACTTAGATATGTCTTTAAGGCAGGGGCGGCTGGTGCATAGGGGCAAATGGGTAAGCCCCCCCCCCCCCTAAAAATGATTAATCACTTTAATATTATTTAGGTTTCTGTAAAGAATAACATTTAATTATATCTGTATATCAGCTTTTACATCTTCTTTCATATGATTTTGTTAAAAATATGCATCTATCACTTTAAATTAACCCTTTGTGTGCCTTCCCCCTTGCCTGGTGACTTGCCTGTCCCGCTCAACCTAGCTGAGCCTACATTCACTGTGCTAGGAATTGTATCAATGTTCCTGTCTGTCAGCTGCAGCATCGACCAATCAGAATCAAGCAGCTGCATAATGTGGTTATGGACGTTCACTCTGAATGCCCACAAGCCACTTAGGACTGCTGTGGGAGCTGCCAAGTGCTAAGTGTCAGCTCCCACAGCCACACAGGTCTCTCTCTCTTCCCATCCCTCCTCTATATTCCCTCCTTATTTCTCCCTCTTACTCTCTCACCCTCTCTATTCCTACCATGCCTCCTCCACCCAAGGGACTCATCACAGGGGTCCTGCAGCCCGAGGGCCCTGTTACAGGCCACTCACAGTCCCAGGGCCTGCAGGTGGGCGGTGTCTCTTGTCCCTTCAGGCTCCCTCCTCTGTGTCTCTTTCCCCGTCTCTCACCCCTGTGTCTCTTTCCCCTCTCCCTGCCCTGGGTCTCTTTGCCCCTTCCGTGTCTGTTTGCCCCCTCTACCTCCCCTGTGTCTCTTTCCCCCTCCCCACCCCTGTGTCTCCACCCTCTCTTACCCTCCTCATGAGGGCCTCCGCATCAGGGCCTGACTAGTAGACCGCTAAGAAGCTTAGTTCTAGATATATTTTACTGCAGTATAACTGAGCAGAATAAAAATGGATCACTGTGCAAACATTTTTACATTAAGCATTTATCCATCCTTGCCATGGATTGTATCGGCATTGCAATATGTCTGCTCTCACAAACTGTTTTAAAGTGCTCTAAGAAGGAATGAATTATATGCTGTGAGGACAGTGGCTTTGAACAGACAAATGTGGCAGTCATTATCTGTTGGGTTCTGCATTAGCACTAATTAATCAGAGATGGTTAGGAAAATGAGCCAAGGCTCAAGGGTTATCCCACACTATGTCTAATTGTAAAGGAGCCTTAAAAGCCTTCCAAAGTTTTATTGACTGTAAGAAGACATAAATGGATTACAAATTATAAACTTTGTGGATGGTATAAAGCTTTATATAGTTAAAATGTCAATTTTTCCTTCTGTTTAACTAAGTTAAATTGGCACAAATAAACATAATGATTTTACCAAAAACTCTAAAAATGTAGATATCTGGAGTACTGATCATTAACGTACATTCATTGATTAACTATTAATTATTAATAATTACAAAAAAAAAACGTTTTAAACTTTCCCCAAAATTAGGTACAATATTGATATTGTACATTTATTGCCACTTATATATATTTTGTATGATTGATTTGTATGGGTATGATATTTATTTTTGTATATATATATAACTAAAAATGAAGAAGTACTTTTATTTATGATATAATTGGGGTATTAAATCTATATACTATTTATATAATGTCCTATTGTTTATATGCTTATAATCTATCATTTTTGTCAGATTTAATATTGATTTTCTGGGAGTGATATTTTCGTGTTACTTTTCTATCTACTCATGTACAAATGGAGAGGTGCCTTTATCTAGCATATTGAGGATATAAACTGCTTGGTAACGGTATGTATTTACATGCATTTAGATGCCTTTATCTAGTCATATGATTAGCATACACTACTTAATAGGGATTTGTTATGTTCCCAAATTTTATTAGCACTGTAGGAGTGTCTGTAAATACTTTGTAAATATAATTTTTTCAGCATGTAGGTCAGAAAAAGATGCAGGTTTTTAAGTCTACTAGGTTTACATGAGAAGTATATAGTGTTCGTAATTTACTAAATATTTAATATTTCTTAGCAATATTTCTTACACTCTGAGACAATGATGAGTATAATATTCTACATTAGATGAAGATATTGAATGCCTCGTATTTATAATTGCCAAAACAAGACTGAATCAGCAGTCATAGTGAGGTGAATACCCTTGACCTAATTTATACGCAGTTCTGCTACTTTGCCAGTTCAATCCAATTCCATGATCCTCACTTCCAGTTCTTCAGCCTCACAATATTACCAGTTTAACACTCTCACAAGACACTACAAAGATTCTCTTACATTCTTGTTAGTTCTTAAAACCTTCCTTAAAACCCAAACATCTTACGTAAGTCAGCTATCCTGCTGTTGCATAGTTCGCCATGCTACAGAGACACCAACTCCAGTCCATGTGACTAAACACTATTGATTATCCATCTCCCCACATGCACAAATAGTTATTTAGAATGTAATTCCGCGTTATAGCATTATATTCGCATCTTGCACTTTATATTCGCATCTTGCACTTTTTACCCATTCACCTACCAAATTTGTAACCCTTGTGGTATATTTGGGAGTGGCTATATTTAAGTATCTACGGTAGACTAGAACTCAGAGTCTGTTCTCTTTTCAATGTGGCATTTATGATCTGATTTACTACTAAGCTATATGTCATACTCATTAGGACCCCTTATATTCATTAACAAAAATTCCAAGTGGAAAGACTTATAATATAATTCAGGCTTAGTGTGAATATGGCAGTTATGTAAATTATTTGTCTAAAATTGTTTAGCTAGACATGCATGTTACTTGACAGAATGCTTAATTATTTTATGGTCACCCATCATCTGAAGCCATGCACTCCAGGTAGGGCACTGGAAAAGACTGCATCTTCTATCTCCTCTTCCTCTATTTTATGCTTTCAGCTGTTTTTCTACATATATACCACATGTGTGTTTCACTTTATATTGATGCAATTTCACCCTGTAAATCAATATAGATCCATGGCATGTCTCATTCCAACAGCTACTATTAATATTACTACCAGAGGCTGAGCTATTGCATGTGCAGTATGTGCAAAACACCAGGGTCCTGATACCTGCAGCATCATTAGGAAAAGGCATGTACCATATATATCTATTTAAGAAGACATTGCAAGGGGGCCTCTATTCACTTGTTCTGCCAGTGATTACTATTAATTCCTGAATCAATACAGTCAGAGATGAAGAATTATAGAAATTATTTAAAAGTCTTTTAAGAGTATACTATTAAGTTTGTTTTATGTGATTAAATGTGCATAATATTTTAGTCTGAGCACTACATTTTGAATTATAATGCTTAATTCCTGTACTCAATGTGTTTTTGAAGAAATCTCTGACTGTATGAGATTACTTTGTGTGACTTTAGACAATGTCAGAGCAATTTCACAATTGTTTAGTGTAAATATGTTGTTACATCACGGCCAATATAAGCATAATGCTTACATAAAATGTATGAATTACAGTAGTGACTAGAACCTTCTCATGGTATGCTCCATGTTACAGTAGGTTTTTCCTTTTTTTCTTTATATATAGAGTTTTTGAGAACCTTCCTCTGCAACAGCGTAAGAGTGTGCTATGTTCACTAATATGAGAGGTACCTCACTACATAGGCAAGACATTCAACTTTTCGCATTCCCCTGTATGTAAATTCCATGTAAATTATAAGCTCTAGTTAAATATATTTACAACTTTTTTTGAACTGGTATATAGTAATTGATTTTGTATTCGTGGGATATTTTATTTCATATGTACTGATATTATAGACTAAACATTTTCTTGAATCTATATTTAATATCAATACATTTATTTCTTATTTCTTATTAGAATTATTTAGAACATTTATAAATTGTATACCATGCGCATATTTTGCATAATTTTAGACACGTATATATTTATGTGGCAATATTCTTAATAATTTAGACTATTAGAATTACAATTTTATTCTACTGTATCTGTAAATTTCATAGCAAATTAGTCACTTATATATTATACACACTGATAGTCTAGTCCCATATTCACCTCCTGAGACACTACAGCCTAGAGTAGATGAGAATGTATGGTCGAGACAACAGATGAGATAACAGCTTGATAGTTAGTGACCCACTGCAAGACTTGATCCATTAGGGATGGTGACTGTGCAGCAGGGAAAATAATAAGCCAGCTGAACAGTTGGTCTAATGTGGGTGTGTAGATTGTGGATGTTAATGGTGAATATGGTAGACTTCTCTGAAAAGCTGGGGTTTTAGACTGCAATTTTATATTGAATATATGGATTTGTGTTTAGTCTAAGAGAAGCAGTGAAGTCCATGAAGTAGGTGCAGTAGGAGGAGTCAAGGAAGATAATGATAGAGGAAGGGAGGGTTAAGTCATAAGCAAATTAAAGGGGACATGGGAGGAAATATTTGGAGATTTAGATAAGATGTAAGAGGTGAAGTCTTACTGAGGGATTTTACGTTCGCTTGCTAGATTATTAATGAATGTAAGAACTGAAAGTAGCAGATGATGAGCTGCATGAGCCTGCTGAAGGAGTACCTAATGGACGTGAGATGGGCTCTTGTTAAAAGAAGACCAATTGCAGTAATTATGTTATTATCAATGACTGATATAAAATTGTTGATGTGTCTTGGATTAGAAAAGAGTAAATTTTGAATTTTTCTATAGGTCAAAATTTTGTGAATGTATAGAATAAAGATGATTACCAATGTTCGGATTGCACTGCAGAGGAATGTGGAAATTTTGAAGGGTTTCTTTGGGGTAGGAGTGATTTATGTTAAGTTGAAATGTTCTGAGAATGTAGCATTGGTTACAGAGGAGAAATGGATGAGAAAGGTTGTGAGGGGAACAGAAGGTTGTAATGATAGAAGAGCACACATATCATCCTCTATTATAGGGGGAAAGGGACTAAAGGTAACTCTGGTAAGACAAACACACAGTTTGATAGTGGATTGGCACTCTAAAATGGGTTCGGAATTGCAGGATGCTCTCCTCAGAACTCTAGTGGCTTGATCTATATACGTAGTCAACATTAAGATGGCTCTGAACCATCGTAATACTATTTATAGGGGCTACTTTGAAAAGTAAGAGTGGTCTTATTTCTGGTTTATTGCTTATGGCTCATTTCGACATACTTTATTTCCAGAAGGTTTTGAATTTAATATGTCAAAACTGCTGCAAACCATGCATGTGTTCAGTTAAGGATTGCTTATTTACAGATTTAAAACATAATACCACATTTTATGCCAGGGAGTTATGTGACACCTTACCAGCTGCTCATACCCATTTATTTGTGTGATTGCCAATAAGTTTAGTTAGAGTCTTATTTCAAACATTTACAAACATATTCTTCAGTTATGGTCTATGATTGAATGGTAAATGATCTAGGGTGTGAGCTAGCTAAACAGCAGTGGTTTGGTCTTGGAAACCAGGTGTGGGAAGTAAAACGTGTTTAATTATTAAGGAAAGATCTTAGAAACTTACATAGCAGATGAATTTTAAAAGACACAAGTCTATCAAATGGTTGTGATTGGATAGTTCTTCAAAATGTGGAGGGTTTGCAAAGCTTTCCTAAAATGTAAAATATTTATTTAGATATTGAAAATGTACTTGGGACTCACGTAAATAAGATTTGTGTTTGGTGTTTGTTGGCATAATCGAAAATATAAAACTCTTCTAGAGAATATTAATACACCTATAAGAAGAGTTCTAGCTTCTTATTGGAAACAGCCATGTTTGCCAAGGTTAGAATTGATACATTCAAAGGTTAATTATATTTCAGAAATTGAGCTTTTAAGAAGCAGGCTGAATGATACTTTAAAGCAATATTTCAAATTATTGAGTTTCTGGATAATTAATTCAGGTAATTTTAGCCTTTTTTCATACATCAGCCAAAATCAGTATTACTGAGTGCAGTATTACATTTTATATATCTTGTTCCTTAGCCAACCCTGTAGTATTTTAGTCTGTTTACCTGCTAAGATATAAATCCTCTTCTAACAATCAAGCTGCAAAAATATAAAATCCCAGCACAACTTTATTAACAAAATAATTTATAAAATAATAGCAAAACTGGGAACATACACCTGTTATTATTCACTGTGTTCCAATGTTTTCTTTGCTGTAAGTTGCCCCTGATATACTATTTCCATAATTGGAGCACAAGCAACACAGAGAAGGATACTTACATGTAATATGTAT
This sequence comes from Discoglossus pictus, assembly GCA_027410445.1. Classification (NCBI taxonomy): domain Eukaryota; kingdom Metazoa; phylum Chordata; class Amphibia; order Anura; family Alytidae; genus Discoglossus; species Discoglossus pictus. The sequence continues at coordinate 342,269,070 of CM050163.1, read as the reverse complement.
TGGTTTGGGTTCCCTTTACAGTCAACAATATCAAGGTATCACACTATATAAAGCAGAGACAGGTCTTCAAAAGCTCTAGCAACCAAACCTTTGGTTGACCAACAATGGTAATAAACATCAGCAGATATTTGGTAACTCCAGACCCTTTTTGAAAATGTCAGAAATATTACCCATGAGTATGTCATATATATAAGCATGTAAAATGTCATTAGGCATTGTAGTTTGTGTTAGTCAGGAATATGTCCTAATTGCCTGATAGTTAAGGAATTAAGGAGTGGTGGCAGCAATGAAGGAGGAAGGATTTAAGCATGTAAAAGCTACAGATTTTGATGGAGAAGTGTGATAAACCCTTGCTCTTATAACTTTTCTCCATTCTTTACTGCCGTTTTCTGTAACTACATTTTAATTCTTGCTTTTACCTTATACTGTCAGAAATCTGTTCTTTATCTGAAATGTTTAGTTTCACTGTATGTTGTCTCAGAATATGTGCCAGTGCAATATATATCAAACTTGATTAAACCTATTTTTCAGTCATGTGGCATGGTTGCTTACACTTCAGCCTGTTCTCTTCAACATGCATGATCAACAGTATAAAATAACCTTGCTTGTATTTGCGGTCAAACCAGTAATGTGTCAAACCGTATGATGAGTGTTCACTTATGATCTAGCAAGCCTCAGTCCACTTTTGCTCCTGTGCCTGGAGGATGTCTCTCAGCGATTCTTCATACCTTGGCATTCACAAGCCTCTCTCACATCTACTAAGCAAGAGTATCCTTGGTTCCTTTCCTCAAGACTACTTTGAGTCAACTTCGGCAATGAAGAGACAGTAATCTGCACTAGGTGGTGGTGCATCCCGCACCCCGAGCCCCCTCGAGAGAGAAAATAATAGAAGCACATGACTATGGGATCTCACTTGTTTGGATATTTGAGTGTCATGATTTTTGAAACCATGCTATTCTTGTAGACTAAATGTTATCTAAAGTATACATATATAATTATATCTACATACAGTATACATATCATTTTTTGTACATTTCATCTACAAGAGTGGGGTATCCATTGGCATGTTTTCAAAAATCATGACAAGCTGATATCCAAACAAGTGATTGTAAGTATCCCATAGTCTTGTCCCTGGGAATGGCTGTGCTTCTATTGTTTTATCTTCCACGTGCAGCTCTATTTACAATGGCAGCAGTGTGTAAAGAATACAAATGTGGATTTATACAAGCACTGCACTGTTAGGATCTTTTAGCAATGATTGCTGCAGAGAGATTTTAAACTCATCAACCAAAGGTATAAAATGGACAGATTGCTTAAAATACATAGAAGTTTTTGTCTTAAGTAAGTGTTGTTTTGGAGAGTTTGGAGAATGTCGTAAAACGAAGTGGTGACTTTAAAAACGATGTTATTATCTATCTATTCAAATGAGTTATACTCGTATTTTTCATGTATTACTCTTATCCACTGATAACAACCAACATTTATTGTTACATTTTGGGGGTTATAATGCACATATGTCTACTTTAATATTAAAAGGTCTGTCAATACAACTCACAAGTTGCACAACTCTGACTTTGTGGTAAAAATGAACAAAACATAACATTTGTAATTATCAAACAATCAATGTATTTATGTTACGGATAAAGTTAGAAACTAGGAGCCCGATTGAATTGCAAGCCTGCATCTCACAGGATCCAGCCGGTATGTTTGTGGCTGTGCTGCTGGCTCCCGTTCGTCTCAGATTACGGAGCTATTTAATTGAAATAGCCAGCAAAGTTACGGGCCGAACGCCAAAGCCGTAAACCGTACACTGGTTGGTAGCAGTTCAGGGCAGGAACATGATCAATTAAGCAAGACCGTAACCTTCCATTTTGAAACAGCCAACAGAAAATTAGACCGCCATCATTACGGCAGTAAAACATGGAAGTTACATGTCAATCAATTAGGTTGGGGGGCCGATATGCGTTGGGAGTTGCAAAACCTCTAAATTAAGAAAAATTCAAATGAATGCCAGTACTGTTCTAGATAATATGGGTGGCCTGATATGTATTAACTCATTGATTACCGAGATCGATATAAC